>OX439410.1:0-7500 GCA_949319885.1 Mecyna flavalis | reverse complement strand
CATTTGGTTCTTATTTCTACTTATTTTTTATGGTTAGTTATGATTGGTTGGTGTGATTTGGGTTAGTTTAAAGTTTATTACATTTAGGAATTTTTTTTTAAAAGATTTACAAAAGTTTCTATATTAGTCTTAAGTTTGTTACATTTAGGAATTTTAAAAGAGTTACAAAAGTTTCTCTATTAGTCTTAAGTTTATTGCATTTACAAAAGTTTTGGAAGAATTACAAAAGTTTCTCTATGTGTTTGGTTTATGATTATTATTATTGTTACTTGGGCTAGTCTCACCATCTATATGTCGTCACCTTCTGGTTCTTATGGTGATGATGGTAAGAACTATTGTTGGTTTTTTTCCTTATTTATCAGGTCTGTGATTTTGGCCCTGACGGCGTCGTCTCCCCTCCGCATGGCCATCCGAAGGTTGTAGTCCCTGATCCTCTCCGATGCAGCCGTCTCTGCTCTTGTGATTAGACGTGCCGTAGCATCGTCATTTGCGTTGTCGGTGTAGTACACACAAGTTTTTGTGTGTCTGGAGACGGCTACAACGGCGTGGGGGACGCTGGATAGGAGGTGGGATTTTTTAGGAATTGTTCGCACAATCACTACAGACTCGAACGTCTGTCCTTGAGCTTCATGTATGGTTAAGGTGCGTGATCCCTCGTTGGTACCGTATCCCTGGCTGATTAGGGTTGCCTTCTCAGCCTGGGTGTGTACTAGGTACAGTGTCTTTTCAGACTTGGGGATCACTGCTCCTGTAAACCGCTTCAGCGTCAAGGATCTGGTCCGAGTGTTCGCCGAGTATATGCCGCTGTAGATTTCGCTAAGGGCATACGCGACGTCTTGTGGGTTGCGATATGTGCATAACAATTCCTTTGTTATTGCGGTGATTTTGTTAGGTCTGTTGTATTGTAATGTGAAGAGGTTACAACGGTCAATGTAAGGGAGTTGGTTATTATCTCCAAGCAGCGTGACCTCTTGAGCTTTTGCTATTTGGATTGCCAGCACTATGGATCCGAAGTGGTTCATGAGGGCTTCGTCCACCAAGAGGCGTGTACACGATTCGCCCTTGCTCATGCCATTCACCAGTAAGGATGCCATAGTCCTGACTCTCTTCTTAGCTCTTTCCCCAATTTTGGGTTCCAGCTTCTCTCGGAGGTCTTTCGCTGCCTCGGTCGTGGTTGTCACAATTATGTCCCGTTCGGTGTCAATTTGGGACATGACCCACGTCGTCTTTCCGCATCCGGGCACACCATTGACCCAAGAGATAGTTGGTTTTGTCCAGTGCTCCGGTTTCCTGCCGTTGGATAGGTCCCCAGATACGGCATTCGCCATTTCAAGGATCCTATCGTCCAGCATCACCTTGGTGCACTTCGCAATAACCACTATTGGGTCGTTTGATGGTATTTTGAAGACAAGTTTCCCCTCTTCCTCATCGTTCTTCTCCTCGTCCAGACCCACGAATCCACTCGCCTCGCTGTACGCTGCCATATACGACCCTGACTTGGTCCCGTGGATTACCAGGGATTGGTCATTGTCGTATATCGCTGCTTCCGCTTCCTTCAATCGTACTCGCAGCAGTCCCAAATTGTCACGTTTGTACGCTTGCATGATGGCTTTGCAAGTGTCCTCGTTGACTTTTCTGGTAGCTTTTGTTACTGCTACGAATTCGATGAAGGCGTTAAGCATGTGGTCCTGGGGTCCTTCCGCTGGTCTTAGAACTGGGGGTGAGACTTGTCCCATGTCTGCCCTCGTGCGTTCTGTCGGGGGTTCTCTGGGTGTTGGTGGTGGTGGTTGCGTGAACAACTCGACAGCTTTCTCCATTGCCGCGTTCCCTCTTAGTTTGGTGATCTTTTTTGACACCAACTCCGGGATCGCCTGGAACGCTTTGCCGAGCGTGGCTGTGAAAGAGGCTATGGTAAGTTCTTTGTCCTCTTTTTCTTCGGTGTTTGTCGCTCCCTGCGCCGACTGGGCCTTCTCCTCTCGCACCCTTTTCTCCAATCGCTCGGACCCACTGATGTCTGTTCCGACGATCGGGTGGTCCCAGCAGTCGGTGGGTGGTTCAGTGGAGCTCTGGTCTGGCGGTCGCTTTCTAAGATGACTGAGGTTTTGGCCCCTGTCCTCGTAGATCACGACCTCATGGTGTTTTGAGGCTTCCAAGGCTCCAAGGTAGTCCTCGGTGTTGCCGTTATGGTAGCCTACGACCATTGCGTCCACGCTGATCTTCTTTGGGTCCACGTCTCCGCCCGAGGCTCGCTCCCCTGTCTTCGTTAGCACCCTACACGCTTTTTCGAACCCTGTGACTTCAGCTTCAGTGGAGAACAGTGCGATAGTTTTATTCTTCTTTCGCACTATTCTGCATTGCTGCTGTTCTATCGTCACGATTGGGAGTTCGTTGTAAGCCTTGCGTCTCATGTACGCTTTGAGGGAGCTTCCGTTGAGCAGTACTGCGAGACCGGGCGAAATGTGGACATTGGTCTTGGCCCTGTCGTTACAGAAGGCGATGCCCACCTTTTCCTCGTTGGTATCCATAAATAAAGCCACGCCCCGCAGTCTTATTCCAGGTTTCCCCGGTCTAGCTTCCGCGAGTAGTATGTGTGGTTTGTGTGGTTTTATTTGTGTGGGAAGTGTTGTTGTGGGTTGTGTTGGTTGAGATGTCGTGTCCGGTATAAAGGAAATATCGCTGTTTCTCCTGGTGACGATGGAGGCCACGGTTTCTGCGTATTGTAGAAACTTGGTTCTTGTTTTCGTGTTGTCCATGATCTCAGCAAGTGTTTCCTTTGTCAGCTCCATTTGAATGTCGCTTTCCAAATTGTACTTCGCCAGTTGGAATTGGGGGCACTCCAGTAGTATGTGCCAGACTGTCTCGCTAGTGTCTGGGTCGCACTCGCATCCGGGGTCGCTTTTAAGCCGGAACCGGTGCAAGTACTCTCCGAACCCTCCGTGTCCTGTGAGAATTTGAACCTGAAGCGGGGTCAGTTTGGTTCCTCTTACAATGCGGTACGCTTTGTCCACATTGGGGAGGAACGTCCTTGTAGTTGACCCCGTTGTGGAGGAATCGTACCGGTCCTGCCACTTCCTGACCGATTCCTCCCTGATTTTCCTTCTCACGTAGGACAGAGGTACTTCTGCGTAGTCCGGTATGGGTTTTTCCGAGTCTGCTGCTGCCTTTGCCAACTCGTCAGCCCTTTCGTTACCCGCTGTTCCGACATGGGCTCGTAACCAGAACAGCCTAACCTGTCTCCCTTCCGCACGGATTTGTGATATGTTCTCCTTTATGGTTTTGGCCAAGGGGTGCAAGATCGCTGGATTCGACAGTAGTTCGAGTGAAGATCTTGAGTCACTCAGAATGTTCACTGTCTCTTTCCCGCTTTCTTTTGCCCTTAGCACAGCCCTGTGGAGTGCATATAGTTCCGACTGGAACACCGTGCAGGTTGGGTCTAGGCTGAAGGTGTCATTATCGACCTCCTTTCCGTCTTCCCACCACGTGAGGGCCGCTCCTACTTTGCCCTCCATCTTGCTTCCGTCGGTATAAACCTGCGGTCCTAAGATGTTGTGGTTTTCCTGGGTTTCCGGATCCATATTTTCGAGGAGTTCGTACTCGGTGGTAGTTGTACTGGATGGGTGGGGGAAATCCTGGAATTTCACCTTTTCCTCCAATTTCCTACCAGGGGGCACGAAGTCGATACTGTAACCTTTTTTCGCCTCGTACAGGGTTGCTGCTTCTTGGATGCGCAGGTCCAGAGGGAGGATTCCAGATAGTGCTAGGACTGACGTCAATGACGTTGTCCTGTATGCTTTGCAGATCTTTTGTGCAAAGCCCCTCTGTATTACCTCCAACTGTTTCCTGTTCATCTGGAGCTGACTTGCCGCTGCCCAGGCGCTAGCTCCGTATGTTATTATGGGCTCTATGACCGCTACGTAGATGGTCCTTATTATCTCTCCGTTGAGACCCCACGTGACCTTCGCTGCACACGCCAGTTGTTTGTATATATCCGCAGACTTTTTACATATGGCGGTGACGTGTGTTTTGAAGTTCAGGTGTTTGTCTATGACGAGTCCGAGAAGTTTAATCTCATCAACCAGTGCTATTTCGGTTCCTGACATGGTGATTTCTGGGGGGGTGAACTTTAGTTTCTTTGTGATCAGCATCGCATTGGTCTTGTGTGCTGCAAAGTTCAACTTGTTCTGTTCCCCCCATGTCACTACCTTACGTAGCACCTCGTTGACGGGGCCATCCATCTCGGACACTGTTTCCCCGGAGAAAACCAGGACTACATCGTCTGCAAAGGCCTGACAGTGAACCTTTTCCTCAGACAGAATTTGCAGCAGTGGATCCAGGATGAGGTTCCAAAAGGTCGGGCCTCCAATGGAGCCCTGAACGCATCCCTTGTTGGTCTCTCTTTCGCTAGATGCCCCTGCGTAATGTATTTCTACCTTTCTGTCGGTGAGGTATGAGTTCACTGTTTTATAGAGGTTCCTGGGGCAGCTTTTTTGTTTAAGTTGGTGTTTTAGAGCCGGCCACCACGCGTTGTCGAAGGCTCCCTCTATGTCCAATGAAACTACCATGATGGATTTCTTCTTGGCCTGTTCTTCGGCAATGTGTTTCATTAAGTCGTAGAGGGCGTCCTCGGTTCCGCGCTGTGGCATGAAGCCGTACTGATTTGTGTTGAGTTTTGGAAGAAGATGCCATTGGAGACGTCCCACTAGTAGTTTTTCTACCGTTTTCCCTAGTACCGACAGGAGTCCGATAGGGCGGTAGGATTTTGGGTGGGTGTAGTCATCCTTTCCTGGTTTCCGAAGGATGACTACATGGGCCGATTTCCAAATTTTGGGGAAGTATGATATGGCTAAGCATTTGTTCACTATTGCCATGAACACCTCCCTTTCGCTTCGGATTGCCCTTGCACTGATGTCAGCCGTGAACCCGTCCGATCCTGGTGCCTTCTTTGGATTCTGTGCTTTCAGCACTGACTCCACTTCGGCAACCGTGAATGGGGGGTCATCGGCCGACAAATTGTCGTCCTCCTCTGGCGCTTCTTGCTCTGTGCAGATTCTGAGTTGTGTGTGGTATTGGTTATCTGTCGATACAGAGTCTTTCGGGTAGAAGGTTTCCGCTAAGAGATTAGCCGAAGCTTCCGGGCTTAGCGTTTTGCCGTCCCTGTCTCTTAGCAAGATTTCCTCTTGTCTACCAGATGTTTGGCGAATGACCCTGTATATTCCATCCCACATACTCTCCCTCTCCTGCGTCGAGCAGAACTCCTTCCAACTCTCTGTTTGGGCCTCCTGTGTTTTTTGAGCATATAGCTGCTTGGCCTCGTGGTAGTCTTGGAGTACGGCTTCGATTCGTGGTGGAGCTGCGTTTCTTATTCGTCTCTTTTTCCTGAGGACGTCTTTCTTAAGCTCGTTCAGAGAGTCTGTCCACCATGGAGGCGTAGCCCTGCCCCTTCCCTTGCCCACTCTTGGAATTGCGCTCTCGCACGCTTCCGTGATGGCTGAAGTGTAGGCCTCGACTATGTCCTCCAAGTCCATCGCTCGGGACACCGACTTTATGTTGTTGACTGTTACATTCCGCTCTTCTAGGGATTTGTGTAGTTGTCTGTCGAACTCCAACCAATTTGCCTTCCTGGTGTTATATTTCCTTGTTGTGGGCTTCTCTACTTTTGGTAGTTTTTCGCCCACTGCCAGGACATATGTTATGGCATTGTGGTCTGATGTGGTCAGAGTTCGGTCGACTTTCCACTCTTGGATCTTCCCTAGGAGTGGTGAGCTGCACGCTGTTACATCGACGATGCTGGTGCACGCTCTACCTTGGCGGAACTCCTCGAAAGTCGGTGTGTCTCCCGAGTTCAGGACATGGAAGTCAATCTCGTTGAGAAAAGAGCTGTATGCCTCGCCTCTCTGGTTTTCGGCCGAGCTGCCCCACCACTGGCTCCAGGCATTGACGTCGCCCCCGATGATGATATTCTGGGTTTTGAGTTTGTCGCATACTGCTTTGGTACGCTCTATGTAAGGCTCTATGGGTTGGTCTCCTTCGTAGTAGACGGACACTACTCCAAGCTTTAGGCTTCCGGCTTCCAGCAAGACCGCACATTCGGTTTCGGTGATAAGTTGCGGGTCATGGATGACTCTCAACAGATCCCCGAAGACAATTATGGCGGCTTTCACTGGTTTTTGCCTATTGAGGGTGCATTGAATGACCCTTGTGTTTGGAAACTGCTTAACAGTTCCTTTGGAGCCCACATAGGGTTCCTGCACAAGGGCTATCGACGCTCCCCTCTGTTCCGCGGCTTGGAGCAGTTCTGCGGTGGCTTGTTTAGACCTTTGCAGATTGGCTTGGATGATCTTAAGCCTTGTGTGTCCGCCTTCTATTCTGGTGACTGAGCCTTCTTCGCGTGTGTTGCCCTTAGCAATACGCGATTCTGGACCGCGCTATCCCGTCCCATATTTGCCATTGCGGGCATATGGGACTGAAGGCCACGTGTGGTGTTGAGTTTGTCGCCTTTGCTCTTGCGCAGTTTTTACACTGCGGTTGTGCGCCTTGTTGTCGGTCCGGACAGTCTTGCCAAGAGTGAGTCCCTCCGCAGTAATTGCAGAGTTGCTCACTCTCTTTGCACAAGGTTTTTGTGTGTCCGAACCCTAGGCATTTTGCACATTGCACCAGGGGCGATTGGTCCTCTACGGATCTCTTTTCGAGACCTATATGGACCGTTCCCGCCTCTAGCATCCGCTTGTGCAATTTTGGCGACACCTCTAACACAGGGTGGCACTGGTGCGCGTTCCTTGCCCTCCTCCTATACCTCACTCGCATCACCGAGTCGTCCTTCCCGAGGTCCGAGAACAATTGCTTGTTCTGGGCTCTCAGGTTTTCGACCATTTCTGCGTCCGAATGGTATGAGAGGACGTTGCAAACTCTCACCAGCGGGTTTTGCGTCGTTGCCTCTTTGACGTTTAGGTTTTTGTTACTGCTGATTTTTTCACGCAGTTTCTTGGCGTCCTCCTCCTTTTCGCAGCTTAGGACCACCTTGCGGTTCTTCGCCTTCCTCACCTTGTCGACGGTGACTCCCGTCGTTTTAAAGTCTAGCGTGTTGCGGATCGCCTCAATGACATTGTCCCCGGTCTTGGTGGGGTCTGTCGATGAGACGATTATCGCGTGACTAGGCTTTGGTGTGGGTTTGGCTTTCACCGCTGCCGCGTATGAGACGGGGTGTTGTTTCGTCTCTAGCGGCGCCGATGATTCCTTCTGCCTGAAGGAGGAGTTTATCCATGTGAGTGTTTTGTTTATGGCTTTGGATGTTGTGGCCATCTCAGTCACATCCGCTCTTAGAGGGTTTATCAAGCTCTCCAATTGCGTCTGCGTGTCCGAAATGGCCATTTCCGCCGCCAAGCCAAGGGCCCCTGGTTGTTGTGGGCCTCCGTTTGTGTAGGCGATGTCCTTAACCTCGTTTAGTTCCTCGAGGATCTTGGTCGTTTTCACCACTATAGGCCTCGTGGCCTCCGCCAGTTC
>OX439409.1:16784780-17320018 GCA_949319885.1 Mecyna flavalis | reverse complement strand
AGTTAAGAAATTTTTAATTATAATAATAAGTTTAAGTAATAATAAATAAAAATAGTCTATAAAATAATTAGTGTATAATCGCTTTAGGCCTAGTAAGGGTTAGTTTTTATCAACCCTTATCCTTCAAAATTTTATATTGTATAAGTAGCACTAGGCTGCATATACAGTAATTGCGACATAATTTTTGGGTGTATAACTACCCCTAAAATTGCACTTACCCCCGCTGTGACAGCCGGGATAACGGACAAAATAAAGTTTAGGACCTTATAACTTGGGAGTTATACGTCCAAAAAATCTGGAACTTGTTCTGCTAGGTAGCCCAGTTCCCCGCGAACACAGGAGCATAGGTTAAATCCACGCGCCAACATAAGGGTAGCTAATTAAGCCACCCCAAATTGACGCGCCGCCCGCCGTATCGCCGCCGCGCTGAGGTCCCTGCAACATAAATAGGTCGATTATTAACTCTGGTATTGACATAAAAATCTGGGAGTTGTACGACTGGATAGCCAGACCCTGCGCCTACACGGGAATATAGGACAATCCCGCGCGCCACCATTAGGGTAGCTACTAAAGCCACCCCAAACCGCACTTAGCGTGCAGATTCACCATCCCGGACAAGACAACTGCAACTTAAAACTATTATTATTAACAGTAATAATAGCTTTAAACATCTGGGAGTTGCACGACTGGATAGGTCAGCCCTTCACCAACACGGGAATATAAGCAAATCCTGCGCGCTGATATAAGGGTAGTTACTAAACCACCCCAAAGCTGCGCGGAGACGCTGTATTGAACAGGACACCTGCAAAAGGACATTACTTTCTATTAGTAGAATAGAGATAAAAATCTGGGAATTGCACCCCTGGATAGCCCAAGCCTGCGCCTACACGGGAAGGTATAACAACCCCGCGCGCCTTTACAAGGGTAGCTGTCAAGCCACCCCGAAGCGACACGGAGCGCGTGACGTTACCGCCGAGGACAGGCACCGGAAAGAAAAATTTATTCCCTGTCTTATAAAACAGGAAATAGCAAAATCGGGAATATCATAGGAATTGGGACATATCGAGTAACAAAGGGATAGCTGAAAAGTGGTGCTAAGTATATTATTAGTAGCTAAACCACCCCCAAGACCTATTGGAAAAACACAAATCTAGTAAATATTAAATATTAAGCCATTCTAAAAATTAAATTCATATATAAAATATTTACTGTTTGGTGTCTAAAGATAGGGAATTTCAGCGCCTATCCAACAGGACCCCAAAAACCCACGCGCCTTGAGAAGCCGCTGGGATACACGAGGAACACCGGGACGCGCAGTGACCGACCAGAGGTCTCGGCAACTGGGCGCTCAGACGGTCAAGACAGAACCGTTCGTGACGTCAACGGTCAAGTGTGAGTCGTTTGTGACGTATACCGAAACGGTCAAGACCGAATCGTTTGTGACGTCAACGGTCAAGTTCGAGTCGTCTGTGACGTCATACAGGGCGTGCAAAAGCCGTATCTCCGGAACCGTTCATCCGATTCGGACGCGGTTTTCAGCGTTTGTAATTAGAGGCCAAACCCTAATTATCAACCAACTGAGCAAGGCTCTGGGTAGTACAGAAGGTACTTATACATATACTTACCTGCGACTGTCTTGCTGCTCGGATCCCTCCTGTCGGCTGAAGAAAGGGAGCTGCACTGCACCAGGACCTGAAACATAAAGAAAGGTTAGTAAAATAATAAAAGATTAAAAGAGCTTTTGTTTTATTTCGCTTTAGTAAGCGAATTTAATATAAGTACCTTGCTATAGTAATAAGTTAGTTTAAGAGACTGTGTTGAGCCTATTGGCCAACGCAACTAGACTTAGTAGATTTACAATCTTAACGCGTCTTATTAGACATAATTCTACAGACTTAGTGGGCTAAGCTTATTGGCTAGCACACTACATTGACAAATCATATATTTAACAGAGTTGCTGTATTCAGTAACTCCACGAAGTTCTATTGAACATATATAACTCATAGACGTGTAGCGGCTCGCAGATATGTTCCTCTCGAGAACCCCCGCAAAACGAGCGACTAGTGTGAGACCCCAGACCTCACCCACTAACATGGAGAAGGCAGGACCTTCACCGACGATATCACCGGCGCAAGCGACGAACGTCAGGAGAAGCATAGGTGAGATAGAGGGCAAACTGGACCCCAAACCTTGCACCTCCAGAGCGCACCAACACTCACCTACGATGACAACCCCAGCGCCGGTGCCGAGGACACCTCAGAAGACGAAGCCGAGACCAGTTAACCCCAGTGATGGGAGAACACCACGACGACCCCCGGTGGAATCGGCTGGGCTGTCACCGGTACCGGTGATGGAAGTAGGGAAATCCGTAGATAGGGTAACACAGGCCAGGGTATGGTTACAGAGAGCAAAGACTTACCTGGGAGAGTCACGTAACATCAGGGCTGACCTCAAGTCTGGAATATCCGCGGCGGTCGACAACTTGTATCTTCTTGTGAAGGATGCAGTGGCAGCAACAGCTAAAGCGGCATCTGAAACAAAAGTACAAAGTATTAGTGAAGGGTGCGATGGGGAAAGGGAAGGGGATAGGGAAAAGAAGGATAGTAATGGGGGGACGGGAGTCACTGGGGAAGAGGGAAAGGAAATGATGAGATTGTTAAGGGAGCAAGGAGCTAAAATAGAGAGCACCTTTAACGAAATGGAAAGGCTCAAGGAAATGATAGTCAACCACCACACGAACCTTGGCACGTATGCTAGTGTTGTAGCTGCACCTCCTAAAGACCAGAGCAAGGAGCGGACCGCACTACATTCTATTGTAGTGGCTTCCAAAAATGACACCGATAACGGGGATGAGGTCTTGAATAAAGTCAGGGAAGCAGTGAATGCCAAGGACGGGTGGGTCAAGGTTGAAAGAGTCCGAAAGGTGAAAGATAGAAAAATAATAGTGGGTTGCAGAACCGAAGAAGAGCGAAATAAGGTCAAAGAACGACTCAAAGGCGCGGCGAACCACCTCACAGTTGAAGATGTGCATAATCAAGATCCCATGGTAGTCATGAAGGACGTCCTAGCGCACCATAGCGATGGAGACGTAGTCATGGCACTGAGAAACCAGAACAAAGAAGTGTTCAAAGACATACATAAGAAAGAGGACAGAGTAGAGGTCAAGTTTCGACGCAGAGCTCGAAACCCTCACAACAGTCATGTAGTCCTTAAGGTTTCTCCGGAAATATACAAGAAGTTAATAAGTAGGGGATACCTCCACATTGACTTGCAGAGAGTCAGAGTTGAAGACCAGTCGCCATTAGTCCAGTGCTCAACTTGTTTGGGTTACGGACATGGCCGTAAATACTGCAAGGAAACAGTGCCTAAATGCAGTCACTGTGGAGGATCCCATATGAGGGATAAATGCACTGAATGGCTTGCCGGAGCAGCACCTACATGCTGTAATTGCAAAGCGGCAAAGCACGAGAGCGTTGAGCACAACGCCTTTAGTTCAGAATGCCAGGTGCGAAGGAGGTGGGAGGCACTGGCGAGAGCTAAGGTAGCGTATTGCTGAGGTGGTTCCAATTCGCTCACGGGTAGGCAACCCCGCCAGAGGAGGTTATGTAGTAGCCCAGGTCAACCTACAGAGAAAAGAGTTGGCAACGACTGAACTCATGGTGGAGGCCAGCGAACGCAAATTGGCGTTCGCGCTGGTCCAGGAGCCATACGTGGGAGGAGTGCGAAGAATGAAGGACTACCGTGGGGCGAGAGTCTACCAGTGTGCTGAAGTAGGAGATGGGACGGTGAAGGCGGCGATTGTTGTCTTTAACAACGAGTTCGACGTCACGCTGTGCCCGAAACTCACAACCAACAATATCGTTGTAGTGAGGATCCGAACCAGCGCCTGGGAAATCGCGGCGGTTTCCTTCTATTTTGAGCCAGACCAACCACTGGGGCCATACCTGGACCAGCTGAGAGAGGTCATTGAGGAACTTGGGCCGCGTATGCTGTTGATAGGTGGCGACAGCAACGCTAAGAGTACCTGGTGGGGCAGCACCGTAGAAGACCCCAGGGGCGTTGAGATGTCCGGGGCCCTGGAGGAGTCAGGAATGCAGGTATTAAACACAGGAGATACGCCCACGTTCGACACCATGAGAGGTACGAGGGCGTACACAAGCCACATAGATATCACGGCAAGTACCGACGACCTGTTAGAGCTTATCGATAATTGGAGGGTAGACCAAGACATGATAAGCTCTGACCACAACACCATCCTCTTCGATGTTAGAGTCCAGAAAAGTAAAGGAATGAGAGTCCAAAGAACCACCCGACTGTACAATACAAAGAAAGCCAACTGGGACCTCTTCCAAGAAAAATTGGTGCAATTAAAAGAAGTCAATAATATTAACATAGAAGCGATACGTAATATAGACGCGAAGCACGAACTAGAGCAAACTGTGCTTAAGGTCACAGAGCTCATCACCACAGCGTGCAAGGCAGCCATCCCCCCGAAGAAAAGCACAGAGACGCTACGGGTTCCCTGGTGGAGCGACGAACTCGCAAGCCTGAAAAAGGTGATGGTTACGTATCGCAGAAGAATTAAGAATGCCGCGCCGCATCGGAGAGATAAGGTCGTCGAAGAATACCTGCAAAAGAAAGAAAACTACGAGTGCCAAGCCAAGAATGCCCGAATAGCAAGTTGGAAAGAGTTCTGCGAGAAGCAGGACAGAGAAGGGGTATGGGAGGGTATTTACAGAGTCATAAATAGGACCGCCAGGAGACAAGAAGATTTGACCCTAAAAACCGCAGATGGTAAAGAACTTAATCCCAAAGAATCAGCAGACCTGCTAGCCGATACCTTCTACCCTAGGGACACAGAAAGCACAGACAGCACCCTACACCGCCGTATCAGGGAAGCGGCAGAGCGGGTGAACGAAAGGCAGGATGGTGAACATCACGACCCGTCGTTCACCTTGCTGGAGCTAGAGACCGCGCTAAATAGCTTTAACGCCAAGAAGGCACCAGGAGCGGATGGCTTCACGGCAGACATCTGCAGCAGAGCCTTGATGACGAACCTAGAGGAGTCCCTTGCCCTGTTCAACAAGTGCCTTGAGATAGGACACTTCCCGGACACCTGGAAGGAGGCCACAGTAGTGGTACTCAGAAAACCGGGCAAGGAGAGCTATACAACACCCAAGGCATATAGACCAATCGGTCTTCTGCCGGTACTAGGCAAGGTTCTAGAGAAGCTGATAGTATCAAGGATAAAATACCATCTTGTACCGAGGATCAGTACTCGCCAGTACGGATTCATGCCCCAGAGGAGCACCGAGGACGCCCTCTATAATCTAATACACCATATCAAGGGTAAGATGGAGCTGAAAAAGCTGGTAACCCTAGTGTCATTGGATATAGAGGGGGCCTTCGATGGCGCATGGTGGCCGGCAGTCAGAGTCCGACTGGCTGAGGAAAAGTGTCCGGTCAATATAAGGAGGATACTAGACAGCTATCTCAGCTGCAGGATTGTCAAGGTCAGGTATGCTGGGGAAGAGAGCACGCGAAGCACCAACCAAGGATGCGTGCAAGGGTCAATTGGCGGTCCAATACTCTGGAACCTGCTTCTCGACCCACTATTACGCGGACTGGAAGAGAGAGGAGATAGGTGTCAGGCTTTTGCGGACGATATCGTCCTGATCTTTGATGGCGACACCGCCCTGGAGGTGGAACGGCAGGCAAATGCCGCTCTCTCCTATGTACAGCAGTGGGGTCAGCGGAATAAGCTGAAGTTTGCTCCGCAAAAAACAACAGCTATGGTACTTACGCGGAAACTCAAGTACGACACCCCGCGGCTGTCCATGGGAGGGATCGACATTGCTGTATCTAGGGAGGTAAAGATCTTGGGGCTTACCATTGACGATAAGCTGACCTTCAACACGCACATCGATAACCAGTGCAGAAAGGCTATCGAAATATACAAACAGCTGAGTAGGGCAGCTAAAGTCACATGGGGCCTCAACACAGAGATCGTCAGGACGATCTACACGGCGGCGGTGGAACCGATTGTCACCTACGGAGCAGCAGCTTGGGTACAGGCAGTAGGGAAGTTAGGAGTTCAAAAGCGCCTCAACACCGTGCAGCGAGGATTCGCACAGAAGCTGTGCAAGGCCTACCGCACAGTCTCTCTTAACTCGGCGCTGGTGCTTGCGGGGATACTGCCTCTCGACCTCAAAGTACGAGAAGCAGCTGCGCTGTACGAGGCCAGGAGAGGGTCGTCCCCGGAAGTGCTAGGAGATAGAGAGACCGAGACTGTAGTGGGCTTTGCTGAGGCTCCTCATCCCGCAGAGCATATGAAACTGGAGTTCGTGTGCTTGGTAGACCAAAACCTTGTAGACAGGCACAATGTGCAGGAGGTGCGTATATTCACCGACGGCAGTAAGATCGAGGGGAAAGTCGGAGCCGCACTTTCCATTTGGAATCGTGAGGCCGAGATTCAGACCCTCAAACTCTCACTGTCCGCGTACTGCACAGTCTACCAGGCTGAACTTCTGGCCATATGCAAAGCGACTAGCGTAATCCTCAAAAGGGCGGAGACGAGCTTTGGTGTTTATAGCGATTCGAGGGCAGCGCTGGAGACGATCGTAAACCATAGCTCTCTCCATCCACTTGCAGTGGAAGCTCGTGAAAGCTTGCGGAAAGCCTCGGCCAGGGGCAAAGATGTGTCTTTGTTCTGGGTCAAGGCCCACGCGGGACTTCCGGGTAACGAGCGCGCTGATGAACTCGCGAGGGGGGCGGCGTTAGCTTCCAAAAGGAAGCCCGATTATGACAAATGTCCAATATCGTTTGTCAAGAGGACTCTACGTAATCAATCTATAGAGGTCTGGAACGAACGGTATCGGACAGGTGCAACAGCGTCGACCACCAAAATTTTCTTCCCAGACGTAGGCAAGGCATACAGCCTTATCCGCAAAATAAGGCCGGAGGGACACATAACACAAATCCTCACAGGACATGGTGGATTCTCCCAGTACTTGAATCGCTTCAAGCGCAGGGAGAGTCCATCATGCCCCTGCGATTCCACCACAGAGGAAACAGTCCCACACCTCCTCCTTGATTGCCCCATATACGGTGCTGATAGGTACAACCTTGAAACCAAGATAGGAACCAAATTGACACTAGACACACTAAATGAATTGATAGCTGGCAAGGACACTATGGACAACTTCCTAAACTATTGCGCAAAAATATGCAGAAGTGCCAACCATAGGAACAAAGATGCATAAGCAGTTGCTTAAATTATAATTTGGATATTATATGTATAAGGAACGATGAAGCTAACAGATGTATAATTAAAATAGATATTGTAATAGTTCATAAAATAGTTAATAGTGTTAAACTGTTAATTAGAATATAAGCTAAAAGTTGTAGTAGTAAATAGTATAGAAAATAAGATAAGGTATTATAAAAGGTTAACTCTCTTAAAATTTGCTCAAATGTAACAGTAGATATATAGATATAAACATAATAGAGATAAGAAAAGCATGTAATAGAATAAGAAAGACAAGAAAGAACTGTAATAGCATAAGACTAGGTAATAAAGAAATAAAAAGTGGCTAGAAATATAGAATAGGCAATAAAGAAAGTAGTCAGGTTAGCTATGAAAGTCGGAGGTTTAGATCACATAGATTAGAGAAATACAATATTAAAAACAGAAGGCAATAAACCCCAAGATTTAAAATATCCCTTGAATAAGAATATCAGGGAACAGAGCCGCTGCGAAAAAAAAAAAAAAAACCTAACCTAACCTAACCTAACCTAACCTAACCTAACCTAACCTAACCTAACCTAACCTAACCTAACCTAACCTAACCTAACCTAACCTAACCTAACCTAACCTAACCTAACCTAACCTAACCTAACCTAACCTAACCTAACCTAACCTAACCTAACCTAACCTAACCTAACCTAACCTAACCTAACCTAACCTAACCTAACCTAACCTAACCTAACCTAACCTAACCTAACCTAACCTAACCTAACCTAACCTAACCTAACCTAACCTAACCTAACCTAACCTAACCTAACCTAACCTAACCTAACCTAACCTAACCTAACCTAACCTAACCTAACCTAACCTAACCTAACCTAACCTAACCTAACCTAACCTAACCTAACCTAACCTAACCTAACCTAACCTAACCTAACCTAACCTAACCTAACCTAACCTAACCTAACCTAACCTAACCTAACCTAACCTAACCTAACCTAACCTAACCTAACCTAACCTAACCTAACCTAACCTAACCTAACCTAACCTAACCTAACCTAACCTAACCTAACCTAACCTAACCTAACCTAACCTAACCTAACCTAACCTAACCTAACCTAACCTAACCTAACCTAACCTAACCTAACCTAACCTAACCTAACCTAACCTAACCTAACCTAACCTAACCTAACCTAACCTAACCTAACCTAACCTAACCTAACCTAACCTAACCTAACCTAACCTAACCTAACCTAACCTAACCTAACCTAACCTAACCTAACCTAACCTAACCTTTTTTTTTTTTTTTTTTTTCGATGGGGAATGCTTTTACGCACATCCTCAGCCGCGGGGGCAGCTGAGGGGGGTGTGGGACTCCCGAAGACTACCCACTAAACCCCATCGGGTCCCTCTGTTGCGCTATAACGGAACGCCCCGAGGTACCGCTTTGCAGCGCGCCCCGGGGACGCCCAAGCGCTGGCCGCGAACCAGCCTCTCTCCTAAGGGAGACAAACCCACTCACGAAAGGCGCGCGGGGACTCCGCGCGCACCTCCCGGGCTCTAATAGGATGCCGCCGCCCCCGCGGCAGCACCCCGAGCCTTGCCCCTTCGTGGAAGAGGGGCCGTCATTGATATAGTTGGGGACCTCACCTCGGCGACTTCCACCACCTCCATCTCTGACCCCTCTTCCTGCCTCCGCCGTAAAGCAGAGGCGGGCAGCGACGTGGGCTGGGGACACTTCTTGGTCCCCAGCAAGTGGGCTGCTGGTTTGCCCGCTGTCTCACACAGCAGGCAGTGCGGCGATGCCGAGCAACCTCGAGCTTTGTGCCCCTCCTTACCGCACCGGAAGCAGAATTCCGAGCGGTCGGCAGGGGCACGACACTTTACGGCCAAATGGCCCTCACCGAGACATCGGTAGCACCGTTTAGTCCTGGGCACGAGAGGAACAATCCGTGCCGAGGACCAGCCGATCAAGAGTCGGCGCATGGCCGCCAATTGCTTGGCAGGCTTCACGGGCACCGAGGCCACGACGGACCGCTCCTGGGCCCTGCCAAACTCGGCGATTCTGCCCACCCTTATAGACTCCGGTGGGCAGCTACTCAGCTCGGCGAGCTTGGCCTGGACGGCCTCCGCAGTAACGGTGTCATCAAGTCCCGCTATGCGGAGGTCCGTTCTCTGCTGGGGCCGGGTTATCGTGAGATCCTCCGGCCTCACATCGGGCAAGTTGCGGAGCGCCTCCGCAAGCCGGTCCGCTCTGGTGTCAGCCTCAGGGCCCTGCACCTCGAGCAGCTTGGCTCCCGACTGGGACACTTTAAAAGTTACCCCCTCCGGGATCCCTATCTCTCTGAGGTTGACCTCCCGTGTGGCCCTCAGGAAGAAGGCCTTGTAGGAGGCTCCCGCTTTGAGGGCGTCGTTGGAGTACCGCACCATAACGACGGCCGACTGCAGCACCCTGACTCTACGAGGCTTCCTCTCTTGGCGTCCCGGACCTGACCGGGACGCAGCCCTCTTCTCTTTCTTCTTCTTCTTTCTTTTCGTCCTCTTGCTACCGGGCATGTCCCGGTCTCGCCCTGCCACCTCGGCGAATGAAGCACCCATAGATACGGGTGGGGGGGGCAGGGGACGAGGTTCTCTCATTGGAGCTTGAGAGGGCGGAGCACCCTTCTTGCCCTTTCTCTTGGGGCCCTGAGCGGCCAGCGCAGAGCGCGCCAGACCAGGGGCCGTCCGCCTTTCTGAGGCAGCAACGGACTGCTCCCTAGAGGGAGTTTGACGTGAGGCCCTCCTGCTGGGTGGCCTTGTCACAATCGGGGTATAGGGTGGGTCGATGTATCGTTCGATCGACCGGACCCTTTGACTTGCCCGCAGAGGAGGGCGGTAGTCCTTTCCTGGAAGCAGGCGGCCGTCCCGCTCAAGCGCTTCAAAGCGGGCGTCCAACATGGCCCCAATTTGGGACACTATGTTGGACTCCGTTTGTGCGACGGGTTGGACGCCTTCGTCCATGGGCACCGGTGCTGGCCGCATGGACGGTCCCTCAGACCTGGGGAGTGCCTTTAGCACCTCCACTTCGCGGCGAAGCTCCTCGAGCTCCCGCGTCAGCCGCTGATTGGCCGCATTTAATTTGCGGACCTCCACATCCGTTGTCCTGATTCGCAGCTCCTCCACGGAGCCTGCGATCAGGTTCGCCGCGTCCTTTAGGGCCTTTACTACAGTGCCCTTCAAATTCTTCGATTTCTCGGCGCACTGTAGTATGGTCTCCGTCGCTACCCTGACGTTCGTGACGATGTCGAACGCCGTCAGGTTGGCTGCCTCGATTTGCGCCTCTTGCGCCTTCCTCATCCGGGCGTCAAAGCTCCGGGTGATGCGGTCCATTTCCGTCTCCTTCTGAGCCTTGGCTTGTTGCACAAGCTCTTTTCGCGCCTTGAGGGCGCTAACGAACTCCCCCGTTGTGGGGGGACGCCCACGCCCACGTCTCACCGATGGACGGCCTCGAACACCCCTAGCCAGTTTGGCGACTTTGGGGTGGAGCCTGGACTCATCCTCACACTCGTCATCCTGGTCGGACGAGACGGTCTGGAAGGAGGAAGTGCTCCCCCAGCGGGCCCTTAGCTGGTCAGCACCCGACCTAACGGGCGAGCGGCTCTCCGCCCGCTTCCTGCAGGGACTTTTCCCGACCATTGTGGACGTCTCCGCGGAGGTTGAAGCCCCCACGTTGACGTCCACCACAACCTTCTTCGCCAGACTGAGGCTGGCCCTCTGCACGTTCTTGCTCTTCTCTCGGGCAATTTTGTCCCGAGAGTGAGAGCGGTTCACTGGTGGAGAAGGTGGCGTCGGCGTAGCAACAAGAGCCGTCGTGTCCTCCCTCTCTCTCATTTGGGCCTTGATCTCCCTCGGCTTCTTCAACAGGACGTTGAGGAAGCTGGTCGTTCTCTTGGCAGCTTCCTCGCCACCGAAACCCTGGCTTTCGAAGTCGCGACGAATTGTACTGATGAAGTCGCGCTCCGCTTCCTTAAATGTGTCGGAATCACTATCGTGTTCCGCACACGCCTCGCAGACAGCTCTGCAGACACGATCACGCTCTTCCACGCTGATCGGTGATGGTGTCCTCGCAGAGCTCCCGCGGTTGGAGGGGACTCGGCTTTTTGCCGTACCCTCTTGCTTCCTCCTGGCCCTGACGATCTTAGGCCCCTTCTTTACAGAATCCAGCAAGCTGGAAGTCTTTTGGACGGCCTCATGAGCGCCGAACCCTTCGCACTCGAACTTGCGACGAATCTTTCCGAAAGCGTCGCCTTCCGCCACACGAACAGTATCACTGTCACTGTCGTGGTGCAGGTACGCTTGACCGACAACACCGCACAAGCGATCCAGTTCGCCATCGCTGATCACGTCGTCGTCGTCCATCTCCCGCAATGCGCCAGATGGCGCCCTCGTGGAACTCCCACGGATGGAGGGGTCTCGGCTTCTCGCCTCACCCTCGCTCACAGTCGGCGTAGAGTCTCGGGCCCCCACATTACGAATGCCCGAGGTGCCTGTCGCGGTTTTACCCGCAGCAGGGGGGATTCCCCGCCGAGAGGCAGGTACCCCGTGGGGAGTAGTTTTCCTATCCGCCATTTTACATTTTTGAACCCTGTGCTACACCCGAGGGGACAGGTTTGAGCCCCGGGAGAGCCCCTAGCTGGTTGGTGACCGCCTCCGTCACCACCCTTCCAAAGGAAAGGCCCGGGCCGCCGAGGACTACAGCGGCTCGGATTTAGAGATTTGGTTCAGGGAAAATGGGGTTCGGGGTTGAAGGAGCACAGTACGGTTTAGAGGAGTAGGCTGCTAAGGGAACTGAAGTAGTGTCGGGTAGGGAGGGGCAAAACCTCCACAACTACCCGACACCAAGACAGACCCGCGCTAACCAACTCCCCCCTCCCGCACTCCACCGCGACAAACCCGACTCCCATGACCCTTCTGGGGTTTACTCCCCGCAGCCCTGCCGTGACAGGACCCCCGGCCCGCTCTGAAAAGAGCAGGTAACGGTATGATGCGTTTTATATAGAGGTTGCTCTCCTCGCGCGCTGGATGAACCAGGGCCCCGGTCCTCGGAATGAGGATTACGGTATGGTAGTTTTTATAGAGGTTTCCCCCTCGTGACTCTGACAGAGCAGAGACCCCGGTCCTCAGAATGAGGATTACGGTATGCCCCCCAGGCCACTCTTCTGCGCCGTCGCAAAACGCGACGGTTCAGGAGAGCAGCCCCCTATGGAGTGTCGGCCGTCGGGTAGCAATGCCCGAAGAGATTACTACCCGCCGTTGCCTAGGGTGGACCTGGACAGGACACTACAATTTCGACGAACGAGTCCGAACGCAAGAATAATGCCCCGCCGCACGAAGAGGTCACTCCATCGCCCACCCCAACCTAACCTAACCTAACCTAACCTAACCTAACCTAACCTAACCTAACCTAACCTAACCTAACCTAACCTAACCTAACCTAACCTAACCTAACCTAACCTAACCTAACCTAACCTAACCTAACCTAACCTAACCTAACCTAACCTAACCTAACCTAACCTAACCTAACCTAACCTAACCTAACCTAACCTAACCTAACCTAACCTAACCTAACCTAACCTTTTTTTTTTTTTTTTTTTTTTTTTTTTTTTTTTTTTTTTTTTTTTTTTTTTTTTTTTTTTCGATGGGGAATGCTTTTACGCACATCCTCGGCCGCGGGGGCAGCTGAGGGGGGTGTGGGACTCCCGAAGACTACCCACTTCGCCGCGTCCTTTAGGGCCTTTACTACAGTGCCCTTCAAATTCTTCGATTTCTCGGCGCACTGTAGTATGGTCTCCGTCGCTACCCTGACGTTCGTGACGATGTCGAACGCCGTCAGGTTGGCTGCCTCGATTTGCGCCTCTTGCGCCTTCCTCATCCGGGCGTCAAAGCTCCGGGTGATGCGGTCCATTTCCGTCTCCTTCTGAGCCTTGGCTTGTTGCACAAGCTCTTTTCGCGCCTTGAGGGCGCTAACGAACTCCCCCGTTGTGGGGGGACGCCCACGCCCACGTCTCACCGATGGACGGCCTCGAACACCCCTAGCCAGTTTGGCGACTTTGGGGTGGAGCCTGGACTCATCCTCACACTCGTCATCCTGGTCGGACGAGACGGTCTGGAAGGAGGAAGTGCTCCCCCAGCGGGCCCTTAGCTGGTCAGCACCCGACCTAACGGGCGAGCGGCTCTCCGCCCGCTTCCTGCAGGGACTTTTCCCGACCATTGTGGACGTCTCCGCGGAGGTTGAAGCCCCCACGTTGACGTCCACCACAACCTTCTTCGCCAGACTGAGGCTGGCCCTCTGCACGTTCTTGCTCTTCTCTCGGGCAATTTTGTCCCGAGAGTGAGAGCGGTTCACTGGTGGAGAAGGTGGCGTCGGCGTAGCAACAAGAGCCGTCGTGTCCTCCCTCTCTCTCATTTGGGCCTTGATCTCCCTCGGCTTCTTCAACAGGACGTTGAGGAAGCTGGTCGTTCTCTTGGCAGCTTCCTCGCCACCGAAACCCTGGCTTTCGAAGTCGCGACGAATTGTACTGATGAAGTCGCGCTCCGCTTCCTTAAATGTGTCGGAATCACTATCGTGTTCCGCACACGCCTCGCAGACAGCTCTGCAGACACGATCACGCTCTTCCACGCTGATCGGTGATGGTGTCCTCGCAGAGCTCCCGCGGTTGGAGGGGACTCGGCTTTTTGCCGTACCCTCTTGCTTCCTCCTGGCCCTGACGATCTTAGGCCCCTTCTTTACAGAATCCAGCAAGCTGGAAGTCTTTTGGACGGCCTCATGAGCGCCGAACCCTTCGCACTCGAACTTGCGACGAATCTTTCCGAAAGCGTCGCCTTCCGCCACACGAACAGTATCACTGTCACTGTCGTGGTGCAGGTACGCTTGACCGACAACACCGCACAAGCGATCCAGTTCGCCATCGCTGATCACGTCGTCGTCGTCCATCTCCCGCAATGCGCCAGATGGCGCCCTCGTGGAACTCCCACGGATGGAGGGGTCTCGGCTTCTCGCCTCACCCTCGCTCACAGTCGGCGTAGAGTCTCGGGCCCCCACATTACGAATGCCCGAGGTGCCTGTCGCGGTTTTACCCGCAGCAGGGGGGATTCCCCGCCGAGAGGCAGGTACCCCGTGGGGAGTAGTTTTCCTATCCGCCATTTTACATTTTTGAACCCTGTGCTACACCCGAGGGGACAGGTTTGAGCCCCGGGAGAGCCCCTAGCTGGTTGGTGACCGCCTCCGTCACCACCCTTCCAAAGGAAAGGCCCGGGCCGCCGAGGACTACAGCGGCTCGGATTTAGAGATTTGGTTCAGGGAAAATGGGGTTCGGGGTTGAAGGAGCACAGTACGGTTTAGAGGAGTAGGCTGCTAAGGGAACTGAAGTAGTGTCGGGTAGGGAGGGGCAAAACCTCCACAACTACCCGACACCAAGACAGACCCGCGCTAACCAACTCCCCCCTCCCGCACTCCACCGCGACAAACCCGACTCCCATGACCCTTCTGGGGTTTACTCCCCGCAGCCCTGCCGTGACAGGACCCCCGGCCCGCTCTGAAAAGAGCAGGTAACGGTATGATGCGTTTTATATAGAGGTTGCTCTCCTCGCGCGCTGGATGAACCAGGGCCCCGGTCCTCGGAATGAGGATTACGGTATGGTAGTTTTTATAGAGGTTTCCCCCTCGTGACTCTGACAGAGCAGAGACCCCGGTCCTCAGAATGAGGATTACGGTATGCCCCCCAGGCCACTCTTCTGCGCCGTCGCAAAACGCGACGGTTCAGGAGAGCAGCCCCCTATGGAGTGTCGGCCGTCGGGTAGCAATGCCCGAAGAGATTACTACCCGCCGTTGCCTAGGGTGGACCTGGACAGGACACTACAATTTCGACGAACGAGTCCGAACGCAAGAATAATGCCCCGCCGCACGAAGAGGTCACTCCATCGCCCACCCCAACCTAACCTAACCTAACCTAACCTAACCTAACCTAACCTAACCTAACCTAACCTAACCTAACCTAACCTAACCTAACCTAACCTAACCTAACCTAACCTAACCTAACCTAACCTAACCTAACCTAACCTAACCTAACCTAACCTAACCTAACCTAACCTAACCTAACCTAACCTAACCTAACCTAACCTAACCTAACCTAACCTAACCTAACCTAACCTAACCTAACCTTTTTTTTTTTTTTTTTTTTTTTTTTTTTTTTTTTTTTTTTTTTTTTTTTTTTTTTTTTCGATGGGGAATGCTTTTACGCACATCCTCGGCCGCGGGGGCAGCTGAGGGGGGTGTGGGACTCCCGAAGACTACCCACTAAACCCCATCGGGTCCCTCTGTTGCGCTATAACGGAACGCCCCGAGGTACCGCTTTGCAGCGCGCCCCGGGGACGCCCAAGCGCTGGCCGCGAACCAGCCTCTCTCCTAAGGGAGACAAACCCACTCACGAAAGGCGCGCGGGGACTCCGCGCGCACCTCTCGGGCTCTAATGGGATGCCGCCGCCCCCGCGGCAGCACCCCGAGCCTTGCCCCTTCGTGGAAGAGGGGCCGTCATTGATATAGTTGGGGACCTCGCCTCGGCGACTTCCACCACCTCCATCTCTGACTCCTCTTCCTGCCTCCGCCGTAAAGCAGAGGCGGGCAGCGACGTGGGCTGGGGACACTTCTTGGTCCCCAGCAAGTGGGCTGCTGGTTTGCCCGCTGTCTCACACAGCAGGCAGTGCGGCGATGCCGAGCAACCTCGAGCTTTGTGCCCCTCCTTACCGCACCGGAAGCAGAATTCCGAGCGGTCGGCAGTGGCACGACACTTTACGGCCAAATGGCCCTCACCGAGACATCGGTAGCACCGCTTAGTCCTCGGCACGAGTGGAACAATCCGTGCCGAGGACCAGCCGATCAAGAGTCGGCGCATGGCCGCCAATTGCTTGGCAGGCTTCACGGGCACCGAAGCCACGACGGACCGCTCCTGGGCCCTGCCAAACTCGGCGATTCTGCCCACCCTTATAGACTCCGGTGGGCAGCCACTCAGCTCGGCGAGCTTGGCCTGGACGGCCTCCGCAGTAACGGTGTCATCAAGTCCCGCTATGCGGAGGTCCGTTCTCTGCTGGGGCCGGGTTATCGTGAGATCCTCCGGCCTCACATCGGGCAAGTTGCGGAGCGCCTCCGCAAGCCGGTCCGCTCTGGTGTCAGCCTCAGGGCCCTGCACCTCGAGCAGCTTGGCTCCCGACTGGGACACTTTAAAAGTGACCCCCTCCGGGATCCCTATCTCTCTGAGGTTGACCTCCCGTGTGGCCCTCAGGAAGAAGGCCTTGTAGGAGGCTCCCGCTTTGAGGGCGTCATCGGAGTACCGCACCATCACGACGGCCGACTGCAGCACCCTGACTCTACGAGGCTTTCTCTCTTGGCGTCCCGGACCTGACCGGGATGCAGCCCTCTTCTCTTTCTTCTTCTTCTTTCTTTTCATCCTCTTGCTACCGGGCGTGTCCCGGTCGCGCCCTGCCACCTCGGCGAATGAAGCACCCATAGATACGGGTGGAGGGGGCAGGGGACGAGGCTCTCTCATTGGAGCTTGAGAGGGCGGAGCACCCTTCTTGCCCTTTCTCTTGGGGCCCTGAGCGGCCTGCGCAGAGCGCGCCGGACCAGGGGCCGTCCGCCTTTCTGAGGCGGCAACGGACTGCTCCCTAGAGGGAGCCTGACGTGAGGCCCTCCTGCTGGGTGGCCTTGTCACAATCGGGGTGTAGGGTGGGTCGATGTATCGTTCGATCGACCGGACCCTTTGACTCGCCCGCAGAGGAGGGCGGTAGTCCTTTCCTGGAAGTAGGCGGCCGTCCCGCTCAAGCGCTTCAAAGCGGGCGTCCAGCATGGCCCCAATTTGGGACACGATGCTGGACTCCGCCGGCGCGGCGGGCTGGACGCCCTCGTCCATGGGCACCGGTGCTGGCCGCATGGACGGTACCTCAGACCGGGGCAGTGCCTTTAGCACCTCCACTTCGCGGCGAAGCTCCTCGAGCTCCCGCGTCAGCCGCTGATTGGCCGCATTTAATTTGCGGACCTCCACATCAGTTGTCCTGATTCGCAGCTCCTCCACGGAGCCTGCGATCAGGTTCGCCGCGTCCTTTAGGGCCTTTACTACAGTGCCCTTCAAATTCTTCGATTTCTCGGCACACTGCAGTATGGTTTCCGTCGCTACTCTGACGTTCGTGACGATGTCGAACGCCGTCAGGTTGGCCGCCTCGATTTGCGCCTCTTGCGCCTTCCTCATCCGGGCGTCAAAGCTCCGGGTGATGCGGTCCATCTCCGCCTCCTTTTGAACCTTGGCGTTTTGCTCCAGCTCTTTTCGCGCCTTGAGGGCGCCAACGAACTCCCCCGTTGTGGAGGGACGCCCGCGCCCTCGTCTCACTGATGGACGGCCACGAACACCCCTTGCCAGTTTGGCAACTTTGGGGTGGAGCCTGGACTCATCATCACAGTCCTCATCTTGATCGGACGTGACGGTCTGGAAGGAGGAAGTGCTCCCCCAGCGAGCCCTAAGCTGGCCAGCTCCCGACGCGACGGGCGAGCGGCTCTCCGACCGTTTCCTACAGGGACTCTTTCCAATCCTAGAGGATGCCTCTGCGGAGGTTGACGCCCCCACATTGACATCCATCACCACTTTTTTAGCCAGACTGAGGCTGGCCCTCTGGATCCTCTTGCTCTTCTCTTGGGCTATTTTGTCCCGAGAGCGAGAGCGGTTCACAGGAGGTGAAGGTGGAGTTGGCGTAGCGACAGGTACCGTCACCTCTTCCTTCTCCTTCATCATGGCCTTGATGTCCCTCGGTTTCTTCAGCAGGACATTGAGGAAGCTGGACGTTCTCTTGGTAGCTTCCTCGGCGCCGAAACCCTGGCTTTCGAAGTCGCGACGAATCGTGGCTAAAAATTCGCGCTCCGCTTCTATAAATGTGTCGGAATCACTATCATGTTCCGCACACGCCTCACAGACAGCCCTGCAGACTCGATCACGCTCTTCCACGGTGATCGGTGATGGCGTCCTCACAGAGCTTCCGCGGCCGGAGAGGACTCGGCTTTCGGTCTCACCCTTCCGCTCCTGCTTTCTCCTGGCCCTGATGATCCTGGGCCCCTTCTTTACAGACTCCAACAAGCTGGAGGTCTTTTGGACGGCCTCATTATCGCCGAACCCTTCACTCTCGAATTTGTGACGAATCTTTTCGAAAGCGTCACCTTCCGCCTCACGAACAGTGTCACTGTCACTGTCGTGGTGCAAGTATGCCTGACCGACAACGCCGCACAGGCGATCCAACTCGCCATCACTGATCGCGTCGTCGTCCATCACTCGCAATGCGCCAGATGGCGCCCTCGTGGAACTCCCACGGATGGAGGGGTCTCGGCTTCTCGCCTCACCCTCGCTCGCAGTCGGCGTAGAGTCTCGGGCCCCCACATTACGATTGCCCGAGTAACCTACTGCGGTTTTACCCGCAGTAGGGGGGATTCCCCGCCGAGAGGCAGGTACCCCGTGGGGAGTAGATTTCCTTTCCGCCATTTTCCATTTTTTGTCCCTGTGCTACACCCGAGGGGACAGGTTTGAGCCCCGGGAGAGCCCCTAGCTGGTTGGTGACCGCCTCCGTCACCACCCTTCCAAAGGAAAGGCCCGGGCCGCCGAGGACTACAGCGGCTCGGATTTAGAGATTTGGTTCAGGGAAAATGGGGTTCGGGGTTGAAGGAGCACAGTACGGTTTAGAGGAGTAGGCTGCTGAGGGAACTGTAGTAGTGTCGGGTAGGGAGGGGCAAAACCTCCACAACTACCCAACACCAGGACAGACCCGCGCTAACCAACTCCCCCCTCCCGCACTCCGCCGCGACAAACCCGACTCCCATGACCCTTCTGGGGTTTACTCCCCGCAGCCCTGCCGTGACAAGACCCCCGGCCCGCTCTGAAAAGAGCAGGTAACGGTATGATGCGTTTTATATAGAGGTTGCTCTCCTCGCGCGCTGGATGAACCAGGGCCCCGGTCCTCGGAATGAGGATTACGGTATGGTAGTTTTTATAGAGGTTTCCCCCTCGTGACTCTGACAGAGCAGAGACCCCGGTCCTCAGAATGAGGATTACGGTATGCCCCCCAGGCCACTCTTCTGCGCCGTCGCAAAACGCGACGGTTCAGGAGAGCAGCCCCCTATGGAGTGTCGGCCGTCGGGTAGCAATGCCCGAAGAGATGACTACCCGCCGTTGCCTAGGGTGGACCAGGACAGGACACTACCCTTCCGACCGAACGAATCCAATCGCAAGAATAAGGCCCCGCCGCACGAAGAGGCCACTCCATCCCCACCCCAACCTAACCTAACCTAACCTAACCTAACCTAACCTAACCTAACCTAACCTAACCTAACCTAACCTAACCTAACCTAACCTAACCTAACCTAACCTAACCTAACCTAACCTAACCTAACCTAACCTAACCTAACCTAACCTAACCTAACCTAACCTAACCTAACCTAACCTAACCTAACCTAACCACTAAAATAGAAGATACGCTGTTCAAATTCGCACCTAATATGGGTCTAATTAGGCTCTAAAACATACTTTTTGCTCGAAGGGTCTATCTCAATTAGTTTCGGAGAAATTAATTTTTATGTGATTTCAACTTAGCGTTTTTCAACTTCAACTTTTCCATACTAAATTTGCAAATTTCTAGTCTCAGTTAAAATTCAATATAAAATCCAAATTTTTTCTTAGCGTAATTCTTGTTAGTATCAGCTTTAGTCTATTAGTTTCCGCGTCTTTTGACACCCCTCCCGTGTGTCTCGCATATCTCCAACTCACTTTTTTAGCACTTTGAAAATTTGCAAAAATTTCTCCATACAAATTTTTTCGGAGCTTAGGTAGACTTTTTGGCCGTTATTTCTGCTAGGTCGTCCATATAGATGCATACTATATGAACAAAAATATTTAATTGTAGATTCAGTATAATAGTTTCAGGGTCGGTTCAAGGGCAACTTTGGACCTCCCTTCCCCCCCAAATTTTACACCCCCCCCCCAAATTTTAAGTTTTAGTTTTTTGTCCGCAACATAAAAAATGTTCGGAATCCGCACCCCACCGAGAGGGAAATCCCCTCCCCCCTCTACATCTAGGGCTTCGAAGCAGGCGGCCGCTGACAAAATCCTTCAGTCGGCCAGGGCAGCCTTAGAAATGGCATCGCTGACCACCAAGAGGGCCCCCCAGACTGCTAAGTCGGCAAGTCAGACCTCCTCCGGCATTTCACTGCCGGTGTCATTGCCTCCAAGCGGACTGGGCGCCCCCTCTTCTTCGCAGTCCCCTCCACTCAGCCCCTCATCGCGGGCCTTCGACGATGTCTTACATGCATCGCAGCGCTCTAGAGCCCCGTCCCCTGCACAACCCTCATCCTCCACAATCCGCACACCCCCCCGACAAAAGTCACCCTCCCCTCTTCCGTCTAAGACAGTAACAAAGGCAGCAAAGCCTGCCCCGGCCCCAGGGAAGGCTAAGGTCGCACCAGCGGCCAACAAAACTTCCCAAATGGCAACGGAACAACCAAAGCAGGCCCCTTCTGCTCCGAAGCCAAAAAGGCTTCCAGTCGGCACTGCTAGTGCCCCGGCGACGTCAACATCGTCGCAACCTACTTTGGTAGAGGATGAAATCGACGTCGCTGAGGCTACGCAGGTACTGAAAGACCTTGAGGCTTCGCAGTCGCTGGGAGGAGCCGGGTCGCAAGCAATTATTGACCTCGCTAAGGACATTGCAGATCTGTCCAAGGACCCTCTGGAGTTCCGAGACCGCGTGCATGAGGCAAAGAGCTGCCTAATGAAGGCTAGACTTCAGCTAGCGCAGTCGAGGAACACTAAGAAGGAGATCGTAACTGAGGTCAGCAATGCTGTGAGTCGGCTCTACCAGTTGGTGAAAGAGTCTGAAGAGGAAAATAGGAAAATGAAAGGATCGACAACGTTAGATGTAGGCAAAGAAAAGGAAAATGAAAAACAGATAGTGTCAGAGAGCTCCATCGGAGGAATCGATACAAAGGGCTTAGAAGAAATGATCAAGGAGCATGGAAAATTGATAAGGGAAAGCAACCAAAAGATAGAGTCGCTCAAGAAGTCTCTTGAAAGGACAGAGGAAGTGGTGACGACACGTGCCTCCTATGCCAGCGTCGTATCAGGACAACCACGCGAACACCAACCTGAGCGCACATCTTTTCACTCGGTGGTGATCACGTCGAATAACGAGGCTGACACGGGAGAAAAGGTCCTTGAAAGGGTTAGGGACGTCGTAAAGGCAACTGATGGATGGATCACTGTTGACAAAGTAAGGAAGGCGAAAAACAGGAAGATCATCCTCAGCTGCCGATCAAAGTCGGACACACAAAAGGTGCAAGAGCGTCTTAGTAAGGCGGGCTCAAACCTGTCAGTCGAAGAGGTGCGCAATAAGGACCCGCTGTTGGTACTTAAGGGCGTCATGTCGTATGTTACCGACGAAGAGATCCTTAGGGCCTTAAGGAACCAAAACAAGGATGTGTTCCAGGAGTTGCACAAGGACGATGACAGGATTGAGATCCGCTATCGCAAAAAGACCCGAAACCCTCATTCTTGCCATGTTGTGCTGACAGCTTCGCCAGAACTGTACAACCGTATTCTGGACAGGACCGAGCTGCACATCGATATCCAGCGGGTAAAGGTGGAGGACCAATCCCCCCTTGTTCAGTGCTCGATGTGCCTCGGATACGGACACGGCAAGCGCTTCTGTAAGCAAACACAGCCGAAATGTAGTTATTGTGCCGAATCGCACCTGAGTTCCCAGTGCGAGAAGCGACTGGCTGGCGCACTCCCAACGTGCTGCAACTGTGTTGAGGCCAAGATCGATGCCACGCAGCACAATGCTTTCAGCTCGGAATGCGCAGTCCGCAGAAAGTGGGATGCGTTAGCCAGGGCAAAAGTAGCGTATTGCTAAGGTTCTCGCACGGGAAAATTCGGATAGCACAATAACAGAACACGCATATACCGTAGTACAAGCCAACCTTCAAAGGAAGGAATTGGCTACTACGGAGTTAATGCTCGAAGCGGGCAAGCGCAAGTTTGCCATTTCACTGCTCCAGGAACCATATGTTGGCGGGATTCGAAGAATGAAAGATTATAGAGGAGCCAGGGTTTACCAGAGCCAGGACCAAGGAAACGGGGTTGTTAAGGCTGCTATTGTTGTACATGACGCAGACCTGGACGTGTTGCAACACCCGGAACTCACCACGAACAACATCGTCGTGGTGAGAATCCGTACAGAAGCCTGGGAGATAGCACTCGTATCTTTCTATTTTGAACCCGATCAGCCTATGGATACATACCTGGAGCAGATAAAACACATACGGGCGACTCTGGATAGTGTCAAAATCATTATTGGAGGAGATGCCAATGCAAAGAGCACCTGGTGGGGAAGCACACAACTCGACCATCGCGGGGATGAATTCTCCGGCATGCTATGGGAACTAGACTTCCAGGTGCTCAACATTGGTGACACCCCAACATTCGACACAGTGAGAGGAGGTCGGGAAATCTCAAGCCACGTAGATGTCACAGCGTGTTGTATTAACACTTTAGACATAGTGGAAGAATGGCATGTGGAAAAGGGATTGACGAGCTCAGACCACAACGCGATCGTTTTTAAAATTAAATTACTTAAAAGCAAAGGTATTAGCGTAAATAGAACAACAAGAATATTTAATACAAAGAAGGCAAAATGGGAAATATATAGCGAAATACTAAAAGGTCTAAATACACAAACAAATATAAATATAGATACAATAAATAATATAAATAGTCATACAGAATTAGAAAGCATAATACAACAATGGACTAATAATATAATACAAGCAAGCAAAGAAAGCATACCATTAATTAAACAAATAAATAAAGTACACATACCTTGGTGGAACGATGAGCTCACCGCCCTCAAGAAAGAGATGAAAACCCGGAGACGCCGCATACGATGTGCTGCCGCTGTCCGCAAGGAAGTGGTGGTCACGGAGTATCTGAAAAAGAAAGAGGAGTATGAGGAAAAGGCTAAACAGGCGCAGACTGCAAACTGGAAGGACTTCTGTGAAAGGCAAGAAAAAGAGGGAGTCTGGGAAGGAATTTACCGGGTAATTAATAGGACAAGGAAAAGGGAAGAGGATCTACCACTAAAAGATAAAGGGAAAACACTTACCTCTGTCGAATCTGCACACCTGCTCGCAGACACGTTCTATCCACCGGATCTGTCAAACGAAGACAACACTTACCATCATCAAATACGTGAAGCAGCCGAAAAAGCCAACGAATGGTCTCCCGATGACCACGAAGATCCTCCCTTCACCATGCTGGAATTGAAAACAGCGCTCAGCACTTTTAACCCAAAAAAGGCTCCTGGATCCGACGGTCTAACATCCGACATCTGCTCACGTGCCATATTCCTTGACCCCGAATGCTTCCTTGCCATTGCTAACAAAGCATTGCAAATTGCTTACTTTCCAGAAATATGGAAAGAAGCTACCGTCGTCATCTTGCGCAAACCTGGCAAGGAAGATTACCAAGTGCCCAAATCCCACAGACCTATCGGTCTCTTACCTGTTCTGGGAAAAGTCCTGGAAAAGATGATTGTCGCTAGGCTCAAATGGCACCTAGTTCCCCGGATAAGTACTCGCCAATACGGGTTTATGCCACAGAGGAGTACTGAAGACGCCCTCTACAATCTACTGCAGTATATCAAAACCAACATTGATAACAAAAAGATAGTCACGCTGGTATCACTGGACATAGAGGGTGCCTTCGACAACGCCTGGTGGCCGGCGATTAGGCTACGATTGGCTGAGGAACAGTGTCCGGGGAACATAAGAAGACTGATTGACAGCTACTTGTCTAATAGAACTGTCAAAATCAGATATGCAGGAGAGGAAGTTGTAAGAGAAACAACAAAGGGCTGCGTACAGGGATCCATAGGAGGCCCCATACTCTGGAACCTCCTACTGGATCCTCTGCTTAAAAAGCTAGAAGAAAAGGGCCACTATTGTCAGGCATTCGCCGACGACGTGGTCCTAGCCTTCCAAGCCGACACAGCGAAGGAAATAGAAGAGGAAGCCAATTCGGCCCTAGCCTTTGTCCGGGAATGGGGCGCATGCAACAAGTTAAGATTCGCACCTCATAAAACGCACGCAATGATACTGACTAAAAAACTTAAGCACGGCGTCCCAAAACTGAATATGGGCGGGGTTGAAATAGCTTATTCGGAGGAAATAAAGCTACTGGGCCTCCTGATTGATAATAAGCTCACATTCAATCAGCATTCAGCTGCCGTATGCAGAAAGGCTCTGAATGTATACAAGCAGCTTGCAAAAGCAGCAAAGACTAGCTGGGGTCTACACTCAGATATTATCCGAATAATATATACGGCGACAGTAGAACCGATAATAACATATGCAGCGAGCGTATGGGCCCCAGCAACCACCAAGATCGGCATACGTAAGCAACTTGATGCAGTGCAAAGGGGCTTTGTCCAAAAGATATGCAAGTCGTACCGAACCGTTTCGCTCAATTCTGCGCTGACATTGTCTGGGATTCTACCACTCGATCTGCGCATACAGGAGTTTGCAACTCTGTACGAAACAAAAAGAGGATCATCCCGGACATTGTTGGGCGACCGCGATGTCGAATTACCGGTGCGATTTGTAGATCTCCCGCACCCAGCTAAAAGAGTAGCTATCGACTTCAAAAGTATCGAAAGCCAAAGCGAGATAGACAAGCACAATACACAGCAGCTTAGAATATTCACAGACGGCAGCAAAGTTGAAGATAAAGTCGGCGCAGCATTGTCCCTATGGGACAACGTAAGCGAGACTAAATCTATCAAACTTTGTCTGCCGTCATACTGCAGTGTCTATCAAGCCGAGTTGATGGCCATACGTCGTGCGATGAAAGAAGTTCTCCGGGCAAAAGCCGTCACTGTTGGAATATACAGTGACTCCAAATCATCGCTTGAAACGATAGCCAATCCTGGCGCGCCCCATCCGCTAGCCGTTGAAATCCGAGAAGATCTGGCCCTAGCCTCCGCCCAGAATAAAGAAGTCTTCTTTTTCTGGGTGAAAGCACACACAGGCTTAATGGGCAATGAACGGGCAGACGAGCTGGCGAAGGAGGCTGCGCTTAAACTCAAAAAGAAGCCGGATTACGACTTGTGCCCTGTTTCATCCGTAAAACGAAAAATTCGAGAGCAATCACTAGAAGAATGGAACAGAAGATATGTTACAGGAGAAACAGCGGCAGTTACAAAACTCTTTCTTCCGAATATTCACGACGCGTACAAGATAGTACGGAAAATAAAACCCACGGATTTGACCACTCAACTTATGACAGGGCATGGGGGGTTCTCCCAATACCTGCATAGATTCAAATGCAAGGAAAGCCCCTCATGCATCTGTGACCCGGAAAAGGCTGAATCTGTCCCGCATATAATTGTAGAATGTCCGGTAAACTCTGTGGAAAGATTAAACCTTGAGCAAAAACTTGGGATCGAAATTAAAACAGAAAACCTACACGAATTATTAAAATGTAAAGACACGCAGGAAAAATTCTTAGAATACTGTATAGATATAGTTCAAAAAGTTAGAAATAGAAACAAAACTGACAAAAATAACAGCGGGACAGATGTGTAAATATGTAAATAAATTGAAAATAGAATAAGTTTGTAGAATAGGAAAAGATGATTGAAAACCGAAGTTGAAAGATAAAGTAATTATAGTATAGATTAAATAAAAGCAAGATATAGGATAAGATATAGGATAAGATGTAGGATAAGATGTAGGATAAGTCATAGGATAAGACATAGGATAAACGAAGCTCTAGCGCGAGCAAAAATGATTGTAAATACGAGTTGATTATCAAAACCTTTTTCTTCTCTTACCAAATATTTCATATATATATCTATAAAACTTCCTACAGCACCATCTTATATATCTCTCCAACGATCGCAATAGTTCTAAGTTTTTCAAAGCTTAGAAAGTTTCAATTAAATCTAAGCAAAATAAAAAACAATGCAAAACAAGATCTCTGACATTTATCAGAGGATCAAACACTTCTTAAAAAAAAAAAAAAAAAAAAAAACCTAACCTAACCTAACCTAACCTAACCTAACCTAACCTAACCTAACCTAACCTAACCTAACCTAACCTAACCTAACCTAACCTAACCTAACCTAACCTAACCTAACCTAACCTAACCTAACCTAACCTAACCTTTTTTTTTTTTTTTTTTTTTTTTTTTTTTTGCGGAGGAGAACACTTTTACGTGCCTTAGCCGCAGGCTAGCGAAGCCTGCGGCCGTGTGTGGGGCTCGGGACTAAAGACGTTCGTCCCACTACCCACTAAACTCCTCCGGTTTCCCCTTTTCACCCGATGAGGACGAGCCGGTGCCAACCTTGTGGTTATTGACCAGCCCGTCCACGGGTACCCCGGCCTGATGCGTAGGCCGGGGTGGCGCCTAGGGAGGGCCACCCGAGAAACTAGGTGACCCCCAGACTTGGCTCGGGAGACCTGTGCAATGCGGGCGTTAGGGAGCTACCCTCGCCCGCAGGTCAACCCTCAGGCCGGAAGAGGGCGCACGTGAGCACGCCCTCTCCGGCCCGGCCGTCTACGCCGGAGGGGAGCGGAAAGAGGATCTTCCTCCCGCTCCCTCTCCTTTGCCTCCTTCTGCGAGATTACGGCCTCGCAGAAGGAGGCGGCCGCCTCCCACGCTCTCTTGCTGGTGACCATGGCTCGCACCATGGACGCCAGAGAGAGGTGACCACCGCCTAGCGCCGCGACGAGTTCGCGGCGCTCGTGTCGCCAGGCCGGGCACTCAACGAGTGTGTGCTCGGCCGTGTCGTCGGGAGCGTCGCAGTGATGACACTGCGGCGTCTCCTCCCGACAGGCGACACGGTGCAGATAGTGTCCGAAACACCCGTGGTCGGACAGAATCTGCGACAGGCGGTAGGTGAGGCAGCCGTGCCGGCGCTCCACCCACTCCCTCAACACCGGACTGATCGCTTCGATCGTCCGGTGGCCGGCACTCGGGGCCTCGAGAGCCTCCGCCCATTTGGCCAGGGCCTCCTCCCTGGCCTGGGCACGACCCAGCGCCACCTCCTCCATGCTAGGTCGCTCCCCCCGCAATCTCGCGTTGACCCGGACTCGATGCACCTGGGCCAGAACCAGGGCGTCGAGTTCCCACGGGATGGTGCCTGCAAGGACGCAGGCGGCCCCGTGGGAAACTGTGCGGTAAGCCCGCACAGCCCGGGTCGCGATGACCCTCTGCGGTTGGCGCAAGAGGGCCTTGAGCGGGGGGGAGAGACTCTCCGCCCACACAGGGGCTCCATATAGTGCCATCGACCTGATCACCATGTGATACAGGCGACGGCACTTTCCCCCGGGCCCTCCCACGTTGGGGAGGACTCGTCCGAGGGCTGCGGCGGCGGCGCACAGCCTGGGAGCGAGGAGCTTGAAGTGCTCCTCGAACTTCCACCGGGGATCCAAGGTCAGGCCGAGATACTTCAGATGCTTCTCGACCGGGACCTGGACCCCTTCGACTCGGACATGGAGCCCCTGAGGGATCCTGCGGCGTGGGGCGCGGAAATACATGGCCTTGGTTTTCTCCAAGGCCACTCGCAACCCCAGCATGCGGATGCGCCGGACGACCATGGTCGTGGCGACCGACGCGAGCTGGGCCGCATCGTCCCAGCTCTTCGCTCTCACCGCTACTAGGGTGTCGTCCGCGAAGCAGACGACATCCATTCGCTCCGAGAGCGACCCGCGCAGGACCCAGTCGTACCCCAGGTTCCACAGGAGAGGACCCAATACGGAACCCTGGGGTACGCCCGCCGCCATCGGCCACGATTGGACGCGGCCCTCCGCGTCCTCATACAGGACCACCCTGTTGAGCAGGTAGTCCTTGACGAGGGCGCGGAGATAGAGGGGCACTCGGTGGTATTTGAGTGCCTCCTCTATGCACTCGTAGGGGAGGCAGTTGAAGGCGTTCGCGACGTCAAGCGACACCACGACAACAACCTCCCCCCGTGCTGTGGCCGCCTCAGTCCACTCCTTGAGGCGGCTCACCGCGTCCATCGTTGACCGGCCGGCTCTGAAGCCGTACTGGCAGTCGGCCAGATTTGGCCCCTCGCTGCCGAGATGCTCCTGGATGCGAGAGGCGAGGATCTTTTCAAAGAACTTCCCCGCCTCGTCCAGGAGCACGACCGGCCGGTAGCCAGCCGGGGAATCGGGTGGGCGGCCGTGCTTGCGCAGGAGGCAGAGCCGCCCCACCTTCCATCTCCTGGGGAAGCGGCACGCTGCGATGCTGGTGTTCAGCACCGCGCGAAACCGCTCCTCCAGGGGGCCTGTGGCGATGGCGAGCACCTTGGAGTGCACGCCATCCGGCCCCGGTGCCTTCTTTTTGGCCCGGAGCCGCGCTATGCCGGCCTCGAACTCCGTGTCCGAGACCGGCGGCCCATCCGACCACTCCTCCGTGGCCGGATCCCCGACTGCCATCCTGGGAGGTGTGAAGGGTCCGGGACTCGGGAACAGAGTCTCCAGGACCCCCCGCAAAAGGCCAGGCTCCATCGAGGACGTGGGGGCAGCTCCGTCTATGAACTTCCCCCTCACCGCCCTGTATGGCCTCCCCCAGGGGTCGCGATCGAGGAGGGCAAGGTACTCCTCCTCGGCGACGCCCTTGGCCCTGCTAATTTCCGTTCGCAGGGCCCTCTGGGCCTCCCTGAACGCCCGGCGGAGCCTATCTTCCTCCCCGGGCGCTCGAACAGCGCGCCGTCGACAGCGCTGGTAGGCCTGTCTGGCGGTGAGTGTGGCGGCACGCAGGCAAGAAACCTCCTGCGTCCACCAATACACCGCCTTTCGCCGGGTGACGCCCCGGGACTTTGGCATGGCGGCGTTGCAGACGACTTTCAGGTCGTCCGCGAAGAAGTCCGCCATGCCATCCGCATCCCCGACGATTTCGGCCGGTGGCTCCGCCCATGACCTGTATATGGCCGCCTCCTTGGCGACCTCAGGGCGGAGCTGTCCCAGGGACCAGCGCTGGAACGCCGACGGGGTCCCTGACTCGGAACCCAAACGCACCGGGGCCGCGGGGCCGCCTACGGAGATACCAAATCGGACATATTTATGATCCGATAAGGTCTCCGCGTCGGCCACCCGCCACTGGGTGACGCGGCCCGCCAAATGTGAGGTGGCCAGGGTGATGTCAACGATTGATTCACCCTGCCACCTCACACAGGTCGGCGTGCTCCCCCTGTTGAGGACCACTAGTCCCAGGCTGAGTGCCCAGGACATTAGGTCCTCGCCGAACGGATTGTTCAAGGGGGAGCCCCACGAGGTGTGCTTGGCGTTTAAGTCACCGCCAAGCAGAACCTGTTTGGGTGCCGACCTGTGCACCGCACCCTCAACCGCAGTCAGGAAAGATTCGAATTCCGCCCTGCTGCGGTTGGGCGAGAAGTAGGCGGCGATCAATGTGATGCCGCCCCAGCCCACGGCCACGTAGCCCTGCCCCCTCTCCTGGAAGACTAGAGGGGGCCCAGAACTAGAGGTCCTCCTCACGACCGCCGCCAGCCCGTCCGCCGAACCGACCCACTGAGCCGAATCCGGCACGTGGTGAGGCTCCGCCACAAGCGCCACGTCAATTTGCCACTCCGCCATCGCTTGACTTAGTAAGTCCTGCGACCTGGCGGAGCGGTTCAGGTTGGCCTGAAGCATTTCCCCGATGGACCTTCTATTCATTTGAGGTTTCCATCGGGGTTCCTACTTGTGTGGCGGCGGCAGCGGTATCGGAGACCGTCGACGCTGCTGCCGGATGTTTGGCGGGGACTGCGCGGCCCTTCACGGGCGGCGACTGGCACTTCGGCCCCGCCATTCGGTGATCCGACGGACTGCCCCTGTCGGCACACACGGCACACTTGAAAGGTGCCGTGCATGTTCTGGCAGTATGTCCCTCCTTGCCGCAGCGGTAGCATAAACCGCTGCGGTCCTTTTTGGAGGGACAGAGGATCGCCGTGTGTCCCTTCTCCAGGCACCTGTGGCAGCGCATTGGGCGCTGCTCAAGTGCCCGGACGGACGCGGAGCACCACCCGACCACTAGTCGGCCCTCCGCGATCTTGGCGACCGACTCCACAGGGCAAGAGACGACAACGGAGCCCATTCTGATTGGCCCCGTTGCAATGGCCCCTACCCGGAACTGTTCCGGGCTACACCCGGCCTTGGTCGCCAGGGCCTCCTTGAGCTCGGCGGCTGAGACGGAGTCGTCGAGTCCTGAGACCCGCACATCCGCCGTTTTGGTCGGACGCGTGACGACCGCCTCCTCGCCGAGCACCTCGCCCACCTTGGCCGCCAGCTGGTCGGCCTGTGCAGCGGTGGCCTCCTTGGGAAGCTCCATGATGCAGGCCCCTGTCATGGACCTGCGGAACTTCCCGGCGCCGACGCCAATCTCTGCCAGATTGACGCCGGCCTTGGCCTTAAGAAGGGCCTGGCCATAGGTGGCCCCCTTCTCCACCGCTTCCGGCTTCAGGGTGACCACCACCGCCAGTGTTTTTGGCGGTTTCGGCAGCCTTGGCACCGGCTCCTTCTTTTTAGGGGAAGATTTGTTCCTCTTTTTCTTGCCTTTTTTTGTGACGACGGTCCAGGCCTTGCCTTGAGTTGCCTCATCGTCAACTACGAGCGGCTGGACCTCCCGAGATGGTCCAGCCGTTTGTTCGGCCGCTCGGGTTTGCCGGGGTGCCGCAGGTACCTTTTTGGCGCCCTTCTTGGTCTTGGCCTTCTTCGGCAAATTCGCTGCCGGGGCCAGGGTGGTCGGGGCCGACGCCGTCGGGGCCGTCGCCCTCGGGGCCGTCGCCATCGGGGCCATCTCCATCGGGGCCGTCGTCAGAGCCGTCGTCGGCTTCCTCCTAGTGACTGCCGCCCACGAGGAAGAGGGGGCGGCTTGGGAGGGCACCTTGGATGACGCTCCAGTTGCCGTGGAAGACTTCGGCTTAGGCGGGGCAGAACCCGCCTTGTTGGTCGCCCTTAGAGGAGGGCGCGCTCCGGCCTCCGGCGGCAGCGTGCTCGCTTCTAGTCTTGCGGCAATCATGTTGCCGCAAGTCTCCATCATCGACCGCCGTAAATCTTCCAGCATGTCCCCGAACGAACACGCTTCAGGGACTTCAGGGACTGCAGATTGGAGCGGAGGGGAGTCGTTACGCTGGGAGAACTCCCTGCGGTACGACTGTACCTCCTGCTTCAATGCGTCGAGCTCCTTGCGGAGGTTGCGGTTGGCAACCTCCAGGCGGCGGATCTTCTCCGCCTCCGTCCCCGAAAGCACCGTTAGAACGGCATCTCGCAGCCAGCCCGCGCATTCCTTAAGGTCCCTGACATAGGTGCCCTTAAGGTTGCCGGAAGTAGCGGCGACCCTTAAAATCCGGTCTACCCTCTGCTTGGCTGCTTCCAGCACCTCCTCCGAGGACAGCTCCTCGGGTCTCCGGGCATCGAGCGGTGAGTCGTCCGCCGCCTTGGCCGCTGCGGCCTTTTTTGCCGCTTTTTTGGTCGGAGGGCGCTCCACTTCCGCCTTTCCATTGTCGGTCTCCAACGTCCGCAGCGAAGACGCCGCGCGAGTCAACCCCGCCATGTGGCCAGGAGCCAAGGTCTTCCCTCGCCTAGCCGTCGACACTTTGGCCGTTGACGCTCTGGCCTCGGCGTCCGACTCGTCCGCCGAGTCCGATACGACGTAAAATTTGGTGGGCGGCCTCTTGCGAGTACCGCTCCTCAGAGTCGCACAGTCTTTTGCGACTACGGGCGCCGGAGCAGGCACCGGAGCAACCTCCGGTACATCCTCCCGCACCCCCGCCGAAACGACCTGCCCAACTTTTACTACAGCCGAGCGCGTGAGCACCACCGACGCCGGTCGGCAGGCTGCTTCCAAATTGGAGCTGAGCTCCACTGCATCTAAAGATGCTGCCCCACTGGGGCCCGAACACTCCGTCCCGAAGGACCCAACGTCAATTTCTCCCATCTCCGTCTGATTTTTAGTTTTTTGAGACTCCATTGCTAATCCCACGAGTAGTGTGGAAAGAAGGTCCACCCCGACAGAGCCACGTGCCGGGGTAACCCTAATACGCCTGGGGGGCGGGAGGTACCCCAGGGTTGGTCGCTAGCTGGCCGACTCACTCAGCCGACCACCCGTTTCCGGGCGCCCCGATGTCACGCACCATAACATCGAGACTTTGAGGTTTTTTAGTGTGGTTGTCTCCACTCAGGCCAGCCAATTAAGGCAAGCCCACTACCCCAGTGGCCGATGCACGAGACATGACCGCACACCGGACTGATCACCAGAGCAGTATCGGCGACAGAGACGACCGCGCGGAAAACGCGGCCCACTCTGTGCCCCTGAAGGTTTTTTATAGAGGTTTTCTCCTCGCAACTCTGACTGAGCAGAGTCCCCGGTCCTCAAAGTGAGGATTACGGTATGCCCCCCTGGCCACTCATCCGCGCCGTCGCATGATACGACGGGGCAAGAGAGCAGCCCCCTATGGAGTGTCGGCCGTCGGGTAGCAATGCCCGAAGAGATTACTACCCGCCGTTGCCTAGGGTGGACCAGGACAGGACACTACCCTTCCGACCGAACGAATCCGATCGCAAGAATAAGGCCCCGCCGCACGAAGAGGCCACTCCATCCCCACCCCAACCTAACCTAACCTAACCTAACCTAACCTAACCTAACCTAACCTAACCTAACCTAACCTAACCTAACCTAACCTAACCTAACCTAACCTAACCTAACCTAACCTAACTTTCTGGAACCTAACCTGGAAACTAACTCCGGAACCTAACTTTCCGGAACTTAACCTTCCGGAAAAAACTCGGTTTTCAACCACTAAAATAGAAGATACGTTGTTCAAATTCGCACCTAATGTGGGTCTAATTAAGCTCTAAAACATACTTTTTGCTCGAAGGGTCTATCTCAATTAGTTTCTGAGAAATTAATTTTTATGTGATTTCAACTTAGCGTTTTTCAACTTCAACTTTTTCATACTAAATTTGCAAATTTCTAGTCTCAGTTAAAATTCAATATAAAATCCAAATTTCTTCTTAGCGTAATTCTTGTTAGTATCGGCTTTAGTCTATTAGTTTCCGCGTCTTTTGACACCCCTATCGTGTGTCTCGCATATCTCCAACTCACTTTTTTAGCACTTTGAAAATTTGCAAAAATTTCTCCATACAAATTTTTTCGGAGCTTAGGTAAACTTTTTGGCCGTTATTTCTGCTAGGTCGTCCATATAGATGCATACCATCTGAGCAAAAATATTTTATTGTAGTTTCAGTATTATAATTTCAGGGTCGGTTCAAGGGCAACTTTGGACCTCCCCTCCCCCCCCAAATTTTACACCCCCCCCCCAAATTTTAAGTTTTAGTCTTCTGTCCGCAACATAAAAAATGTTCGGAATCCGCACCCCACCGAGAGGGAAATCCCCTCCCCCCTCTACATCTAGGGCTTCGAAGCAGGCAGCGGCTGATAAAATCAGTCAAGCCGCTAAGATCGCTCTGGAACATGACGATGAGCCTGCGAAGACATCTCAAACTGGGAAACCCTCCTCCTCCCACACTTCACAGACGGCCAAAAGGCCCCCCCCTCCCCAAACTTCTAAATCTAAACCTAAGCAGCTCACCCAGACATCTCAATCTCTGAGTACTTTAAGTGCTCCAAGCACCTCCTCTGCCCAGCCTCCAGTGAGCCCCTCATCGCAGGCCTTCGACGATGTCTTGTATGCGTCGCAGCCTCCTGGAGCCCCGTCCCCTGGAGAACAGTCGCTGTTATTGTCCTCACAGCCCCCCAGAGGTTCGCTATCGTCGACCCCATCCCCGTCTCCTAGCACTCCCTCGAAACTGATAGTGGACAGTGCAAAGGAGGTAGTCGATATGGTTCTGGGCGCTGTGACGTTCAAGAATCGAGTACAGGAGGCGAAGAACTGCATCACTAAAGCAAAGTTGCAATTAAACGGGTCACGAAACACCAAGACCGAAATTAAAGCAGAGGTCTTCAAGGCTATAGACAGACTTTACCAACTGGTGAAGGAATCTGAAGCCGAGAGGATCACCACGAAAGAAGTCACTGCTGGGATAAAAGAGGCTATCGTGCAAGAAAAGAAAACGGCAGTAGGACAAGGAGGCATAGATACAGAAGAGCTTCAAAGGGCGATAAAGGAACATAGCAAACTAATAAGAGAAAGTACAGAGAGAATTAAAGGCTTAGAGAAGTCTCTAGAACGTACAGAAGAGAAACTTTCTACCCAGGCGGCCTCCTACGCCAGTGTCGTGTCTGGCCAACATAAAATACAGGCACCCGAAAGGACAGCCATGCACTCGGTTGTGATATCGTCTACGAAAGACACCGACACTGGAGAGGATGTATTGGCCCAGGTACGTGACGCAGTAAGGGCTTCTGATGGATGGGTCACGGTCGATAAAGTTCGCAAGGCCAAAAATAAGAAAATTATTCTGTCTTGCAAATCAAAGACGGACACGTTGAGGGTTCAGGAGCGCCTCCGAGTGTCGAACAATCACCTCTCCGTAGAAGAGGTCAAGAACAAGGACCCACTCCTGGCGCTACAGGGGGTCATGTCCTTCATCAATGATGAAGAAATCATGAAAGCCCTGCGCAACCAGAACGAGGAGCTGTTCAAAGATCTCAAAAAGGAGGATGATAGGGTCGAGATTCGATTCCGGAGGAAGACCAGAAACCCTCACACTTGCCACGTTATTCTTCGTGTGTCACCAGTGCTGTACAACCGTGCCCTGGACAGGGGAACACTGCACATCGATATTCAGAAAATCAAAGTGGCGGATCAATCGCCGCTTGTGCAGTGCTCTACCTGCCTCGGCTACGGGCATAGCAAGCGCTATTGCAAGGAGTCGCAGGCCAGGTGCAGCCATTGCGCTGGACCGCACCTAGCAGCACAGTGCAAAGATCGTGTGTCTGGAACTGCACCAACCTGTTGCAACTGCTTAGACGCCAAACAGGAAAGCGTGGGGCACAGTGCCTTCAGCACGGACTGCGTAGTACGCAGGAAGTGGGAGGCACTGGCCCGCGCAAAAGTAGCGTATTGCTAAGGGCCTCTCTACGGCAAATAAGGCAAGCACACCAAACGTTAAGTCGGCAAAATATAAAGTGGTCCAGGCCAACCTGCAAAGGAAGGAGCTGGCCACAAACGAGCTGATGCTCGAAGCTACAAACAAGAAAATTGCTCTGTCTCTACTCCAGGAGCCTTATGTGGGTGCAATAGGTCGAATGAAGAATTACCACGGGACAAGAATCTTCCAGTGCGCTGGTCATGGAGACGGGACTGTAAAGGCCGCAATCGTGGTGCACGATGCGGACCTGGACGTCATACAGTACCCGGAACTCACCACGAACAACATCGCTGTGGTGAGAATCCGCACCAGCGCCTGGGAGATAGTGGTAGTCTCCTATTACTTCGAACCTGATATACCCATCGAGCCATACTTGGAGCAGATAAAGAGCATCAGGAGAACCTTAGGACAATATAAAATTATCATCGGTGGAGACGCTAATGCGAAGAGCACATGGTGGGGGAGTCCACAGATAGACCATAGAGGAGACGAGATGTCAGGCACCCTCTTTGAACTTGACCTACATGTGCTCAACACTGGAGACGTCCCGACTTTCGACACAATACGAGGTGGTAGAGAACTTACCAGCTTTGTAGACGTCACTTGCTGCTCAGTGGACCTGCTTGACTTGGTCGAAGACTGGAGAGTCGATCAGGGCATTACGAGCTCCGATCACAACACAATAATGTTCAGCATAGATCTGGAAAAAAGCAAAGGCATAGATATTAATAGAACTACACGGAAATATAATACAAAGAAAGCAATGTGGGACGAGTTCCGAAAAGAACTCACCCAACTTAATTCAGATAAACAAATAAATACAACAAACATAAATAAATTTAAAGAACATACAGAAATAGAAAATATAGTAAAGCAATGGATAAATAATATAGAAAAATCATGTGATAATAACATACCTCTAATTAAAAATAAACAAAAACCAAACTTACCATGGTGGAATCCGGAGCTCGAGGCCCTGAAGAAAGAGGTCGCCACCTTCAAGCGACGCATCCGCTGTGCAGCACCGCACCGTCGTAGAGTTGTAATAGAAGCGTACCTGGAAAAGAAACAGGATTATGAGGACAAAGCAAAATGTGCACAGACTAAAAGCTGGAAAGAGTTTTGTGAAAAACAGGATAAGGAGGGAGTCTGGGAGGGTATCTATAGGGTGATCGGAAGGACAAAAAAGAGAGAGGAAGACTTACCATTACGTAAAGACGACAAACCATTAAACACCGCCGAATCCGCCAATTTGCTCGCCGACACCTTTTATCCACCTGACTTACCTCACGAAGATAACGAATACCACCGAAGGATACGCGCAGAAGCAGACACCATCAACCTGCCAACCTCTGATGAAAACACCGATCCGCCCTTCACAATGTTGGAACTGACCACAGCTCTTACAGACTTCAACCCAAAAAAGGCACCTGGTGCCGATGGATTTACTGCTGACATATGCAGACATGCAATATTTTGCGAACCTGAAATCTTTCTCGCAATTGCGAATAAATGTTTGGAGCTGGGTTACTTCCCTTCATTGTGGAAAAAAGCAACTGTCATAGTCCTGCGAAAGCCTGGAAAAAAGGATTATCGAGATCCAAAATCCTATAGACCAATAGGACTCCTATCCATCCTGGGCAAAGTCTTGGAAAAGATGCTCGTGGCCAGACTGAAGTGGCATTTAGTTCCCCGGATCAGTACTCGCCAATTCGGGTTTATGCCCCAGCGCAGTACAGAAGACGCCCTCTATACCATAGTGCAACGAATAAAGAATAAAATAGACAGCAAGAAAATCGTGGCTTTGGTATCACTAGACATAGAGGGCGCTTTTGATAACGCTTGGTGGCCGATGATTAAACTTCGATTGGCTGAGGAAGGATGTCCAGGGAATCTACGACGAGTCATGGACAGTTATTTATCGGACAGATCTATAGACTTACGCTACTTGGGTCACGAAGTCACAAGGTCCACTAACAAGGGCTGTGTCCAAGGTTCAATAGGGGGCCCCATATTGTGGGACTTACTATTGGACACTCTACTTAAAATCTTGGAGGAGAGGGGCCATTATTGTCAGGCATTTGCCGATGATGTGGTCCTTCTATTTGACGCAGATGACTCCAAAAAATTGGAACAGACAACGAATGCTGCTCTCTCCCTGGTCCAGGAATGGGGCGTCAAAAATAAGTTGAGATTTGCAGCCCATAAAACTAATGCTTTGATATTTACCAAAAAACTTAAATTTGACACTCCAAAACTGACCATGGGAGGCACAGCCATTACCATTCCCAAGGATATTAAACTACTCGGGGTGACAATTGATGACAAGTTGACTTTCAACACGCATGTGGCTAATGTCTGCCGAAAAGCTATAGACGTATACAAACAGCTTTCTAAAGCAGCTAAAGCAAGTTGGGGATTGCACCCTGAAGTAGTCCGTATCATCTACATCGCCACTGTAGAGCCTATAATTACTTACGCTGCGAGCGTCTGGGCTCAAGCTACACTAAAAATAGGCATAAAAAGACAACTGGATGCAGTGCAGAGAGGTTTTGCGCAAAAGCTCTGCAAGTCTTACCGCACCGTCTCCCTCAACTCTGCTCTCACGCTGGCAGGGATACTACCCCTCGACCTCCGCATTCAGGAAATGGCCTCACTATATGAGTCCAAGAGGGGGTCATCCCACCACTCAATAGGAGATAGAGAAATTGAGAGGGCGGTGAGATTTGCAGAGCTCCCACATCCGGCTGAAAGACTGTCTTTGACTTTTGAATGCCTAAATGAACAAGAAAAAGTAGAAGAATACAAAGATCAAGACATAAAAATATATACCGACGGTAGCAAAATAGATAATAAAGTAGGAGCTGCAATTACGATCTGGGACACTGTTAAAGAAATAAAAACCATTAAATTATGTCTACCACAATATAGCACAGTGTACCAAGCCGAGCTCTTGGCTATTCATCGTGCTGCTGCAGAAATCTCGAAGATGAAAGCATGCAGTTACGGTGTTTACAGTGACTCGAGATCAGCCCTAGAAACTATCATGAACCCAACGTCGCCTCACCCATTAGCAGTAGAAATCAGACAAAAGCTTCAACAAATCTATATGCAAAACAAAAAGGTATCCTTCTTCTGGGTGAAGGCGCATGTGGGTCTCACTGGCAACGAACGCGCTGACCAGTTGGCAAAAGAAGCTGCTCTGAAATCCCATAAAAGACCAGACTATGAGCTGTGCCCAATATCATATATTAAAAAACAGATAAGAACCGAATCAATTGCAAAATGGAACAAACGTTACATTGAAGGCAGCACTGCTTCTACGACCAAACTATTCTTTCCAAACATAGTCGATGCATATAAAATAGTCAGAAAGATAGAACCATCTGGAGTCCTGACCCAGATTCTGACAGGACACGGTGGCTTCTCAAAATATTTACACAAATTTAAATGCAAAGATTCGCCATCTTGCATATGCGATCCGGAAATAGAAGAATCTGTCCCGCACATTCTATTAGAATGCCCTGCAAATGCAAGAGAAAAACATGATCTGGAAAGCAAATTAGGAATAGAAATAAAAATAGAAAAAATTAACGAACTTATAAAATGTAAAGATACACAAACTGAATTCATTAAATACTGCATTGAAATTGGAACTAAAGTCATAGCAAGAAATAAAACCGATGTCAATAAAAGCTCATAGGTCATAAACTTTGTAAATATAGTTAAGTTTAAAATAAGATAATTTTAGTTAAGTGGTTGGAAAACCGAAGGAAAAAAAAAAAAAAAAAAAAAAAAAAAAAAAAAAAAAAAAATTGTATATATTATATTAAGTAAAATTTAGAATCTTAGAATAAGAAAACATAGTGTAAGATCATAGTATTAAGCGAAGCTCTAGCGCGAGCCAAAATGATTGTAAATAATTTGTTGATTCTGAAAACTCTCTTCTCTTCAAAACTTCTTTATAATATATATATACACATGCATCAATAGTCCGCACATAAACGAATAATAATATATTAACATACCTTTGTAAATAAAATATTAAACTTCAAATTTAGAAACTTAGAAAAATTTTGATAAGCAAATAAGTCTTGTTGTAAACAATTATCTCGGATTCACTTCTGAGCAAATAGTAACTCTTAAAAAAAAAAAAAAAAAAAAAAAACCTTCCGGAAACCAACTCCGGAACCTTGTCTTCCGGAACCAAACCTTCCGTTTTCGGATGGTTAGGTTTCGGAAGGTTATGTTCCGGAAAGTAACGTTCCGGAAAGTTAAGTTCCGGAAGGTTAGGTTCTGTAAAATAAGGTTTTGGAGTTAGTTTCCGGAAGGTTAGGTTCCGGAAAGTTAGGTTCTGGAATAAGTTTCCATGTTAGGTTCCGGAAAGTTAGGTTCCGGAAGGTTAGGTTCCGGAAGGTTAGGTTCCGGAAAAATAAGTCCCTGGAGGATTGGTTCCAACAAGGTAGGTTGCGAAAAGTTAGGTTCCAGAAAGTTAGGTTGCGGAAATTTAGGTTCCGGAAGGTTAGGTTGCGGAAAGTTAGGTTCCAGAAAGTAAGGTTCCGGAAATTTAAGTTCCGGAAGGTTAGGTTCCGGAAAGAAGAGTTTCGGAAAGTTAGGTTCCGGGAAAATAGGTTCCGGAAAGTCGATTCCGAAAGGTTAGGTTCCGGAAGAGTAGGTTCTGGGGTTAGGTTCCGGAAACTTAGGTTACCGAGTGTTAGGTTCAGGAAAAAAAAAGGTTCCGGAAAAATAGGTTCCGGAAGATAAGGTTCCGGAGTTGGTTTCCGGAAGGTTAAGTTCTGGAAAGTTAGGTTCCGGAGTTAGTTTCCAGGTTAGGTTTCGGAAAGTTAGCTTCCGGAAGGCTAGGTTCCGGAAAGTTAGGTTCCGGAAGGTTAGGTTCCGGAAAAATAAGTCCGGAAGGTTAGGTTCCGGAAAGAAGAGTTCCGGAAAGTTAGGTTCCGGGAAAATAGGTTCCGGAAAGTCGATTCCGAAAGGTTAGGTTCCGGAAGAGTAGGTTCTGGGGTTAGGTTCCGGAAACTTAGGTTACCGAGTGTTAGGTTCAGGAAAAAAAGGTTCCGGAAAAATAGGTTCCAGAAGATAAGGATCCGGAGTTAGTTTCCTGAAGGTTATGTTCCGGAAAGTTAAGTTCCGGAAAAATAGGTTCCGGAAAGTCGATTCCGGAATGTTAGGTTCCGGATGATGAGGTTCTGGAGGAAGATTAGGTTCCGGAGCTATGTTCCGGAAAGTTAGGTTCCGAAAGGTTAGGTTCTAGAAGATAAGGTTCCGGAGCTAGTTCCCGGAATGTTAGGTTCTGGAAGTTTAGGTTCCGGAATGTTAGGTTCCGGAATGTTAGGTTCCGGAATAAGTTTCCATGTTAGGTTCCGGAAAGTTAGGTTCCGGAAGGTAAGGTTCCGGAAGGTTAGGTTCCGGAAAAATAAGTCCCTGGAGGATTGGTTCCAACAAGGTAGGTTGCGAAAAGTTAGGTTCCAGAAAGTTAGGTTGCGGAAATTTAGGTTCCGGAAGGTTAGGTTGCGGAAAGTTAGGTTCCAGAAAGTAAGGTTCCGGAAATTTAAGTTCCGGAAGGTTAGGTTCCGGAAAGAAGAGTTTCGGAAAGTTAGGTTCCGGGAAAATAGGTTCCGGAAAGTCGATTCCGAAAGGTTAGGTTCCGGAAGAGTAGGTTCTGGGGTTAGGTTCCGGAAACTTAGGTTACCGAGTGTTAGGTTCAGGAAAAAAAAAGGTTCCGGAAAAATAGGTTCCGGAAGATAAGGTTCCGGAGTTGGTTTCCGGAAGGTTAAGTTCTGGAAAGTTAGGTTCCGGAGTTAGTATCCAGGTTAGGTTCCGGAAAGTTAGCTTCCGGAAGGCTAGGTTCTGGAAAGTTAGGTCCTGGAAGGTTAGGTTCCGGAAAAATAAGTCCGGAAGGTTCTGTTCCGGAAAGAAGAGTTCCGGAAAGTTAGGTTCCGGGAAAATAGGTTCCGGAAAGTCGATTCCGAAAGGTTAGGTTCCGGAAGAGTAGGTTCTGGGGTTAGGTTCCGGAAACTTAGGTTACCGAGTGTTAGGTTTAGGAAAAAAAAGGTTCCGGAAAAATAGGTTCCAGAAGATAAGGATCCGGAGTTAGTTTCCTGAAGGTTATGTTCCGGAAAGTTAAGTTCCGGAAAAATAGGTTCCGGAAAGTCGATTCCGGAATGTTAGGTTCCGGATGATGAGGTTCTGGAGGAAGATTAGGTTCCGGAGTTATGTTCCGGAAAGTTAGGTTCCGAAAGGTTAGGTTCTAGAAGATAAGGTTCCGGAGCTAGTTCCCGGAATGTTAGGTTCTGGAAGTTTAGGTTCCGGAATGTTAGGTTCCGGAATGTTAGGTTCCGGAAGTTTAGGTGCCGGGAGTTTAGGTTTCGGAAGGTTAGGTTTCGGAAAAAAAGGTTCCGGAAAAATAGGTTCCGGAAGGTTTTGTTCCGGAAAGTTAGGTTCCGGAAGGTTAGGTTCCGGAAAGTTAGGTTCCGGAAGGTTAGGTTCCGGAAGGTTAGGTTCCGGGAGGTTAGGTGCCGGGAGTTTAGGTTTCGGAAGGTTAGGTTCCGGAAAAAAAGGTTCCGGAAAAATAGGTTCCGGAAGGTTTTGTTCCGGAAAGTTCGGTTCCGGAAGGTTAGGTTCTTGAAGGTTAGGTTCGGTAAAGTTAGGTTCCGGAAGGCTAGGTTCCGAAAAGTTAGGTTTTAGAAAGATAGGTTCTAGAAGATCAGGTTATGATTGTTACTATTCGGTTTGTTATAAGAGAAGAAAACTTTATAAGAATTTATTTGTAACCCTACACAATCAAAAAATCCAAACGTCACCGCGATTCACATCGGGATAGCGCCATCTATTGGTGGGCAGCGGAAACTATCATCAATATAAATTAGTCGTCCGTTAGACAACCGTATATTATTTCCTGTTCGCCAATAGATGGCGCTACAAGAAGATTGTAACACGCTATCGTTACGATTTTTCGATACTATAAGTTTCCCTTCTGTTTTGTAACTTATTATAAATGGCGGCGGCGGCGTCGTCGTCGAGGATGGGGCAAGGAGAACAAGGCTGCTTCTGCCGGGCCCCCCGTGGAGTCGGCGCCCACATAAGCGTTCGTTGCCCTAATTCGCCTCCCCCTTACCGTAGGTGCAGCAGGCCAGCCGTGCCAGCCGCCGATGAACTTCTTTCGGATTTGTTTTTGTTTATTGTATTTTGTATTAAAAATTTACACCCCTATTTTCGCTTTTTAAAGCGATTTTTGTATAGCAGGGGGTGCGTTAATAATTTAGTGCACACCACTGAAAGGGGAATCTAATGCAGATTTTAAATACACAAGTAGATCTCATGCGCATCGAAACCCCCCAAAGCTATAATTAAAAGAGTAAGGGAAGGTACCAAATTGGGACAAAACATTTTGTGTAAAAAACTAAATAAAAAATTGTATTATATTTACCTTGAAATTCATTAAAGGTCAAAATCATAAAAAGATCACTATCGGACATTTATTAACATATAAATAATATTTTAACGGGATAGTCTGATTTTGGCAAAAATTTACAAAAATTCAGACTAAAAGCTAGATAGGTATATAATTTAAGAACTAAGGAAAATAATAGAGCCTACGGAAAAATTACAGGACCCTACGTGCGATAATGTAGGTATATTAAAGTTGAAACGCCTAGGAATTTTTTTAATTTCGAGGGGCTGTAACTTTGAAAATAAGAGTGATAGCACCACCACGACACCGCAGAAACTGGTTTTTAGGAGGAATCTTTTGATCATAAAAAAATAAAAATTCTAGGATCAAAATTGAGGGAGGCCATTTTCAACTTGACATCGTAATTATTAAAGAACAATGGCAAAAAATCCATCCACAAAAATAGGTCAATGTCGGCAGCACAAAAAATGCAGTTTTTAAAAGGCAAACTGCGTGGAGAGGCGGAAAAACTCATTCAGGCCCTAACATGAAACACGATAACTTTCTCAAAAAAAACAGTACCCCTTTTTTAAACGTACATATATGTCTTGACTGAAGAATGCTACTAGTTTGACGTTTATTCTTAAAATAAGTACCTAGATTTTTTGAATTACAACATTATAACCTAGCTTCTTTGAATTAATGACAAGACTTTTACCTAAGGCAGAACACTACAAAAGTGTTAAAACTGCCAGCGTAATTTTATTATATAAATTAATAAAAGAGTACGTATTAAAAAGTTTTAAGAGTAAAGCTAGAAGCTAGAAGAATCGATAGCGCTACTAAAGGTGAAGCGTTATGCTGCGGGAAAACAACGACTAAAAAAACACGCGGTATACTATACCACTTTATAATATTATATTATACCGCCTTACATACTTTAAGCTCATACACATTTTGTCATCTCTTATACTTTATACAAAATTAAGCAGAGTAAATTTTACTTCGTCTGTAGCAAACTATAAAAGTAATGAACTTTTATCGTTTGCTAAAGACGAAGTAAAAACTCTGCTTAATCGGCACCACATTTATTCAAACAAACACGTAAACAGCAACGAGTAGGTAATTTAATTAATAACAGCAGGTCCATTTGAAACTATGGTTATTAACAAATGGACACGTTTCAAGATAGATTGCTTTGGTTTACTAAACAGGCAATTGTTAAATTTAAATACTTTGGTTGTCGAACAACTGGTTACTCTCTGAATCTGATGGAAATTTTTTATTGAATGAATTAAATAAGGAATGTTTGTTTAATTGATAAGGTTTGCTATTATTTGTTAAAATCCAATCTCTTTGGTAATTGCAAATGAAGACTTTTAATCTTACCTCGTTTTTAGATTGTAAATACGTTATCTAATAAGTGATAAAATAAAATAATTTTCAAACAACTTATTGGGGTAATTAAATTGCTGAAATTGATAAGATAATAGCAAGGTTAATAAAAGTCGTTGGTTCAATTTAAAGTTGAACTAGTCTGATCCTGGAGCAAGCATGTTTGCGTTGCGCGTGTTGTTAGTGGCAGCGCTGGTGGCGTGCGGCGCGCGCGCCGACCACTACCATCCCGAGGGCGAAGACACGAGCGCCACCGGCCGCACCGACGCGACCGTCCCCGCCGCCGAGCGCACGGCGCGCTACTGGGTGCAGGAGGCGCAGGCCGCCATCGTACGCCGCGCACGTCGGTCCAGCGGCCGCGGCCGCGCGCGCAACGTCGTCATGTTCCTGGGCGACGGCATGTCCATCCCCACGCTGGCTGCGGCTCGCACTCTGCTGGGACAGCGCAACGGACAAACCGGCGAGGAGGCGCAGCTCTCCTTTGAGGACTTTCCGACCGTCGGCCTAAGTAAGGTTGTACAACGGAACTATGTACTTTATGTAATGCTTGAAATAGTAAATGAAATTTTGGAGTCGCAAAAAGTAGAGTACTACTTAAAAAAACTTCGTACTGAAAAGCATACCGAGACATAATTATGGCCATTTAAAATTTGTCTCAGACATACTGCGTGAACCAACAAATAGCGGATTCGGCGTGCTCGGCCACCGCGTACCTGACCGGCGTAAAGACCAACAACGGCATGCTGGGGCTGACGGCGGCCGTGGCGCGCCGCGACTGCAACGCCTCCGCTGACGCCGCCGCGCACCTCGAGTCCATCGCCGCGTGGGCACTGGCTGATGGCCGGGATGCTGGTAACTCGCCTTGCTTTGTTCAATCTCAATTTTAAATTGACTATAGGTAGACGCAGAGCACACGCGTAAGGCAGAGTCATCCCTGCCCTACGCACCAAGTGTCGTAGGTTTGATGGTAATGTGATTTACATTTTTGTTATTTCTGTGTTTTCTGTGTTTATTCAGTTTATTTACGTATGTATTTCTAGGACTTTAGTAGTTCCTCATACTCTTATTAAACTTAGCTTAAGCTCTTATGTTATGGGTATAACTTTGCCCCCCTATTACATAAAAAAAAAACTCAATTGCTTAGCTTCTTTGGAATTTGATCTACATATTTATGTAATGTTGGCCAATATTTTTTTGTTATTGATGAAGTATTGCACGGCAGGCATCGTGACGACGACGCGCGTAACGCACGCGTCGCCGGCGGGCGCGTACGCCGTGTCCGCCAACCGCGGCTGGGAGCACGACGCCGCCGTGCTGGCGGACGGCGGAGACGTCGCGCGCTGCCCCGACATCGCTCATCAACTCGTCCATAACCATCCTGGGAACAAGTTTAAGGTACACTTTATAATAATATAGAATAAGTAGTCTTTACGGTAAATAGTGACTGTTAAGTCATTGTGAATACGGTTTTAATTGCAGGTTATATTAGGAGGAGGCAGAAGGAATTTTTTGCCAAATACCACACGCGATGAAGAAGGCACTCGCGGTAGAAGGACCGATGGCCGGGACTTGATCCAGGAGTGGCAGGATGACAAACAACATCGTAATGTCAGTTTCGAGTACGTGTGGAATAGACCCCAACTGATGAACCTGCAAAATGCTTTGCCGGAGTATCTTCTAGGATTATTCGAAGGAAGTCACATGCAGTATCATTTGGAAGCTGACGAGATCATGGAACCGACACTAGAAGAGTTAACAGAAATTGCAATTCGGTCATTAAGCCGAAACGAGAACGGATTCTTCTTATTCGTCGAGGGCGGGCGCATCGACCACGGGCACCACGAGAACTGGGCTCACGTAGCGCTCGACGAGACCATCGAGATGAGCAAGGCGGTGACGCGTGCGACGCAGCTGCTGTCGGAGGAGGACTCGCTGGTGGTGGTGACGGCGGACCACGCGCACGTCATGGCCTTCAACGGCTACCGGCGCCGCGGCGGCGACATTCTCGGGCGCTCCGGCGACCTCGACTTGAACGACGTGCGCTACACGACCCTCTCCTACACCAACGGGCCCGGCGCGCGGCCGCAGGACAGCGGAGTCCGCGTCGACGTTACCAACGATGCCGACTTTGGTGAGTATTGCTTACATCGGACTCTGCGCCCGTGTGCAGCGCCGCTAGATTGACTAATGCTTGCTTGACTGTGTTCAGGCGCCACGCGCTGGCGGTCGCACGCGGAGGTGCCACTGGAGTCGGAGACGCACGGCGGCGACGACGTGGGCGTGTTCGCGTGGGGCGCGCACCACGACATGTTCGCGGGCGTGTACGAGCAGAGCCAGCTGCCGCACCTCATGGCCTACGCCGGCTGCTTCGGCCGCGGCCTGCACGCCTGCGACGCTGCTGCGGCGATCGAAATATCTATGTTTACTTTAGTGATCGCAGCAATAGTGGCAATCATCGACCGCTTATAGTTTAGCAGGTTTGCCTTTAATTAAATAGGTCACTCATAATAAATATAATGTTAATTAATTTTATGAAGGCTGTGAAATGTAAATATTTATTTTATTTGTATACTGAATCATGTTTATTGTTATTAAATTAGAAAATACTTATAAAATAAATAGTAAAGCAATAAATAAGAATAATAACGAGTTGTTTTCTTCTAAAACTTGTCAAGAAAAAATCTAAGGTCTTTGTCCATTTATTATCATGATGTAATGTTTCAACTCACGTAATCGGAAATACAAGGGTTCAGTATTCCATTTCGAAAATCGTTTCGTCGAATTACGAGTACAATTCATCGATGACAGGGTCAAGGCTATCATTATGGGTATGCTTTACTAGAAGTCCCCTTACTAGGCTTATATACATAGGTAGATAGATTGTGTCCGACCAAGGACCTACCAGTCACTATGATTAACTGGCTGTCCTTTAGTACGATCATCAATCCAAAGCGACAGTGTGGTCGGTCTTGAGCGGGCACGAGATGGACCCGCCCTCACCGTAATCATGACGTCCTCGGTTACAAGCTTAACAGAAGTAGAAATACGCTTGATTGTTCGAGAGTACTCTTAGGCGCAACAAACAAGGACGGGCTGGCCAATAGCCACAAGGCTGGCAGCGGCTCGTCCCAATAGGTTGTGAAGGGGAAACCGGGGGAGTCTAGTGGGTAGTGGGTAGTAGCTAGCTTGCGGTTATGGTGGATAAATGCGATCTGTGCATAAGACAGGCGCAACAAACAACAGTCCTTGGACAGGTTTCACCATTCAGCCACAATCTAAGTATGACGTAAGGGAATTAATTATTTGGTAGGTATTTAAAGGTAGCGATCTGCCACATGCAGTAGGGTTCGAATGTTTTAAATTAGAATCTCAGTCATAGTGGACATTTATTTCAAGCCTGGTGATTTATGTATGTTTACGTAAACATACATAAATAACCAGACATACACAAGTATCATAACAACTTACTAAGGAAATCATACATATCAAGTGAATAAATGTTGTCAGGTTAGTCGCAGACATTTTTTGTCTGGTTTCCCTTCAAAACATATAAAAGGTTTTTCATCGTGTCGTCAAAGTCGTAAATGGTGACTTGAAGATGGACAGCACAAGTATAACAAACAACGATAAGTATGTTTTGAAAAATAGAAAGAAATAATTTAATTTTATATTATTATTTGCATTATATTTATTATCTCTTATAGGTACGAAAGGTTAATTTAACTATTTTATTGAGTGATGATGATGTGACATTAACAAGTGATGTAATAAATAGTCTTAAACATGTAAACAGCTCCTCCTCACTCTCTTCGACTTTGCCAATGGGGCAGGAAAAGTCTTCTGCGAAGTAAACGCAACTGTAACATGTGCCTAAAAATAATCATTTATGTTTGTGGTAGAGAAAATGTTTGTTGATTAAATGTTTGGTTCAATCCTCTAATCATCAACAAATTAAATTACTTACTTACTTACTTACTATGATGGCGCAGCGACCCAAAGAGAGTCTTGGCCTCCGATATTAATTAAATTAAATTAAATCATTAAAATATAAAAAGGGATTAAAAAACTAAAAATATCAGAGCGCATGAAGTCAGTTACAATATTTGGCTTTATATTCATAACTGAGTTTTATATTAACTTTAGTTTACTAATTGAAGGAATACTGGCTAGCATAATCAATGCATATTCTGCATTATTACACGTTTCACAGCCGTTTCGATTATTATAATCGTCCATATATCGCCACCAGCGCTAAGACTAGGCCGGTGAGGAGGGAGGCGGGTGCGCCGGGCGCGGCGGCGTTGCAGGCGGTGCGGCCGCGGCCGAAGCAGCCGGCGTAGGCCATGAGGTGCGGCAGCTGGCTCTGCTCGTACACGCCGCCGAACATGTCGTGGTGCGCGCCCCACGCGAACACGCCCACGTCGTCGCCGCCGTGCGTCTCCGACTCCAGCGGCACGTCGGCGTGGCTAAGCCACGACGTTTGACCTAAGATGTCATGGGTACTCATTAGACAAAATGTACGATCGTAGTATGAATTATAATTTACATAGTATACTAAACGCAACCTCGATAAAAAGTACATGTTGATCATATTTTCATAACAAATATAAAATAATCTTTCCACCGTGTTTGAAACGCGAACAAAATAATTAATTGCGTTGCAACTTACAAGCTCACCTTTAGCACAGTTTTAGGGTTATTGTAAACTGTAACTTTAGTGAGTATGACTTACCGTAGTCGGCGTCGTTCAAGACGTTCGGGCGCAGTCCGGCGACGTGGCGGCGCGCGCCGGGCCCGTTGGCGTACGAGAGCGTCATGTAGGGCACGCCGTCGCCATCGCGGTCGTTGCTGGGCCCGAGGATGTCGTTGCCGCGCTGGCTGTAGCCGCTGAAGGCCATGACGTGCGCGTGGTCCGCCGTCACCACCACCAGCGAGTCCTCCGGCGCCAGCAGCTGCGTCGCGCGCGTCACCGCCTCGCTCATGGCGATGGTCTCGTCCAGCGCCAGGTGTGGCAGGTTGTCGTGGTGCGCGTGGTCGATGCGCCCGCTCTCTACGAACAGGAAGAACCCTCTCTCGTTGCGCATCAGCGAGCGGATGGCGACCTCGGTCAGTTCGGCGAGGCTTGGCTCGGTCGTCCGGTTCCTTTGCAAGTGATACTGCAGGTGACTGTTTTCGAAGAGACCCAGCAGGTACTCCGGCGGAGACGACGCGAGCGCCATCAGCTGATCCCTGTTCCAGACGTAGCTGTGGTTATGTCCCGCCGATGCCTTGTTTGTTTGCCATTCCTGAATTAAATTCCGCCCATCTCTTCGCATGCCTCTTGACCCTTCCTCATCGATGGCGTCGGTAGGGATAAATTCTCTTCTTCCTCCACCTAATATTACCTGTAAATAAACAATTATTAAGATTAGATTTTCGAGTTGGCTTAAATTATCAGGTTTAACGGCATTGTTTGCAGTTTTCTTTGACATGAATACTTGGACAATGAACTTAAACCTGGCCCATAACCACTCATACGTCCACTGTAACCACAGTTACAGAGACCATATACCTCAGGACAGTCCGTGTAACTACAGTTACATTTTTAAGAATTCGCGCCCGCCGATTGTTTTTTTCTTTTTCTTATCGCTGTGGATGTTTATAGTCTGTAGTGTTGCTGGTTTTTGACGCTCTATGATATGTACCACACCTTATTACAAGTGGAACATAACTTCGGCTCATGGCTACAAAAAAAATAAATTGTCAAGTTGCTTGTTGTTTTTGTGGATCAGTGCGCGAGTGACTCCAGCTATTTTATTCGAGAAATCATGCCGTAAGTAATAAAATATTATTGTTTTGTATATCAAAATATTTATAATCTTACATATTTTCATATTTTATAACATTATGTGCGATTCCAATCAGTTTTTAAGTAAAAATTTGGTTTAAAAATAGGTCGGTGACTATGTGTTTTTATTAGTGAATAATTGGATGATCTAAAAAAGTTCTTATATTATATCGTAATTAAATGTTTTAATATGAAAACTTATTAATATTATAGCCTGGTTATTACAATACTTTCTTGAAATATTCCATATTTCATTCTGGATTAGACAATTTACCATACGTGAACTTCGATTTCACAGATCATGTAGCTTTAGTTTTTATTTTATTAGTAATATTTTTAAGATGATTTATAATGGGATTTTGGTTCCAAATGAAAGGCCATTAAATTACCTAAAACCCAAAATTGTTTTAATATTGTAAACGTCAAAATTATATAATAAAAAAAATATTTAAATTGAAAACTAGGACAAAATTAGCATTTCTTAAAGTTCACTGTAAGATCATTAATAGAATATAATGTTAAAATCAAACATAACTATTGCCTAAAAATCGTCATCTAATGAGCCTTAATTAGTATTTTTCATTTTGCGATATTTGAGTTATTTACTGAGTAATAAGCATTTATTTAGCATACGTCTCCTATCGATTTTATTTTGCGCGTATCACGTGACTCGCGGACTGTCCTGACAACCTAGCGAAACGCGCGCGGACGTTTGAGTGGTTATGTACTGAATATTATGATTACCTTGAACTGGTTCCCGGGGTAGTGGTTGATGAGCTGCTGCGCGATGTCGGGGCAGAGGGTGACGTCGTGGCCGGCGCCGGCGACGTCGGCGTCGCTCTCCCAGCCGCGGTTGGCGGAGTGCGCGAACGCGCCCGACGGCGACGCGTGCGTCACGCGCGTCGTCGTCACGATACCTGCCGTACCATCGCACCATATCAACGATCCAATACGTGTCATACAAAATTAAATAAAATTAAATAATTTGTTTTGCTAATAGATCATCATCCACGAGTGTCCCAAACGAAAATGCGAATGTTATCCCCTGGACCTACTCTCTCCTAATGAAAACGCAGCCCAATGGGTGAAGAATTTAGACATTCAATTGTAATTAATTAATAATGTAATCATTTAGTGAGATAATAATGTAATCATAGAGTTATATAATGTCATACGATTAAATAAAATAAATGCTAATAGATTTTTTTAAATACTTTCTGCAGCACTAGTGTTACATATCCATCCATACCCAGCATTGGTTAATAAATACTGAGGTTAATTGATAAATGCCCGAAAACAGTTAATGTCTAAATGCCGTTACTTTGAGTATAGTTGTGATGTTAGTGATAGTTACATTAGTGTAACATGACCATAGTTCTGTATATGATCACAGTGTAATCAGGTGGAACGGTGAGTTGTTACCGGCGTCGCGTCCGTCGGCGAGCGCCCAGGCGGCGATGGAGTCGACGTGCGCGCCGGGCTGAGCGGATGCGGCGCAATCGTGGCGCGGCACGGCGCCCGACACGCCCACGGTGCCCTGGTTGCCCTTCACGCCGCACAGGTACGCCGTCGCCGAGCACGCCGAGTCCGCCACTTGCGCGTTCAGGCAGTATGTCTGCACCAAATATTTCCTTTGTAACATCACTGGCTTCCACCAGCGGCTTCGCCCTCATGGGACTTTGATAAAGGATAATATATCGTTGTAATCTGATGTAAAATGTACTCTTTCTTTGATCTTATTTTTTTATATGTTTAAGGGAGATTATCAGCTTTTAATGACTGGATACAGCCTTAAATAAACCTCCACTGATAAGTAACCGCATAAAATACATGGAAAATAAGAATCACTGAAAATTAAAAGAAAGATCCTTTCACAGAAATATTTCAAGCACACCAAACGCTTTACAGTCGGTAAGCCTATTGTGAACGGACGATATCATATTTCATGCTATATATCATATTTCATGCTATATCTATTGAAGGTATTCCACCCGCGTATCAAAAAACTTTTTGTCCTGTAATTTGTGTTCTTATATACCACTAATATTATGTGATCTTTTAAACCACGCAGACCCAAGTGTTTAAGTCCTACTAATAAATAGTTTACCTTAGAGAAGCCGGTGGTGGGGAAGGCCTCGAAGGAGAGCTGCTGTTCCTCGCCGGTCTGCCCGCGTCGCTGGCCGAGCAGCGCGCGCGCCGCGGCCAGCGTGGGCACGGACATGCCGTCTCCCAAGAACATGACGACGTTGCGCGCCACGCCGGGCACCGCGCGCGCGCGCTCGCGCCGCTCGATGCCCGCGCGCGCCTCCGCCGCCCAGAACTCCGCTGTGCCCTCGGCGGCCGACGCGCGAGACTACACGTTCATAAAACAACTTTTTAGTTTCCTGAACACCTCGTTTATATTTAGTGGTCTAAGTAACAGAACATAGAACTAATGAACATTAAATATTGAACAATATTCTTGTTATATCTGATAGAATAAACATGATAGGTCCAGTTTCACGCGGGCATGCTTAGGTACTTATTCGTAGCTTAGATCCTGTCCAGAAGGGGCGAATTCGCGCGAACTCATGGACAAGGTCTGAGCCAAAACCGTGCCCACCTTGCCAGCAGGTCCCTCGGGATGGTAGCGGTCGGTGGCGGCGACCACGGTGGCGGCCGCGGCGGCGGAGGCGCACAGGCACAGCAGCAGCACTCGCATGGCGGGGGCTGCTCGGGCAATGCCGCGCCGCCCGCTGCGCCTGCTTTTATCTACCTACAGGCTTCACCCAGTTGTAAAACTTTATTGTCCTGATTATTACTGGCTTTGGAATTTTGACAATCTGTTGCCAAAACAATAAGGCCATTCAGTACATCAATATATTTTGTGACATGTGTATGGTGTTCACGTGATTAAAGATGTTACAGTAATGGGTTATCAAAATGCGTATTAATCACCAGAGTTCTATTAAATAATGAAGTATGTACTACAGTTTGTAGAGTCTGTGCATTTTTTTTTTATATGGGAGCATTTCAATAGATCGGTTGATTAGTCGGGATCTTCTCGAAGTTCCCGATATTTTCCTAAGTATCTTGTGGTAATCTGCATCTGTCTTGTGCCTGTAGGATAGTTTGCTTTGTATTCCCCCCAATGGGCCATCACCTTATAACCTTACCTAAAGAGCTTAGGAGCCGCTTTGAAACATAAGATACGAATAAATATGCATTGAGATAATTATATTATAATGTGTTTTTGTTTTCCAAATCCAACACCCCAATTATTCCAAACAGCCACACTAACACATTATAAGAGGTAACATCCAGACCCAGAGAATACGTCGTCTGCAGTGCGAGGTCGACCTTGGGACGAGGCGTAGTAGCTCAATTATTTCACCAAATCGATAGTCAATCTTCAGGGATCTTCATCGCTTGCTAAGTCGGCAAACAGATTAGGGATGGACAAGAGATTTGGTCACCGAGGCGTGGTAGGCTGGTGGCATGGCGCGGGCGGGCGAAGACGTGGCCGGCGACAAGATGCGGCGCAAGACTGTTGTGATTCAATCAACGTGCGCCCGCTGCGCCGCTGCACCGCTCCTGGCCAAGGACCTGCGAGGCACAGAAGGCCCAGTCAATACGATTTTTAATGGTATTTTACTTTTAGGGTCAGTATCACTGAATGTGATGTGGTCCAATATTTATTTATACTTATATTAAAAATATTTTTTTAATAAAAAGACATTATTATATAAATTAACTTCGAGGATAATAATGCGACTACTTATTTATTCAACGCTACGCTTTTACTACTCTACGCATCTGAGATCCTAGACACAAGTTTCCATGGGAACGACTATTAAAAGACCAAAGGACTTAGCAGGTTCATGAGAAATCGAAGACCTGTAAGTACTTACAAAATATGTATATAATATGTATTTGTCTGTAATGATTTTACGATTTCGTGTGCAGGACAGCTCTGAAGAAATCGTTATAAATTTAACTAAAGGGTTTTTCAATAAGGGCGGGTAGATTTTGGCGGCCCGTGGCAGCCATCCGGTCCCGGTGACATTCGTCAAATCTTCCGTCCATCATTCAGCCACCCATGCCAAATAACCATGGCAAGTTACACGACTGAATAGCGTGTGCAAGTGGTAAAATTTTATTATCAAAATGAGTGTTCGTTGGTGCAAACATTGCGTGCATTGCGCCCATGTGGCATCCGCTGTGTGGCAGTGTGGCGCCATCCTGCTGGAACCTGGAATTTGGGCCATAAGAAATTGGTTATCATCGTCGTCGATTGGTCGTTTTCGAAAAAATACGCAATGTATGCACTAGCGAGCACTCATTTTGATAACAAAGTTTTACCACTTGCACGCGCTGTTCAGTCGTGTAAGTTGCTATGGTGATTTGGCATGGGTGGCTGAATGATGAATGGAAGATTTGACAAATGTCACCGGGACAGGATGGCCGCCACGGGCCGCCAAAATCTACCCGTCCTTATTTATATTGACAGTTTATTATGATAAATCTGGTTGTGTGTTTTATTGAGTCGAATCGGATAGACATGAGAAATATCTTTGTTATTGTCAAGTTTGTTTCAACGTGTATTGATAGCCTGATATAATTCTGGATTGTCATATTGTATGATAAATTAATCGATTAAATTAACAGTTTTTACTTTTATCAAACCATCTCAACAAGTGATATTGGAAACTGATCGCTTGATAACAAAATGTAAAAAAACATTATCGCGCCAATTGCTTTATCATAATAAATGGCTCATTACATCAGTTATGAAATTAAAATAAATTTTTAATAGCTTTTTTGTTTCTTTGTCTGATTGGAACACGTCATCGACATACGACATAGGTTTAGGTTTAAAGACATTTATTACTCATAATAACCATTACAGTTTCACTTACAATGAGTTATAGATATTTTTAAAATATTTAATACATTTAATAAGACGTACGACATACGAAAAAGCAACTGAGTTATAACGGGTCTTGCTGGAGCAATACCTATACAAAAGGTATAGGTATATCACCTGTATGCATCACCAGAATTACCGATTTAATTTATCAAAACCTCTTATTGCTATAACCGTAGTACCTCGTACATTGAAACGTTCTTCTCTTTTGTCGAAGTGAGCAGTCTGTGCCTCCGCGGTCTGTGTCGCCGCGCCGGAGCCGCCCCGGCCCCGGAGGACGCCGCCTGCTCGCACTTGATTAGCTCATGCATACACCTCGTCATTCACCAGGCGTATTGTGCTCGCCGGACCTCTGCCTTAGCCAACTATTCATTTGCTAAATGGTACATCGCTTTCCGTTTTGACGTATTATCGTATTTGATTCACGTGAGTTTACACATTCTCATAAAAATTGTAACAAGGGAATCAAAAAGTGGTAGATATAGCTGTTTAGGAGGTTGACAGAAAAAATCGTGGCCTTAATTTTATTATAGCGAAATGGGTTGTTACCGTTACGTGGGACATTTATGACAGAGTGCATCGGACTGGAGTGCGTAGAGGCGCGGCGCGGCGTCGATTTTTCATCAAAGGCCCATTAACCGCAGAGGAGGCCACAATAAAAGTCGTCGCCGCGTCGCCTCCGCGGCGCGGGGTAATGGCCCGGCAAAATTGCCGCAACTAGCCAACTACGCGGCTCTATTGCGTCGCACGACACACGGCGCACGAAACATCGCACGTCGCACGCGGTGGCCCACACGTCACGCCGTGCTACAGTTTTCTGTTACAAGTGCCACAAGAACAACTGCGGTCTTACACATTCACATTCTAATACATTGTTATTGCTTTGTTTACTTTCGACCCATGCTTCTTTATCTTCCGAGATTTGGAAGAGTCATGACAATATTCTGACCGCCTCTGTGGGACAGTGGTGGCTTGGGTCTTTTTTCACGGTAGTCTCAGATTCGTTTCCTACCTTGGGTCTGTATGGAGGTAGGACTTTTTTCGGCTATGTGTCACCGCTATTTGGTCGCTTATCATCAAAAGAGCTGCGTGCCTGTCTGTCAACTGAAGAAACAATTTTGTTCTCCAGATTAGAATATACATAACATTAGAATTGTCAAGTTGAATATATTTATCATATTGACGCATCGCATAAATTATCTCGATATGATAAGGTCTAGGTCGCGGAGATGAGCCGAGTTTCGGGCGTGTAGAGGCAGTCACTCACAGCCTCCCAACCAGCCATGATTCTTCAGCTGCTATTTGTCGTTGCCCTCGTGCATCCATCGTTTGGTAATGTCTTGTTTACCTACGTATTATAATAATACTTGAAGGCTTACAATTTTTGGGAATTTATTTCCTTGAAAATAATTTCATGTTAATGGACATCGGTTCGGTATAATTGCATTGTTAAGTTTGATATTTTTTACATACCTATCGTAACATAAAATGTATAAGATAGTTAGTTTCCGGATTTCACAGTCGCAACGGTCATATTAGTTATTTTTATTAACCAACTTTAGATTTAATCGGTTTAGCTTATATGGCCAGTAGAACCACGTAGTACTTTGTACATTATACTTTTTAGACGTACATAATTATGTTATCTTTTAAATTGTTCCTAGCACAGTACAACATTATTAATTGTGTCCATGAAAATCTCTACTTGAATCAGTCTAAGTGTTTATATGTTATGTAACAAGCAAGAGTACACACATTAATTAGCACTGGGACATTTTACGCAGCGCCTTCGAGCCTCAAGGCTTGAAGGCGCTGCGTAAAATGTCCCAGTATGTTTGAGCCTATAATGAATTTGCATCTTGAACAGAGCGCGATGTGTACCACCAGTGGGTGGGGTCGGGGCGGTCCGCCGGAGCCGCGCGGGAGGAGATGCCGTCATTCTGGGCGGCGGAGGCGCGCGCCGGCATCGCGGCGCGGCTGGCGCGGCGGCGCGCGGCGCCCGGCGTGGCGCGCAACGTCGTCATGTTCCTGGGCGACGGCATGTCCGTGCCCACGCTGACCGCGGCGCGCGCGCTGCTCGGACAGCGCAATGGACAGACTGGCGAGGAGGCGAGCCTTGCCTTTGAGCAGTTCCCCACTGTTGGACTTGCTAAGGTAAGCTGTTGGCAAGTTTTGACTTTGGCCTCATTTACATAATACTTTATTAGTGTTACTATGATGAAAAGGACTTTAATTGTAAAACAAAAGAAATAAAATAGTCTATCTTGGTCAAAATTCTAGGCTCTACAATTATTATGAAAGAGAGAGTCGTCGATAGTTACAATGTATTGTGTTCTGCAGACGTACTGCGTAGACGCGCAGATCGCGGACTCGGCGTGCTCGGCGACGGCGTACCTGTGCGGCGCGAAGACCAACACCGGCACGATTGGCGTGACGCCGGTCGTGGCGCGGCACGACTGCCTCGCCGCCGCCGCGCCCGCCGCGCACGTCAGCTCCATCGCCGCCTGGGCGCTCGACGCCGGCAAGGACGCTGGTACTAACTGAAACACATAATTCCGCATCTTAACTACGATCCTAAAAATCCTACTATTTATTTAAATGCTAAAGTTTTTGAGGATGCATGGGAAGACTTGCTAATCCTTGATACAAATTTTAATAAACGTTTTAAATGAAATTTCTAAAAATTCAAAAATGAGGTCTAAGTTGCCTTGCCCGCCTTTAAAGGAATATGGAAGAAGAGAAAAGGTAAAGGGTTGTAGGGATAGGGGAAGTGGAAAACAACATTGTAGCATGGCTCTTCCACACTTACATAATAAGAATTCTATCTAACTATTGTTCATAAGATATAATACTTCCCGTAAACGTGTTATGTTATATGCAAATGACAATGCATTTCTCCTCGAGAAATATAATTCGCAATCGTCAGATGGTATACAGGGGCGATGTGTTGTGTGCAGGGATAGTGACGACGACGCGCGTGACGCACGCGTCGCCGGCGGGCGCGTACGCGCACACGGCGCAACGCGACTGGGAGGACGACTGGGAGCTCGCGGCCGAGTGCGCCGGCGCCGCGCAGCGCGACATCGCGCACCAGCTCGTGCACTCCGCGCCCGGGAACCAGTTTAAGGTGCGGTTCTGAAATCACCTTGGAGAGTGCTCTACTCATTATTTACTCGTATTCTGTCATAACCTAAACCAGCTTCTTTCATTGCAAAGTCAATTATAATCTATTTCCGACTATTTCAGGTATTGCAACTTCCTTGACCAAAAAATATGTGTAGGCGTCCGCATATTTTATTGCTCAAGTACAGTCTTATAGTCGACTTAAAGATGTATAAAAGTAAATTAGATGCTGTGGCAGACCATGAATTTTAAATGAAAGATGGTTTTCTAGTAATATAATTTTCTTTACCTAATGAAGTCGGCAATTTACTTTTGTACCAATGGAAGTTGTACAAAATAGATGAGAACCTTTCATAGATAACCAAGAAAATGTGCAGGTGATCCTGGGAGGAGGCAGACGAGCGTTCCTCCCAGCGGATGTGGTGGATGAGGAGGGCGACCGCGGCCGGCGGCTGGATGGCGCCGACCTCATCGAGGACTGGAAGGCGGACAAGCGCGCGCGCAACGCCTCCTTCGAGTACGTGTGGAACCGGGACCAGCTCATGAGGTATAGCATATTTGTTTTGTAGCAACAGAATTTTTAATACAAGTGATTTTTGTCTGGTTTACGGTAAATAAATAGCAAAGCAATGTGATGAAATATAAAAATCTTGTCCGAGCCATTTTACCATATTAACATCGCAAATCGCAAATTGTCACGATAACATTCAGTGTTTTTGTCCAAAGTAGAAAATAATTCCTGATAGTTATATTTATTTGTAGCCTGTCAGATTCCCCACCGGATTACCTCCTCGGCTTATTCGAGAGCAGTCACATGCAATACCACATGGAGGCGGACCCGACCACCGAGCCCACGCTGGCCGAGCTGACGGAGATCGCGATCAAGTCGCTGAGCCGCAACGAGAACGGGTTCTTCCTGTTCGTGGAGGGTGGGCGCATCGACCACGCGCACCACGAGAACTTCGCGCGGCTGGCGCTGGACGAGACCATCGAGATGGCCGCGGCGGTGGCGCGCGCTGCTGAGTTGCTGGCGGAGGAGGACTCGTTGATCGTGGTGACGTCAGACCACGCGCACGTGATGGCGCTGCACGGGTACACGCAGCGCGGCAGCGACATCCTGGGCCCGTCCGACCAGCGCGGCGACGACGCGCTGCCCTACATGACCCTCGCCTACGGCAACGGCCCCGGCTACCGCCCGGAGGTCGATGGCAAGCGTACTGATGTCACACAGTTAGATTACAGTAAGTAAAGCAAATGTTTTGTTCTTTACCCTGTCAAGACAATCGCCATAGAATTAAAATTTATGATCTTACGATCATAAATATTACTAATACATTGCAAAAATAAACTGCATTGATTTTCATCTAGTTACTCAAGGAGACTGACCACTTTGAGAACATGTGATTGTTTCACAAAGTGAAAGGCACAATAAGGAAGTTCCAGTATTCATAAATTTTACTTTATATCTCAAGTGCGCCTGTCAATGCAAAGATAAGACATAATAATCTCCCAACAATCCATCGAATCCACCGATTCTCGATGATATCTGTATTTCAAGAAAATATTGAATTGACAATTGAATTCACAAAGAATAATAATAATAATTGGATCGAGCACCATGATAATTTAACTTCATGAGAACAGCATTAGAGTAACTTTTAAAAGTACTGCACTGCAATGGCAGTTAACCTTCGAGCCTTTCATTTTAAGAGTAATGTTAATATTAATATTTCTGGAACACAACCAAAGCAGCAGAGTTCATTTATGGCTTAGTAGCTAGTCAGACTGTAAACTAATATTTATCCTTATCCATTAATCACACACAACGGACATTCAGTAAAAGACCCACCTATTAACCAGACCCCCACCACCACGTTTAATCCCCCGAGCACTTAAACGCTGATCCACAGAGGCGGTCTTAAAAAAGTAAAAACAGGTCGTTTCGTTGATGAGTGAATTTTTTCAGCGGCGACAGAGTTTCGATACCCCGCGGCGGTGCCGTTGGAGTCGGAGACGCACGGCGGCGACGACGTGGCGGTGTTCGCGTGGGGCGCGCACCACGACATGTTCACGGGCCTGTACGAGCAGAGCCAGCTGCCCTACCTCATGGCCTACGCCGGCTGCTTCGGCCCCGGGCCCACCGCCTGCGACCCAGACGCTCAATAGATATAGTTACAGTTACTTACTACAGAGTTACATAACATTATTTTGGCATAATTTTCATATGGCTTCATTATGTTTATAAAAGAAAACACTAGAAAACTTTCGCACTACCTTTCACACAAATATTCCATTGCTTTTATTCGAACATCACTGGTCACTATAATACTCGTATCTATTAAAATAAATATTAATATTAAAAAATAATATTTGTGATGCCTTTGAATTCATTTTATATTTTTATAGTAAATATTATGTGTGAATCAAATCAAATCAAAACATTCTTCATTCATGTAAACTTGTATAAAGTATTTATGAATAAAAATAAAATGTAAAATTATGTACCAAATAAAAAAATACCAATTTTATTATTATCTTTAATTTGATATTTATCATCTATGTGCGTAATTGGGTAAAAGTTAAACACTTGTTCATACTGGTAGTAAACGAATAAACATGTCGATGATTCCACACTTAAGATTAATGACCATTCCGCTGCCACTCATCCCATCATCAAAACTTCGTGAGCGGCGATCCTTGTAAGGAATAAAAAGATAGAATCCGACCGGGTTCATTCCCGAACAATCAATCAATGCGAGTCGTTAAGTCTTCCTCGGACAATGGAACCTACATCTAGCCGCGGGAGGGAGGCGGGCCGCGGTTATAAGGATGTTACCTTTGAAAACTATTCCCTCGGGTTAGATAAAAGGCCGAATAATTGATACAAATTCTCCAACCACTAGCAGTTGAATCAAAGTTCGAGTTTCTTTTCCTCTTGGGAATTAAGTGGTCTGTAAGTTTGACTTTGGCCCGAAATGTCACGTATGATAACTTTCGCTAAGATACGAGTAGTTATAGTAATTATTAATTTAATATCTTATCGTAATTGATAATGTTTATTTAAGCCTCATGGTAACACCTGATATGAAGAAGATCCAATGTTATATTTTTCGGTGAACACAAACAAAATATAAAAAAAACATAATCATAATTATTTACTGCAAATATTTGGTACAAAAGATCTTAAATAGGTACTATTGTAAAAAGAAAGATATAATATTTACCACACCCATAGGACGCACATAACGCCTGGTAAGGGCACAGCAAAAAGAAACATAATCACTAACATCATTAATACTTGGTACTATTATCTATATTCTGTGCTAATATCAAAAAGTACAAGAAGTTGTAACGTGGTGACCGGGGCCGGGATATGACTGTATGTTGGGTAAATTAAATGCTTGAAAATTCTTAAACGCTGCTTGTATATAAAGTGTGCGGACACATCCTTGGGTCGCATTGACAGCATCGTCACGCGACGGCGACTAATGACGCGCGACTGTCGCATGCTGTCTTCGAGGTACAGAACTCCACCGTTTTCGTTATCACTATGAGAATTTTTAAATTAGCTTGGATCCGGGTTTTCCGAAAACCCCTCTGTATGCATTATCTCACAACATAAGCGTGATGCTTAATTATTATGTTAACGTTTAACGAACAAGCATCTTCTAATGTGCTGCCATACTTTCTGTTGCTTCTCTTCTCTAATCTGGTTCACGTTAGAATAATAATTTTGTTTTTAATAAGTATGATGTAAGTCTATTAATATGTCCAGCTGTGTAAATATTATAGTCTTAAAATACACCATTTTATATTGATGTACCTGTGATTTAAGTGGTGTATCATAAAGCGGGTAATCGTGTGGTTATTAGTAGCGGGCACAGCGCGGCCACGCGCGCGCCACGCGGGCTGGCCGACACTGATGCCGCGAACTCCTAACACCAGTGAAGACACACAGAGTGACAGATTTGATCACTGCACTGCCTTAGAGCAGTAAATTAAACTTGTCTTAGCTGCACACCGAATCTTAACTATGTAGTTGTTTGTTTTTTTTTTGATTTCAGTCTTAACCTGAGCTTTTAGGGCAGCTTTGAACAGTCCAGTCGGTAGATAAATGTGTGAATTGTTGCCTCGCCTCTATAAAGAAATGTCCGGCCGTTTTCAATGAAATAATAACAAATTAATGAGTAAACAAGATGCCTCACTGCTTTTTTTAAACGATAACGGCGTGACGTTCGGCCGGATTCCAGATAGTCCGTAGGTTCCACGTGCCACTGTGCTGACGAACACGCCTCCTTATTGCCGCAAGATAAAATTATCAACATCAAATCAATGATACCAACTTACATATATAAAATTACTTTTATCTAAGATAAGACAGATCGTTTCTTGTCTATCCGTATACAATTTATTTCTTTGGCAGTGGTAATGTTCATGTTTAATTTGCTTTTGGTACTTTGCTTCCTTGTGGTGGATAGGTATTCAATATTTTAGATAGGTTATGTAATATTAAAGATGTATATTGTATTTTTTGCTCCTAGCTTGGGAGATGAGAAATTAAACAGCCAGCCTGTCAGTCTATAGTTAAGAGCATTATACAGGAAGAATAAAATTGTTCCTGTATATTAAATATATACATTCGCAATAAGTACCTATTATATATCTTATATAATACTTATTGCGAATACACACAACGTGATAATTGGAGCGTCAGCAGGTGACTGATCTGTGTGTGTGCTCCAGACACAAAGTGTAAGCTGAAGCTACATAATAATATTATTATATTGATTACATGGATAAATAACTTAATTTAAAATAGCATTATGTTCCTATGTTGTTGATTAATCATTAAATAATGCTCTCCGCGTAGGGTCGTGTCGCGAGCAGCGGCGCGTGACGCGCGTCGCGTGCGCGCGGGCGCAGGTGACGTCACTCGTGTTGACGGGTGACGTGACGTCATGAGTCACCGCGCCTGCGGTCGAGGGGCGCTTGGGACCGGACGCGACAGGTGGGATTGAATTTATCAATAACTGATAGTAGTTTTGATAGCTGAGATATTAATTACAGTCATGTTAAAACTGAGTAGAACTAACAGGAACATTTATTTTATTGTCTTTTTTATATGTTTCATGAAGTAAGGATTAAGAATTCCATGCAACTATTTATGCAATATTTATATTAGTGATGTCACCGTGTAAAAAATTATATTGTTCGCCCGAGATGAGCACACTGTTGATACTATTTTTTATTATTTGTAACATCCAATGTACACAGTTTTATGCAATAAAAATTACTTACTTAAGTACTAACACAAAATCTTATGTGTGCAGTTTGATTGGTAATTTTTATAGTTGTCGAAATTGATTGGTCTAATGAAGGATGTGCGGTAATGATTGTCAAATAATTGTGATGTACCCTCGCATTATATAAAACTTCTTTAAGTATACAAATTGTTAACCTTTTGTCTTATATTCCGGAAATGTGGGGGGAAGGGGGGGATATTTGAAAAAAGAAATTACGCACGGGTTAAAACGCGGGCGGAAAGCTAGTAAATTATTTGAATCATGGTCACTGCACCTGAAAACAACATTCCAAGCTATGTCCTCAACAGAAAATTGACTCTGGATTTCTCAGTTATGTGTTTCAGAGTCGTCTTTCGCGCATATCACAAAGTAAAAATGTGTAATTATAAATAAATGTTATTATCTCAACGAATTTAATACTCTTCTATAATAATTTTACTGTCGAATTTTATTACGTAACAAATCTATCTTTCCCATTAAATCCCGCTTCAAAACACTTTTTATTACTCATTTAGTATGTCATTAAACGATCATAATGTCAGCATTATAATTTTTACGCGGCCATAAGTCCCCTATACAAGTTGTTCTATGATAGTCACTGAATAGTGTTGACGAAGCATTAAATACTATTTATCGATTTTGATTATGTTGTGTCATGCGTAGAGTGTCACAAACATGGAAATAATATTGTCTATGTAACACAAATGGTAGTCTGGAAGAATAAAATTTTTTGTAAAGAAATGCTTGACGAACACAGTAGCCATTAAGGCCGAAATTAGTTAGATAGGATAGGAAGTACCCATTCTAAATACAACGTCGTTTTCAAAACTTCCTTATGATAGATATTTAAAATTCATATTTTGTCAAGTAGATTTACTTTTTTTTTTAAAAACATTCTCATACTATTTCATATGACTAAATGTAATTGTATTTACGTATAAGAAATCACTATCGCTAATTATCGTTTCAGGCCAATCATGCCAACACTGATCGTTAAGGCGGGCGGTGAAGGCGACGCGTGCGCGCGGGCAGGTGCTTATGCTCACGTAAACAAGCTTTACAGGGGGAGATAAAATCAACATAATATGCTGTACGTATTAAGAAATACGAAGGATCTTTTGTCCAATAAAAATTACAAGTGCATTTTGCCTTTTTCAAGTTGTTTGCTTTTCAGCTACACTTTAGTGGTTGAAGTGAAAAAACTGACTTATTACTCCAAGAGGGTTGTGTCCGTTTAGATCTCAGCACGGTACAAAGATAATACGTGTATAAATATATTTTGTTCCTATCAGTTACTATTTACAAAAAAAATTATGTGTTACAAAAAAAATAAAATTACGTAATGTTTATCCGTTGTCTGGCATTCATAGTTAAAGCTGTGCTTAGTTAGGTTGGAGATAAACAGCATCGCTGTGTGAAAACGTCCAGATATTTATTTGTTTTAAATATTAGCATCAAAACGTGCAAATATTGAAAACATTTTATGGTAATAATTTGGGAAAGGTATTAAGTAATTAAATTAGGCTTGGCGTATAATGACGAAAGTTTTAGGCCCAGCTTAAAGCGACTTAACAAGTAAATGGGTTGTTGCCAAAATTGAAGGTACATTCGCTTGACGAACCCCTGCAAAGTGAAAATTGAACAGGAGGCATGTTCGAATGTACTGGTACAATTATAACGATATCAAGTTGAAAGTTAAAATTGGGCACATGACTTGAAATACGACAGGAACTTATTTCCTTACAATAAAATACACCCCTAAAAATGGTTCCTATTTCATTATTCTTCAAAAAATCCTTTGCGTTTGCAAAGTTTTGATTCTATAATTTATTATTTTTTAAACTGTATTGGCAAATAGCAATTCGAAATTGATACGAGATAGACGTACCTACGCCAAACTAAGAATAAAGAAAGCTTCAGAACTAGGTCTAAATATAGTTAAGGTCTCATGACAAAGCGGGCGCGGGCTAAACGCTCTTGACGACAGAGAGATGCAATACAAATGCGTTCTGATGCAAGCAGTGCATTAGCGCGGGTCAGGGCCCCGCGGCGACGCGGCCCGTCAGCGCGCCAGTAATGCGCTCGAAAATAACGCGGGGCCCATACAATTGCCTCTCTGTTATTTTTATCCTATACAGCAATTGAAATGCTACTATCGGATATCCGAAACTAATAAAAAACGTCAGTAGTAACAGAATTGAATACTTGTGACGAAGTCACTTCCGTGATTCATGCCTTTAAGTGCGACTACGATATAATATGGGGGGAATCAAGTTGGTTTAGGGCTAGCTTCTCCACTGAAATATAAATTCGTGGATAAATTGTCTCCTTCTTTTTGAAAAAGTAACAATAGAGGACTACTAGGAATAGCTTTAAAGTTTTGTCACAAAAAAAAAGAAGAAAAAAGCAAATAAAGGCGAAGTGTATGTAACTGGCCCTTAGTGTAAAGTAAGTTAGAGAGAAAAACGTTCGGAGAAATAAATAAACAAAAAGCTTTGCGTAACTAGATATATTGATTAAGTGTATTCATGTCTATTGTAAAGTTCAACTTTACTTTTTTCTTTCATGACACATAAACACGGGATCGAGACATAAAAAAAAGATGTCGTGCCTAATGTTTACTTTCGTCACCCTCACTTAAAGAAACAAAGTAATTTTAAACACCCATCTATACGCTTAACAATAATATCTTTCCCCTGGTGGCTCTATTTTTTACTGAAACTACAAAGTTGCACAACGGCTCATTGTTCCGTCGATTAGGAGACATCCGGGGTTTTGTACAAAGATCCACCCCACGGCGGAGTGCGCGGTGTCGCGCTCAATAAAGAAGTAATAAAAGCGCAGGAATGTAACAAATTCGTAGCCGCGCGCTGCGCGCAATAACTCACTGCAATGACGCCGGGAGAAGCGCGCGTCACTCCGCGAGCGGCGTGTTTATGTTATGTGTAACAGATTTGCTCATATGACCCACTGTGGGGAGTCTTAATATAAAGGTCCACTAATATAAATGTCAGTTTAACATCGACGTGAATTGATTATTTTTTAAATAATCTTTAGGTCAGTAAGTTGGACCTTGGTTGTTGCAAAAATAGTGGCTATTTATTTCGTAAAATCGAAACAATATTAGATTAATGATACTAGATTAATGATACTATAGAAAATAGAGCTATGACCATATATTAAAGGGTTGCCTAATTAAAGTATGTTCAGAAACTTATTTCATTTGACAAAATATCATTTTCATCTGGTTGACAAATCGGTGCAGAATGATCATTCGGATTCTCTACTAGGTATATCTAACTGATCTAACTCTCAAATGTGCTATTAGTGTTTTTATGTTTTTTTGTATATTCTAATTGTATCCAAACAAAAGAAAGCCTAGAATTACACAGTCTAATAATTGAAAAAAAGCAATTGAATTATTTTTTCAATATAGCTTTGACTTTAGAGTGAGTGAGGGTATCTCAGCTCTGTCAGCCGCGCCGCGCTGTGGGAGGGCGCAGGGATCCGCGCGTGCGGCGCGAGTGCGTCGCGTGACGTTATCGCGCGTGATATATCAATTATTGGCGCGGCAGGGCTGACGCTCATAAGCGCTGAAAAAGCTTCTATGTTTATGCAAGACAAGATCATATACCTAATATAAGATGTAAAGACAAGCTACTAAAACACAGGAATAAATAAAAGGGCAATTTCCTCACAAGTTACGAGCGTTATACGTTAAAAGTTCTCGTTTCGAGATTACAATAATTATAAAAATTAGACAATATTAAATAAAAGCATTTAAAAACTTAAATACTGTAGATAATTATGATTTAAATTACGGAACTTTTTTTAATTTAGCACCTTGCGATTGTTCACTTGTGCACGAACCATTTAAATTAGGTTCTTAAAGGTCTGCAAATAAATAATTATTACTTTATTATATATTTAAAATCGGCCAAGTGCGAGTCGGACTCGCCCATGAAGGGTTTCGTAGCAGCAAGTATCATCATAATATAAAAGTTCTTGTAGTTCTTTGTAAGTTTGATCGACGTTTTTATATTTGAGTTGATTGAATGAGAGGAAAATTGCGGTTTACGATTTATGACGTTTTAAAAAAAAAACTAATTACTTGATCTCGTTCAAACCAATTTTCAATGGAAGTTTGCATGGTAATGTACATCATATATATTTTTTAGTTTTATCGTTCTCTTATTTTAGAAGTTAGAGGGGGGGTGACCAACTTTTTACCACTTTGGCAGTGTCTCTCGCGCAAACTATTCCGTTTAGAAAAAAATGATATAAGAAACCTTATTATCATTTTTAAAGACCTATCTATAGATACCCCACACGTAAGGGTTTGAAGAAAAAAAATATTTTGAGTTTCAGTTCTAAGTATGGAGAGCCCCCAAAATTTATTATTATTTTTCTATTTTTATATGAAAATCCTTATGCGGTTCACAGAATACATCTACTTACTAATTTTCAACAATATAGCTCTTATAGTTTCGGTAAAAAGTGGCTGTGACATACGGACGGACAGACAGACAGACAGACAGACAGACAGACATGACGAATCCATAAGGGTTCCGTTTTTTGCCATTTGGCTACGGAACCCTAAAAACCAGCTTTCAAAATACAAATACATATGTTTGATGATGGGGGGCTTCGTCGTTTGACCCCGGTCCCGAATACACCGCGGTGTCAAACGCACAAGGACTCTTTTTGAATTAGCCGTTTGACACCGTTAATAATATCGCGGTTCCAAGCGGGAATAACTTTTTTCGACTTTGTCATTTGACACCACCAATAAAAATCTTATTTTTGATTTTTGTACAGTTGAGTACATAAGTAAGTTGTAGATTTGAAGGATCCTACTCAAGGTTATATTTTTTTTGAAAAGTTACTTGTTTTTAGGAAGCATTAACGTGTCGTGTATTGGTTTTTGCATGGAATACGTTTTCGATATCGGAATCGTTAGAAGTTTGTATCTTTTGCAAAAGAAGTAATAAACGAGTAGCTTTTACAATAGCCTTATCGCCAAAAGGGTAAGATGGTTCAATTAGTAAGGTCACTTGTTCCTGCATTTCCTTGTCGGTATTTTTTTAGTAGTAGTTTTAAGTATTTGATGGTTACGTGTAAATGAAAGCTGCAGGAGTCGTGCACTGCTTTGTTTGTAAAAAAAAATAGAAAATAACGACATAAGACGCTTATTTTTGGTCTGAATTAAATTTTTTGTGTATAATAATATGAACGAATTTAATGTTTCAATAAATGAATTTCTTGTCGCTTTGTGTATTAACGAAAATTTAACTATCTTTATTATGTATAAATAGCTAAATACAATATAAAAGCATAAAAATCATTAAGTACTGGTGGTGTGTGCGGCCACACCGAAGCGGCTGCCTTGATCACACGTTTTGTGTTGGGACGCACAGTCGTATGGACATTTTTGCGCTCGCATCAAACGTGTATTGCCGTACTGGAGCTTGGAGTTGCAATTTTAAAAACACATGGGTGTGTCTTTGCCGCAGTCAACGTGTTAACAAGCTGAAATGAAGCTAGATGAAGTGACCATATCCCAAAAAGTGGCTGATAGTGGTTGGAAGTAAAGAGCTGAAATACGAGCGTTCTATTGGTGCGGCCTATGGACAAAGTTGTCATTACAAAAAACGGATACTTATTTTGGGATATTTTTTTTAATGCAATTTTGTCTTTAACTGTACATAAATATTAACAGCGGTGTCAAGTGGCGAAGTCGAAAAAAGTTGTTCACCACTTGACACCGCGGTGTCAAACGGCCAATTCTAAAAGCGTCCTTGTGCGTTTGACACCGCGGTGTATTCGGGACCGGGGTCAAACGACGAAGCCCCCTGATGATGTATCAACCAAACCCAGGTGGTTCGTGCTGACCAGTCATTTGGCATCACCTGGGTCCCACCCAAACAACCACTTTTGTAATCTATTTTTTAAAATTGCTTTATATTTGCTGATTTGGTAAACGATAATGTCTTTTAAACGTCTATTTAGATGAAGGCGGTGTGTCAGCCCTGAAGGCGAGCGCGTCCTCGAAAGGGAGCGAGCTATAAATCTCAACGCAAATGCACCCCTCGCACCCCACTGCATCGTGCGTGCACTCTTCTTGCACATTTACCCAGGAGCTCCCGCCGCTCTTATCCCCGGGGCTTAGGGTGCACTTCGGCATGATCAGAGGAGACGCGACTATTTGTAAGTACTGATCGAGGAATGAGCTGCCAAATCCGAGGCGATGCATTCAATTGTCCGCGGCGCGTGCCCAATCGATCCCGGCTTAATTTCACGAGCGCCGTCGGCTGTCGACTATTCTTTTATGTTCGAAACATTTAGTTTTAGCACGGAACTAATCTTGAGCAGTTTTCCATTACAGGGGCGAATTGCGAAATGAAAATGTGACAACGATTCCACCTATTTGAATATTTGCATATCAACATGCATTACATTGCGATGGTACCATTACATTTTCTAGGTCAAAAATTTGGTCTTACTCTTGTTTGAAACGATTATCATTTCAAACAATTTACCTTATTTATCGTTTATAAAGGTTACATTTCATAGATCTAAGACAATGTTTATTCCAAATAACTTTTTTCTGGACTTTGAAACAGTTTACAAGCGAAAGAAAATGCATAATAGGTACATTAGTCCACTCCTATCATAAGTTTTTTGTTAAACGGAAATTATCTAGATATATTATGATCTAGTTAATCTATGTACTCGTATATTATAATAATACTGTATTGAAGAGCGGTTGTATGTCAAAGAAAAGCGATATTCTCGTCTAAAAGCAGAGATATAACAGAAAATATTAAGCCGAATCTGTGTTATATAGCATTTTCTCTAGTAAATTGAAAATGTGCACAATTTTCAGCTGCAAGCGAATTTTATTGAAAAAGAAAATTATCTTTTCCGGCGACGAGAGGAAAGTGCCGCATCGAGTTGCAGGAACTCGCGGACGAACCGAACGAAAACTTTGGCAATTACACAAATTGCTCATCGCTCATTACCGGCCGCCGCCGGCGACGCATCAGTATTCATTAAAAGCGCAATTAGCGGAGTGCATCGAGCCCGCGAGGCGGCGTCCTCAAAGCGAAACATTACGAAAATGTCATTCGTCAAAATTTCCCCGAAGACTAGGGTCCGGGCTGCGCGGGCCCCCCTCGGGCGCCGCGCGGCAGTCGGGAGCCGCCGCCGCGAGCTCCGCCCGCGCCCGCCGCGCCGCAAACTTCGCCGCCCGCGACCGCCGCGCCGCAGTCTACCCGCGCCCGCGACTCGCTCGACTCAAAGTGAAGTGTTGTGAACTTTCGTGTAGCCCATTGGAAATTTTTCTTCTGACTTGGTAGGTGAATATTATTCCCTTAATTACTGTAGTAGATAAGTTGTGACTATCGGATCTACTTGACTTACATTTTCAAAAATTATCTGCAGGATTTACAAATACAGAAAGTTTTGTCTGGAACAATAATTCTAAGTAAATACTACGAGTATTACTATAAGTTCAAGTTCGTTCAAGTTTTCTGTAAATGACTACGGGTGTAGAAGCTTGTAGTTTTTTATTGTGGTAGTTGTGAGGGAAAGTTTAACGTGACAAATTCTAAGCTTATTTGTAAAGCTTTCGAACTGCCTGGTAAATTATAATCCCTTAGGTCTGGTACATGGCTTAGGCAGACCTCACTGCAACTGGTATTCCCAGGGCGACAATTTGTTACCAAGGTTAATCCGGTTTGTTTAATATGAAATTAACCTGCAAAACTTTGTAGAGTCAGCCAATTAAATCATTTGACGAGCTCGTTATGACAATGTTAGATATTTAATACATAAACTCTCTCAAAGCTCTTCAAAAGAAGCTACTTAAAAAGTATTCCTAATTAAATATTTTTTTGAGAATTTTGAAATGAAAACGTATTAACTTTTTTGTTCTAAGGGACTCCATTAGAGAGCTTTAACCTGTAGGCAGATTAAAAAAAAGTTTGCTATATTAACAGGGCAAACAAGTTGGTCGTATTTAAGCTTTTGTCTTCTGTATTTTTATGTTGGATTCACTTCAACTTGTAAGTTCTCTTGAGCTTACAGGGCTTACTTCATCATATTATTATGATGGTTATTACGAGGCAGATTACTACATAAAAGTAGATTTCAAACAAGTTATTATCATTGGTTAATATTAGGGTTAACGTAAGCCTAGTGGATATTACGTTATCTTTCTTTCGTGATATTCCCTATATATAAATTCTAATAAGTATTAAGAATGTAACAGTATTATTAAACAAACAATATCTTAACGTAATAAATTATTTAAAAAGGTGTTCAAATAAGGAGTCAGCTCTCAAATCATTGCAAGCTTGGACGTTATCATCGCTTTCCATCTTTAAAGACTTGTGTTCCACGATCTACTATACACATAACATCAAGAACTCGATTATCAGAGCAAATAGTTGACAACATTCTGAGTATCCTAGTAGTGTCCCACATACGATTTGGTCATTGGGTGCATGTATTTCAAAAAAAAGCATTCTGTCAATACAGTAGTAAGAAGACGTTTCTTCAGTATACTGACATATTAGAAACCAAGAAGTAAACCAAAAAATCTAAATGTTCTACTTCAAGGCCGACATTACAACTACCTTGAAAGAAGTTTGCATCTTTTCCATGAGACCTGGTTGTTTGAATATCGTTGTTATATCTAGAGCTTTCGGTGAGCTATCGACATAGGCTAGGAATAGAAGGTATTACCGGATAGACGGGCATTGTCTCGCTCGGCGTAATCCCGCACTCGACACCGCCGGCTCACCAGCAGGTGCGTGCTCGGAGCCGGCGCCTGCGACTCGCACTAATCCCACGCACCGCCGAACAGACATAATAACTAATTGTTGCCAGATTATCATTAATCACTCTCACACGCAATGTCAACTACATTGTTTTGACAACTTATTGCGAATGTCAGTCAATGGAAATATCTGTATATTTATGTATCGTAGTTATATCATACTCGTATGTAATCGCACAGAAAATTATCCTTACTAAGACATAATATTTAGTTAACAATTTCTAGGGTTAATATTGTTAGAAACGCGTAATTAGGTCTCCTGTTACTAGTAAAACTGACAAAAGATAAAAGCAAATTTTCTTGATTTCATAAAAAAAAATTGTACAAAAAAAGTTTTAATAATTGATAAACTTATAAACTTTCTTAGTAAAATTTCAAATTTTCCTCTCCTGAATACATTCTTTTGACTATTAAGGATATTAAAAACCGGCCAAGTGCGAGTCGGACTCGCCCATGAAGGGTTCCGTAGCAGCAAGTATCATCATAATATAAAAGTTCTTGTAGTTCTTTGTAAGTTTGATCGACGTTTTTATATTTGAGTTGATTGAATGAGAGGAAAATTGCGGTTTACGATTTATGACGTTTTAAAAAAAACTAATGACTTGATCTCGTTCAAACCAATTTTCAATGGAAGTTTGCATGGTAATGTACATCATATATTTTTTTTAGATTTATCGTTCTCTTATTTTAGAAGTTACAGGGGGGGGGGACCAACATTTTACGACTTTGGAAGTGTCTCTCGCGCAAACTATTCAGTTTAGAAAAAAATGATATAAGAAACCTTATTATCATTTTAAAAGACCTATCCATAGATACCCCACACGTAAGGATTGGATAAAAAATTTTTTTTTGAGTTTCAGTTCTAAGTATGGAGAGCCCCCAAAATTTATTATTATTTTTCTATTTTTGTATGAAAATCTTAATGCGGTTCACAGAATACATCCACTTACTAATTTTCAACAGTATAGCTCTTATAGTTTCGGTAAAAAGTGGCTGTGACATACGGACGGACAGACAGACAGACAGACAGACAGACATGACGAATCCATAAGGGTTCCGTTTTTTGCCATTTGGCTACGGAACCCTAAAAAGTACCGAAGTTGTTCGCCATAAAATCAAGTCGGTGGAAACAGTGAGCATCTTTTTCATAAACTTCGTTTTATGAAAAACCATTTCAGTGACAACGAATTTTTCTCGCAAAAACTATTAACTTGACCAGGTTAACTTAAATTATTATTTAAACCGTTATTTATTTGAATTTATATGTTAAGATAACAATTTAGGTTGGTGGTAGGGCTTTTTCAGAGTCCGACTGGCTAGCTCTCTACAGATGAAATCTGCCGCCAAACCAGCTCTGGCTGTGTTCCGGCAATATTAATGTGGGCTTCGCAGTGGGAGGTCCAAAGAGCTCATCATGCGATATTTATCTTGTATATCCTCGGTTAAGTGCTGACCCATTTCTTCGTCGTTGTATCATTATGAGCCATGTTCCTCGATACAGCAGCCTGCAGACGCATTTGGCAGCCGCCCCGAGACTCGTGCCAGCGCGCTCGTTCGAAACTACCCTAAATGAAAATTGTCTTTAGACTTGATCATCTCCGTTAACGCCTTTCTTTCTTCTTATTTATCTTTGCTGCTTGGCACTTATTGCAGTTTCTATAATGGACTCGCTCCTAGTTATATTCGTTTTGTTTATAAAACGTGGGTAGTGAAGTGTCTAGGCATACACACAGCACAATTAATGTAACTGATTGAACTAAATATCGTCTCTTCTTTTAGATTGTCGCTACAAAGCGATTATCAACTTTTATTTATGCAGACTGCACGTATGAATCCTCAATTATAAAAGTAATAGAGTGACTCTACCACACAAGGCTGTTTTAAATCGTCTGTTTTGGAAATCTAGGCTAGATCTATTTGTACACTAAAGGACATTTTGACGGTATTTATAAAATTACAATGCTAAGCCTCAGAATTTAGTGTAAAAAAAGAACTTTATCTATCGACCTGGAACAATATGTTTCCAAAAATATCTGTGACACACGAGTCGTACGTATCTAGAAGTAAGTGCGAAACCGTTACTCGTACCTCTTAGACAGACGTCGCTCGAGTAGGCGTAAGACGTTTTCGTCGAGGCTCGTCATTTTCTGTCGGGTCCGTGACGTGTGGCCTAGAGGTCCGGACGAGTGTCTCCTCGAGACAGCTCCTGGCTCACCTGGAGCGGACACGCGAGCGAAGGCAGGTCCGGCTTTGTCTGTCCGTTGTGGGCCCTTCAAGCTTTAAGAGACCCCGTAAGAAATCTCTCTCTACCTACTAATTACGTTAAGTTACCAATTAATTTATTCAAAGTCTTATTCTTTACTTACTCTCCCTTAACAATTCAAGTAATATGAATATTTAAGAATTAATTAACATATGAAAAACCCCGGTAACGGTAAAACGGTAAGAATGTCTTATCCCTTATTAAATATAACTTACGTACTATTAATGTAAATTTCTTAATTAAGAAAATGGAATTATATAATTTCAGTATTAGTAAAATAAACAAAAAATACAATCATTTGGAAAACGATTACCATTGTTAATGTTTAGTAAACAGAAGCGTTAAAATCACATATTAATTTAGGAATTCTGAGTATCTATAAATAATAAAAACCGGCCAAGTGCGAGTCGGACTCGCCCATGAAGGGTTCCGTAGCAGCAAGTATCATCATAATATAAAAGTTCTTGTAGTTCTTTGTAAGTTTGATCGACGTTTTTATATTTGAGTTAATTGAATGAGAGGAAAATTGCGGTTTACGATTCATGACGTTTTAAAAAAAACTAATTACTTGATCTCGTTCAAACCAATTTTCAATGGAAGTTTGCATGGTAATGTACATCATATATATTTTGTAGTTTTATCGTGCTCTTATTTTAGAAGTTAGAGGGGGGGTGACCAACATTTTACCAGTTTGGAAGTGTCTCTCGCGCAAACTATTCCGTTTAGAAAAAAATTATATAAGAAACCTTATTATCATTTTTAAAGACCTATCCATAGATACCCCACACGTAAGGGTTTGAAGAAAAAATTTTTTTTGAGTTTCAGTTCTAAGTATGGGAAGCCCCAAAAATTTATAAACTAATTACTTGATCTCGTTCAAACCAATTTTCAATGGAAGTTTGCATAATAATGTACATCATATATTTTTTTTAGATTTATCGTTCTCTTATTTTAGAAGTTACAGGGGGGGGGACCAACATTTTACCACTTTGGAAGTGTCTCTCGCGCAAACTATTCAGTTAAGAAAAAAATTATATAAGAAACCTTATTATCATTTTAACACGTTGGCTGCCACTCCGGTCACCGGTGACCGGACCCTTGCTTACATCACGGCGCCACTACGGTCACCGGTGACCTCGTAGCAGACCCATTTTCAGAACGAATTTGTGAGCCGGAGGACGTGTTTCTTTTACATTTTTTGAACTGAGGTGACCGGAGTGGCGCTGTAGATTACTTCTTCCGCGTGGTTTTGGTCTCCCTACATTTTTCTAGAAAAAACTACTAATAAACTAGGTGACAAGAAAATTGTTCCTTTTTAATCACTCAAAAGACAACTAGATTTGAATAAAACTTATCTAACCAATGTGACCTTAGAGCATTTTAATATGGCTAATGCATTAGAAATTATAGATAAGAATATTTAATTCTTTTTACCACGAAATTTCTATAAAGATGGCTGTTATAATCAAAAGTTAAAGAAAAAATTAAACAATGTCAGTACGAAAATCACTGTAGGGTTATTAAAATAATCATAAAATCAATTCGTCAGAAATAAAAATACCACCAAATCAAAGAACTCAGAAAGACTTTTAATCAGGTAAAAAAACTTAGATGAAAGAGTAATTATTTTAAACACATTTAAATTGACAATAAAGTGATGGACTTATCGCCAATTTTCAGGACTTAGAGAGATATTTATAGGACTGAAGTATTTTATAAAAAAAAGATATCTTCTTTTTATATTATTTTTCAAAAACCTGCTTAGGGATTTTATATCAAAAAATTAAAAATACACTTTGATAGAGAAAAAAAAACATAAAAGAATGGTGTTATCAACAACAACAATTGCAACTTTTGTTACACACAAACATTTGCAACATTTTTATGTTATTTGGCTACTAGATAGCTAATAATTTCCAGCGTTTGCGGACAACTGCGGGGGCGGGTGACCGGAGTCGACGGCACTTCGGCGCCTTCGTAACGGTTTTATTGTTTTTTCATTCACAGCGCCACGTAGGTCACCGGTGACCTCGTCACGTTTTTTGAAAATATTTTGAAAACTATTGAACCTATTTAATCGAAACTTAGATACATTATTATATCTTAGCATTTCGCGTAATTTTTCACCAAAAAGTTTTTATGTAATTTTTGTTGTTTCTTCTATGGCAGCCAACGTGTTAAAAGATCCATAGATACCCCACACGTAAGGATTGGATGAAAAAAACTTTTTTGAGTTTCAGTTCTAAGTATGGGGAGCCCCCAAAATTTATTATTATTTTTCTATTTTTGTATGAAAATCTTAATGCGGTTCACAGAATACATCTACTTACTAATTTTCAACAGTATAGCTCTTATAGTTTCGGTACAAAGTGGCTGTGACATACGGACGGACAGACAGACAGACAGACAGACATGACGAATCCATAAGGGTTCCGTTTTTTGCCATTTGGCTACGGAACCCTAAAAACGATGTTTGTATTTTATTGAAAACTAATGGTAAATGTATTTTGGTACGGTACGGAACTTAAAAATAGCTACATTATATTATTACCTGAGGACACAAAACATTTTCTTTTTCTGTTTTAACGTCACCTCAAATTGCTGTCATGGTTGTCAAGGGCCCCGTAATTTAAGACATCCCTGGAGTGGCGAGGGGCGGGCGGACGCGGAGGGGGGGGGGGGTGTTGAGTTGAATACGTCCGCTCCAGTTTCACGTGCAGCGCCTAAACGCCGTGTATTAAATCTAGATCCGTGTCTTAAAGCGCGCCTCAACCGCGGGCGACAGGGAACGGGCGACAGGCCACCACGGGCGACAGCACGGGCGACGACGGGCGACGAGGCGACATTCGCAGCGGGAACACACGTACAGTTAAAGCAACTCACGTTTTAATCTCGTGGCTTTTATGTAACCTTTAGGCGAACGAGGTCGCTTGTGTTGTGTAAATGAGGTTTATCTTTCACATTCGTTATAATCCGCATGTAGCATGAGAGCAGATCGATTCGCTAAACATTACCATGTTTATTTATCAAATACTCTATTTAGGTGTTACTTTATCTTGATTAGGGCATGACTTTGTCTTATTGATAATCTCTCTGGTCTGTGTCCGACAAGTCAATAATGGGATACTAATTCGAGATTGTACTACTTAGACTTCTAAACTATAGAACTACCATCGGCTTTGTAACCTTTAGGCCTAGTAACTAATTAGGCTTATCTATAAAAGTTAGTTATTTCCAGCTCAAGAATTTCATTCCCCTTCTGGATCCTGTCAGTAAGTTTAACTTGTTAGACATTGTTTAGTTGTATACGTCCTGGCTTGCCCGAAACTTTGATTATATAAATCTTCGTTTACGACCTACAGTAGTTAGCTCTACTTTATTTTAAGAAATTACTTACAAGCTCTTATTTCTTAGTGTAAGAATAACCCCACGTTGGGCGCCATTTTCACAAGAAGTATTTATTATAATTGAGTGTGATCCTGATTTTAATCCACAATGAATGGAGCTATAAACTAATTTAAACTTACAAGTTAAATGTAATGTTAAACCAGTGATTTTAATATTACTGAATCTACTAGGCAAATTCGTTCCCAATTACGATCGGTTTAAAGGAAATTTTCAGGCCATCGAATCGAAAGGGCGACTCGATCCCGCTCGCCGCAGGCCGCCGTGCGCTGAATGAATTGTCGGACGTAAAGCGTAGTGAAGTCAGTGCATTCCGTGTCCGCCAGTAAGCCGCGCGGTCGCTGCCACTCGCACGGGTACCGGTAGTTTTGGAACTATACGGCGACTTCGACTTAACTGCCTCTAAGCTCTGAGCACAACATGGGATATCGGTAGTTACCTAAACAGAGTTGTTGATGTTAGTGTTGCTAGTCACGTTTTAAACTTATCAAAGTTCTACCATTTATCGCATACCGGTATTTTAACGTTTTGGCAGGATGTAAAATAAACACAAGTTTTACCAACATTAACGGCTGCAGGACACAATATTAATTAGCATACAATAATATTACAGTTTAGATTTTAAACTACGTGTACAATTATTTAAAGATAAACACCGCAAGAAAAAAATCGATAACAGTGAGATTTATACCTAATATACTATTAACTTAAGATTTCAATTACTATCCTCGATGACTTATTGCATATTAATATGTTTACTTAATAATTTTGTAGTTTGTTCATTCTCTCTGGGCTGGTCAATAGCCACAAGGCTGGCACTGGCTCGTCCCAATCGGGTGTGAAGGGGAAACCGCGGGAGTTTAGTGGGTAGTGGACGCTTTAGTCTCGAGTCCCACACGCGGCGGCAGGTCTAGCTAGCCTGCGGTTATGGTGGATAAACGCATTCTCCTTCAAAAAAAATTGAAATTACTCACTCTAGGTACAAACTGACTCTAACGTAATACTCGTAGCACATAAACGATTTTTGAAATACCTAAGTAAATGGCATTTACTTATTGGTTAACAGCTAGACTATAATATTTATCGCAAGATGTCATTTAGTAGAGAGGCTTTTCACCTGAAATGTAATTCCTGGATACCGGTATTAGTGTTAGGAGACCGGTAGGGGGCAGCTCGCGAGCGTAATTGTCGCGGCCGGCGCGCATTGCCCAATCCCCGATAAACCGCTCAGCGCCGTCTCCGCCGCACCCGCCGCGCCGCCGCCGTCAGTTACAGTGAGCCAGTTACACTCTATTTCATTTTCAGATGAGGTTGCATTCTTGTGCAACTCAGCTAGATCTGCTGTCGAGTGTGGAACATAGGTTCAAATAGGTTCGTCCCTTTTTACCATTTGATTTTCCTTCACACCCAGCGATCCTACCTATCTCCCCTTCTTATTGTCTCAAGAAAGTTAGCATCATAAAGTCTTAAAACAGTCTTCGACGATCGATTGAGATGATAAGGAAGGAGAACCGATTGTACCGAGCTCACGTCACGGAGTCTTGGAAAAGGCCAGATTAAAGATGTTTTTAGTCAAAAGCTTGATTTCTCGCGAGTACAGCGGAACTAGACCTATAAATATTATCATGGTTAAAAATATAAATATTAGTAATATACGGTTGTAAAGCTCTGTTTTAAAACAAACGCTGTGTTAAATTACTCACGTTTTCACGAGTAATTTTATATCATGGTTGTATTTATCTCATTAAATATTATTAATGGGCATTTTCTTTGCGGATATCTAATTTAGCCTGTGGCGACTCGTTAGACAATAGGGCTCGAGTTAGAGGCACTTACGCACTGCAGCCATTTCCAATTAACCAGTACGAGCATCGCAGTTTCACCGAAGCTAAGCCTGCCTTGCGGGACTGGCTTGCTTCCCTTACACGTCTGCTTCTCCGACAGATGTCTGGCTCTACACGTTACTGACTACCTTCAATCTTCCACTACTCTGTAAGACGGCGAGGTAAAGGAATCAAATAAAAAAAAATATTATATCTAAAATAACGAAAGAAAACAATAAATACACTTTTCTTGTAAAAAATAAACAACTATTCAGTTTTGGTTATGGTTACTTTGCCTCTGAATGTAACCATAACCAAAACTGAATAGAATGCGGGCTTAAGAAAATTTGCATAAAACAATATTCATAATTAATCACGTAGTGATTAAAACGATGATAAATAATTCAATTTAAAGTTCAAGGAAAACTGATTTTATTATCTAATCGTGGTAGATCTTTCATAATGTTTCGTATAGCTTAGAGAACAGATAACAGCATTATAGGACAAAGAACATAATTTTGTATTCGTCGTTAAAGATAAGTACAAAACTGACGCTATGATTTATATTAGGATATTTAAAAGTAACTAGGGATTTTATCCATGTGCAAACATACAATTAAAAGATAAAGAATACAATTGTATCCGATTTTGATAATTTCCAGGTCAAGACAAACGTTTTTGTGACCATTTTTGTAAGAATTTCACATAGTAGGTTCATGTGTTGTTTACTGTTAATTTAGATTAGTTACTGTTGGAAGACCTAAAGTCAGACTTTAGAAATACTAAAGGGGATTAACGCCGTTATCGCTTATCATTAAAACAACAGTAAAAACGATTTACAGCCGTCATTAACACGATGATCGCTGAGATCTTATCACGCGAAGGCCATTCGCATTATTATTTTCTTTGTTTCGTCACTTAGTTTACTGTATTTTGAAGTGACCTTGCACTAAGGCCTTGGGTCGTGGGATCGAATCCCACCCTCTGCATGATTCATGTTAAAAACATTTTTGTATGTTCATTCGTGTTTAAGTACTACACAACAAGATAGATAGATAGATAGATATTCTTTATTGCACCACAAATTTGACAAAGAAAAACAAGTAACATAATTGAACTGCACAACACAGGCGGACTTATCGCTTCTAGCGATCTCTTCCAGTCAACCTTTGGATAGAGGAAAGTATGATAAAAATATTGAGAACAATATAAAGGGCAGTGCAAAAAATAAGAACTAAAATTTTAATAAACAAAAATTTGACTCCAAACTTCTTATACTAGTAAATAAAAACAAAATATATACATACTACTAACACTATCTATAAATATAAATACTATAATATATACATAAACATATTATTACACATACATAATTTAAAATAAATACAATACATAATAATATAACAAATTCATGGATATCACACAAAAGAAACAACTAACCAAAAAAGACCATGAAAGTGACATCACTCAAGCAGAATATTAGGGGAGGGAAAGGAAGTAAGTTTTAACGCGAGCTTTGAAAATGGGAAGAGTCCGAGATTCACGAATAGAAAGGGGAAGAGAATTCCAAAGACGAATAGATTGAATAGTGAAAGATTGAGAGTAGAACTCAGTGGAGTGTGGAGGACAAACTAGATGCAACTTCCGAGATGAACGCTGATCAGGACCCTTGGTGGATTGCAAGAATTTAAACCGCTCTTTAAGATAGGGAGGAGATAGAGGGTTAAAAAGAATGGAGAATAGTAAGCTAAGAGCATGCAAATCACGACGACGTCGTATCGGAAGCCAGCCAAGCTGAGCACGATATTGAGAAACGTGATCGTATTTACGCAGACCAAAGATAATACGTATGCAAAAGTTTTGTAATCGCTCTAGCTTGTTAAGAGACGCTTCACAAAGGTCTAAATAGCAACAATCAGCGTAATCGAGCAGAGGCAGTAAAAGGGCTTGCACTAGAACAATTTTGGTGGGTATAGGTAAAAAGTTGCGAAGTCTATTGATTGAACTTGCTGAAGCAAACATTCTCCTGCTAACCTCCTTGACTTGCATATCCCATGACAAAGTACTATCCATATGTACCCCAAGGTTTTTAACCACTCGGCTAAAGGCTATCTGGACACCGTCAAGCACAATTGGTGGTAAAGAACCCCAATCAAACCTTGTGATTTGACGTGACCCACCAAGTATTATGACTTGTGTTTTTTGGGGGTTCACCCTGAGCCCAAACGAGTTGCTCCAGTTTACGACTCGTGTCAAATCCGCATTCAGGACCCCAATAACACCTGGGAGCTCTTTAAGATCGCCACTAGAGTAAAGTTGTAGGTCATCTGCATATAGGTGGTAGGAAGAAGAGAGGTCATGAGTGATACTATTAATAAAAGTTGAAAAAAGTAGAGGAGACAAGACGCCACCCTGAGGAACCCCGGCAACAATATCATTCCAAGAGGAAAAGGAGTCATCAACACGAATACGCTGCCGGCGTCCATGCAAATAACTATGAAACCAGTCAACTACCGTCGGAGATATGTTAAGAGTGCGTAACAGGCCAAGCAGGATGTCAAAGTCTACAACGTTGAAGGCATTACTGAAGTCCAGTAAAGCCAACACCGTAAGACGTCTACTGTCCATAGCAAGGCGGATGTCGTCAGTGATCTTAACTAAGGCCGTTACCGTGCTATGACCACGACGGAAACCAGATTGGAACGGGTTCAGGAGGCTATTTCTGGATAGGAATGAGCTGAGCTGTTGATGAACAACGCGCTCTAACACTTTGGATAGGAATGGCAGTATAGATATAGGACGGTAGTCGGAAAAGGACGAAGGATTGGCCTTTTTAGGGAGTGGAATGATTTGAGCATATTTCCAAGCAGTTGGAAAGATGCTCGAGGACAAGGAGTAATTTAGGATATGGGTAATGATAGGAGTCAGAATGTCTAGGAGAGGAGTGATCATCTTACGGCTAACGCTGTCACTACCGACAGCGTTTGAGGCAATAGCTAAAATGTTCTTCTTAACATCACAATCGGTTAGCTGATCAAAGACAAAAGACGAGGAGTCTGGAATTGGAAGAGATGAAAGATGATTTAGCGTTCTGGTTTTTAAAGTACCATCAATAGTAGACGAGGAAGTAAAATGTTTATTTAACTGGTCGATATTGATATCTTTAGGAAAAGCATTGTGAGATGTCTTACCAATTCCAAGTGACTTAAGAAATTTCCAGATTTTGGCTGGATTTTCATTTTCTACAGATTCGTGAATGTAGCGTCTTTGGGCATCCCTACACAACCTATTGCAGCGATTCCTAATCAACTTATACTTTTCGCGATTCCTATCGGACGGGTCCACTTTAAACCGAGATTTTGCAGCATGTTTTCTATCACGCAGTGCCTTTAATTCATCCGTAAGCCAAGGTGCAGGAAAATGCTTCATCCTAACAGGCCGAACGGGTGCATGCTTGTCGTAAAGTTGTATTACTAAGGAATTAAAAATATCAACCTTCTCGTCAATAGAACTCGCATTAGTAATAGTAGTCCAATCCATGTCGGTTGCATCCCGCCGCAGCTCATCAATGTTCATGCCACCAAAATTGCGTTGCAAAACCACTTTCGCCTTGAATTTGGGAGGACGAACCTTGTAGGACAAGTAAAGCAAATCATGATATGAAAAAGCCTCAGCATTACATTGACCATGCTTAGCGACATGATCAGTAGATGAAACAATGATCAAATCCAACAGAGAAGGGGAGCAGTTAGGAGAACAGTGTGTAGCATCAAGAGGCAGAATATTGAGGTTGCTAGCATCTATAATTGATTTGAAGCGAGAAGAACGAGAGTTATTTTTCAGAAGGCACGTATTAAAGTCTCCCATTAGCAAAGTGTGAGCGTAAAGGGGAGTCAGGTCCTCCAGTAACTTCTCCAGAGTAAGGAAGTAATCTACCCTTAGAGAAGGACTGTAAAAGACACCGAGAAGAATTTTACAATGAGAAAGAGTAAGTTCTATAAAAAGATGCTGTGCTACTTCTGATGAAGATGTAGGAGGAGAAACATTGACAAGAGAAAAAGGGATATGGGATCGAATATATATTGCAATACCACCTCCGGACCGGATAACACGATCATTTCTTACAAGTTGGAATCCCGGAAGAGAAAAGGATAAAGAAGGGAGACATGGGTTAAGCCAAGTTTCAGACACAAGAATAGCGTGAATATTCTTGTTATCAAAGGCGGTCACCATGTCCGGAAAATGCGCTGGAATACTCTGAGCGTTAATATGGACAATGTTAAAGTTTTGAGGCACATCAGAAAATGTGTTAGAAAGGACATCAGATAGTGGTAAATAAGTTGAGTGAAAGCTGTCATTTATGGAAGATGAGAAAGATTGAAAATGGTCACTCTGGTCAGAGGCGCCACTATGCGAATCCATTAAAATAATATATAATAATACAATATATAAAAATTAAATAAATTAAAATAATTAACAATAATAATAAGTAATAAAAATTAAACTAGCTATAAAGTTTCCTCTACCCGCCAGCTGAAAAAAGAAACATGTAAGTAAACAAAACACAGTAAACAAGAGAAAAATAAACAAACACAAAATAGCTTTAAAATTATCTAAAATATATACTAAATCTATGAAACTCAGAGACAAAAAAGTAAGTTACAAAATAGTTAAATAAACTATGAACAAAATATTAAAAATAAAGTGCGAAGTTCCTACTTGTCTCCGCTCTCAGCGCAACAGCCAAAACAAAACGCAAAATTTCTGACAGTGAGTGACAGACAGCTCTAACTAAATGTCACTGTCAGATTAATCAAATTACGAAATCACAAATTATATAACTTTTACGAACACAGAGAAGTACAAAACAATTTATAATAGAGGGTAACATCACACGAGAAATAAAAACGGAAAGAAGGTACAAGTAAACATTTAAAGATTGGAAAAAAAACAGTTATGGTAACAACAAATACTCAATATTACAATATTATCGCGCGAGGAGCAAGACCTTATTTGCGGGTACGCCTAGACCTCCCACTGACCGCAGCATCCCGGCGTACGTCCGCACTGTCCGCCACCGCAGAACGGGCACCTGCGCCTTGCAAAGTAGCAACCTTCTCAAGTTCGCTCATGGAGGTTATGCGGTGCTGCTTGCCATCCGCCCCGGAGACCACGACAACACCACTCCTGGTCCAGCAGCGAGAGACACCAACCCGCTTACGCGCCTCCATGAAGATGATATGACGAGTTTTTGTTAAAAACTCAGAAATAGTGATACCGGAGCCCTTCAGTGCAGTCTTTTTAAACCACAAGTTATCACGAGTATCAACACTTCTAAATTTTATAAGTATTGGCCGTGGTTTATTGGGATGTGATTGGCCCATACGTTGAGTGCGGCTTACATCGTCACAGCTTAGAGGCACTTTCAAGCGTTCACGCAGCACATCCTGAAGAACCTTCGCAGTGTCTTCCCCTGTGACCTCAGGAACCCCATGCACCAGGAGAATCTTGCGTCGTGTCTGCATCTCCAGCCTGTCACACTCCTGAGCAATCAACTCGACCTGGGCCTGGATACCACTCAGCGTTGCACAGACAAACTTCTTGAAAGACCCGAAGTCAGCAGCGAGGGACGAGAGTGTGCTCGGAGACGGTGTTGCAGATGCTCCAGCCTTGTCCAGACTAGTCTGGAATTCAGCCATCCTCGCCAAACACACCTGCTTCACTTCCTCAAGCGACTGTTTTAGTGATGCTTCCATTGTTTCTATGTGCCTTGGTTTTGTTAAGGAGTAAATTGTAATGTGTAGCTGGCAGGTATTTGAAACTTATGCAAACATTAAACACAGAAATTTAAGTATATTTAAATAAAAATTTTGAAAAAAACAGGGAGAGCTCAAATTTAACGTCTACACCGGTACCCTTTTTTTTTTTTTTTTTTTTTAACAAGCATAGTACGTTGTATATTTTTATATACGTTGATTCTGATTCCCATAACAATTGTGCTTACGCTCCTTACTTTGGGGTCAGAAAAATGTGTGTGATTTTGTAAACTTAGATATTGATGTATCTCTATGTAGGTTAAGATTGAAATGTGTGATTTCAAAACACATTTTCAGCGCCACACCGCAATCCACTTGGACTAAGCTGCAGGCTCAATTGCCGTGAATACGCATCAGTCGGGAGCTGTTCAACGATATAAAATAGTATGTTAAGTTGTTAACTACCTGAAAATCTGACGTATATTTACGTATATATAAGGACACACTTATAAGAAAAAAAAATATACTGGAAGTATTCTAACAAGTCCTTTTTCAGGAGAACTTTTGAGTTTTATGAGTTTAATGAACCGGCAATGTGCGCCAGGAATTTTAACCGGTTTGAATCTAACTATTTAGACGTTGATATTAATTGTAAAAATAATCCAGCAGTGACAGCTTTGAAAATGTAAAGTCTGATAAAATATGGTCACTCAACTTTGTCGAGTAAAAATTGCAATTGATAAGTCGAATTCCTTCCTTACCAATTGATATACCCACCAGCATTTATTTGTATTATTATTGTATTATTATTGAAAACAGACTGGAGAATCGTGTAAGTTTTAGATTCAATCCGAAAGTGCTTATTGTCATGTTCTTCTTTGTTTGTTGCAGGTAAAAAACTTTGTGAGTGCGGTGGTGAAGTAGTGATGTGAATACGTGCCTTGCCGTGTCGTGACGTGGCGCGTCGCACACGCGACGGGGACGCGACGACGCGACGACGTGACGACGCGGTGACGCGACATGGCCGACGACAACACGATTATCGAGGGCACCGTCAAGTTCCGCGACGGAAAAAAGGTGAGTCGACCTTCCGTCAGCAAAATTTCCTATTAGAGTTCCACTACACTTGCGTCTCCGAGGAAAGAACGTAATCCTTCCTTATGAGCTGACAACGCATGTGTGAGGCCTAGAATGTTGCAAACATTCATGATCTCCTACGCGACGCTGAATATTATTTTGCATTATATAAAAAGGATTAACTGGAACGAACATAGAACGAAGGTGTGAATATATTTACAGTTGAAACTTAATATTTATCTTAAAATAAAGTCGCAGTGGACGCTTACCCCCAGAACAGGTGGGCTGCGTGTCTGTCTGCAAACGGATGTAGTATAAAATAAATGTCAGTAAAATCTTAACCTCAGACTTTATTTCATTATAGGACAAAAAACAAAATTTAGCAATTTGTTTTTTTTAGATTTACATTAATTATCTCGTCTTGAAATTTTTATTTTATAAATAATTATATCAATATTTCTTAATAAACGATTACACATATCTCTTTGTCTTGACGGTACAGTAGTTTAAGCACTCATTACGCGCATTAAAGTTTAACCAATAGTTTATTTCAATTGCGCCATTCATTATTGTATTTATATTAATAAGCTTTCGAAATTATGTACAAGATGTAAGGGTAGCAACGACGTAACTAAGAAACATTTACAACATAACTTGCCTACGAGTGGATTATCATCTGCCAATTACCTAGACGTTTCAACTTTGCCCTATACATGAATAGACCTTGAGTAGGACTAAGGTTACGAACATTTGTAGTGAAACACTTCTAATGCCAAGCGAAAAGGTTCTTGAAGAAAATAAACCATGTTTAGTCTGAAGCTAAGCAAATATGTTAACTTTTAATTGTACCCAGATTTTATCGTTGTGTTAACATTGACTTGATATGATTTTTATTGGTTTCCCAAATGATTAATCTTTATATACTTAGTTTGGTTCTGATTTGATTCACATTTTTGCACTTTTTCTTCATTATCTTTATATAATATATCTGATAGGAAAAATGTTATCAATGTTATTTTAACATTCTTACATTTATCAAGAACGTTAATCTGATATTTGATAAGAACTTATCGACCTAAGCTACTTTTATTGGAATGTCATTATAATGATAACATGATTACAGCAGCAGTCGATTGCCATCTATTGATTGCTTCGGTTTTCGCAGAAATAGCTCGACTGCACTAGCTTGCTTTAACCTAATTAAGGAAGTGACACAAAATCTAAATGACAAGTTGCATACTCTAGTCATATTTCTGGATATCAGTAAATCATTCGATTTTGTCCTTCATAAACTATTATTAATTAAGCTTGCGAGGTATGGCATACGTGGTAATGCGTTGAGCTGGCTGGAAAGCTACCTGAACAATCGGGAACAATGTGTTGAAATTTCGAAAACCTCTCACAACGTAAGAAATACTTATTCTTTTTCATACTCTTATAACAGATGTGTCGTTCCTCAAGGCAGTATACTGGGTCCGTTGATGTTCTTGGTCTATATAAATGACTTACCAAATGTGATCGATCAGAAATGTATTTTGTTTGCAGATGACACGACGTTAATTATTAGGTCTAAAAATGAAACTGATTTAGAAAAACTTGCAAATAGTACCTTAGACAAAGTAATACAATGGCTAGATAATAACAACTTAAAAATTAATGTTAGTAAAACGAAATACATCAAGTTTCAGACTTCACAAAGAGTAGAAAAAAAATTAACATAAAATACCACAATAATGTTGTAGACAGTGTACAATCAACCAAGTTTTTGGGTATTACAATTGACAGATTTTGTAACTGGAAAGTCCACATTGACTTGTTGGTTAGTAAACTTGACAGATTTGTCTACGCTCTTAGCAGGATTAGACAGATAGCTTCGCAAGAAGCAGCGGTTATGGCCTATCCTGGCTATGTATCATCAAACCTGAGATATGGACTCATTTTATGGGGCAACTCAGTAAAGTTTCAAAGAGCATTTCTATTGCAAAAAAAATGTGTACGAGCAATTTGTGGAGCCCATTATTTAGACAGTTGCAAACCGCTTTTTAAAAAATTAAATATACTGCCGCTTCCCTGCTTATACATTCTTCAGGTTGGAAATTTTGTACACAAGTATGAGCAAATATTTAAAAAAAACAAAGACTATAAACGCAGTGGTAGAATAGGACAAAAAATTATTAATTCCACCACAACGATTAACGTTGTGCTCTAAAAATATCTACTGTATGGCCATACAAATCTACAACAAAATACCTGACAACTTTAAAAAATTTACATATATATAATGATTTCCATTCTAAATTACATAAATACTTAATAAACAAAATATACTATACTGTCAACGACTTCTTAAATGATAAATAGAATGAAGAATGTATTTACTAACCCACTAGATTTGACATTATACTAATACTTTATTATAATTAATAAATGATACTATGACATTATTTTAATATTAGCTCTCAATTATTATTTTTTTTTTCTATTCAAATGTTACAATTAACATTGTTATCCCTTAAAAATTGGATTTTATTTGTTTCTGATATGTTATTAACTTGACCAAACATTTGCGCATCGTTTTATCGATAGGATATGTTAGCACTGTATTATAATAATTTAAGAACTTGTATGACCATATTCTTGCAAATAAATGATTTTTTGATTGATTGATTAATTATTGATGGTATCTGGTGTTATAGATTTATAAATTAATAGGTAATGTACTTTTCGGAAACTTTAATTGGGAAATATTAAGCAGAGTTTGAGCAGCTTGAGAGTCGTCAATCAATGAACCAAGTTGACTTGGTTTGTGGACGAATAATAATCTTCATACATGCACCTCGCCTGTACTGTGGTAATCTTATATAAAGATCAAGTTTGATATTATCAGTTAAATTGATTCCTTATTACTAGTACCTACATAATGAATGTGTGGTAATTAATTTGTAACGAAATATGTTTTGAAGTATCAGCCTTTTTAATCTCCCACTTCAAGGCAAAACCCTTCATTAATAAAATTCATCTTTACAATGACGCATATCACGACGTTTGCCAAATACAGATTATTGATAATAAACGAGCTGTATTTGAGAAACCCGACAAAATTTATTTGATTGGGAATCTAAACCCCTAAACTAAATAATAAAAAAAAACCCGAGATTACAAGACAAACGAGGCCTTTATAGTTAATTTAACACATTATTTTGTAAATACTGTAAAGACAGTCACTGCCCATTTAGAAGTAAACTTAACTTCTTCATGTAATGTGTTAAAACTGCGTCTACATGTCTGTCGTTTGTTTCAGTGGAAGTCGCGATGGTGCGTCATGCGCAAGCTGTCCCCGGTTGCAGGTGAGTAAAACTATGCCAAGTTTTGTTCTTGACTACCTTTTACATATTATTAAAATTTACTTTAGTAAAAATGTTCAAATTAAACACGCTATTAAATTAATGCAATATTTCATTTAATTTATGTACCAAAACACTTTAAATGTTTAAATTATGTACCAAAACACTTTTGTTTGATTATGTACCAAAACAATTTTGATCCACTCATGCGCTAAGCTAAGATAATGATAAATATTTGACTTCATCATCTCTTACAATAGGATGTGATAGTGGTCCAGTGCGACCTATTTTGTGAAAACGAACGCAACTTTAATGTTATACATTCCCGTACCTTAGATAAGTCCTCTTCAGGCTAGTCTCACCACAGTATGTTAGTTAATTTATTTGCAAGTAATTCTAAACCTAAGCTATTTCTTTTAATAGAATAGAATCATTTATTTCATAGAACATTGTACAATAAAAGATCTTAAAATAAATGAATATAATTACGTTTCACATGCCCTTTTTTTTTTCTCGGACGAGAATGCGTTTATCCACCATAACCGCAGGCTATCTAGACCCGCGGCCGTTTGTGGGACTCGAGACTGATGCGTCCACTAACATACGTTTCACATGCCCTGCCATCACTGGTGCCCTGCATCATTATCAATTTTTAAGAGAGGGAGACTGCAAAACTGATATCTCTTTGATAGATTATCACGAACTTATCTGGCAGTGGAGAAACTAGCCCTAAGTCGCATCAGGAAAGGTAAATCATTTGTGATCTGTGTTTGTCTTTAGGAAAACCTGGGTACTCCATATAATTCAAATACTCTTACTTACTGTACACTAACTAGCCAAGACAGATGATTGTTATTCCTGTAATTACACAGCAAAGCCACGGGCTAAGCTAACGGTTAGTATTCATTGGTCATTTGTAGTGCGTCTAGACGATTATCAGGTGCGCCGGAATGTCTGCGGTGATCAATGTCAGTTGATTACATCCTCGCGGAGATACGTGTTGGTTTGGTTAATCTGCTCCGTTATCAACGTTATTAGAACCAGATTACGCAATAATTACTAGCTCAGTGTTCTGCTGTTGGTTATTCATAGGGCTGTAATTAATACTATCTCCGGCCTATGAATGCGGCCGTCGGCGCTGACGGATCTCCCGTCATGGTTAGGCTTGCAAGGATGTACTTGAAACTGACTGTAACGTTCTTGAAATGAATTATGATGGGAACGCAAAACATGTATAGATGATAAAATTAAGTCCCCAATATATCATAAATGAACATTAATTCTTACTTTCTCTTTTGGCTCACAGCGACCCAAATTCAGTCAGTTGGTCTTCGAGAATAGAGACCAAAATGACTATGGGCAAAAGAAAATAGTAGCAGCACTTGCTCATAACATTTATTAATGCTTTTATCTAATAAAACCTAATTAGAGCATAGTAATAGAATTAATACTTTTATGATAGTAAAATTCACAGTTATTAATACTGAAGGTAACGCACATTGGTGATCATTCACATTCAGTGATTACAATATTTTATTTATTTATTAAGCACTGGTTGAAAGTACGGATTTATTATTGTTGCTAATTCCAGAAAAAATATGCATAAGAGTTATTTATTAATGATTAAACGAACTTACCTGTACGTGAAGTTCTATCATAATTATACGATAGTTTTCGTCCGAAGAGATTGGCATACACTTGTAGTAACGCCCAGGATTCGCCACTTGTGCACTTAATTGAGAGAATTAGATACCTATTCCTAGTTGAAAAACTTTTATATTTTTTTTTTTTTTTTGCGAGGGTATTCCAAGTCATGTCCACCCGCCGCTTGACAGTTACATACTAATCATTGCGTTCAGAGTCTATTAAAATAATATATAAATTTGCGGGAGGTAGGGTGGGTTGCCAATCTCTTCGGACGAAAACTATCGTATAATTATGATAGAACTTCACGTACAGGTAAGTTCGTTTAATCATTAATTATACTTAAGTTTTCGTCCTCGAGATTGGCATACACTTGTAGATATTGAGAGTAGACAGATAAACATAGAAAGGCAAATTTATATTTGAAATAATATTTCCATTAAGTAGCCTGAATATAATAGTAAATTACAATAAAAGCAAAAATTATAATTAACATTCAGATATAAACCCAAACAAAATGACAATTAATACACATATTGTTTGAAATCTAATACAAATCATTTTAGATGTCTTCAATGATTGAATTTGACATAATTGTCGTACCAAAATCATTATTATCATTCTGTACAATGACTCTGTTATAAAATTTACCAAACACCTGTGAGTTGCCGGTCCAACCAGCAGTTTTCCTTATGTGATCTAAGCTGACACCTAGCTTAAGAGCCTTAGACGTGGCAGCATGCCGCGTGCTATGAGCTGTGAATATTGACACATCTATCCCGCATTGCTCCAAAACCGACTTGGTCCAACGACTCAGTGTTTGCGGCCCAACCACGTTATGAGGTTTTCTAAAACTTATAAAAAGATATTTTTGGTTGCCTCGGAGAGTTTTAGACTTTTCTATGTATTCGATTAATGTTTTGCAGGGACAAATAGCTGGGTTCTGATTAAAATAAGGTAAAGTTAGAGTTGGTTGTAATGATCCAGTTCGAGACGTTTTTATGTGATCCGGTATTTTAATTTTAATATTATCTGGATATTGCTCAATGTTCGTAATATTAATTTTAGAAAATGTTTGCATTCGGTGCGCAGTAACTAAAGCCAATAATGTTATTAGTTTTTTAGTAAGCTTTTCTAATGTTAAATCTGAATTTGGATACCAATCACAAAGAATATTTAACACCAAAGATGTATCCCATGTAATATTATACTTAGGAAGTGCTGGACGTAGCCTATAAACGCCCTTAAAAAAGCGCTTAATACAATGATCTTCCCCAATTTGCTGTCCTAATACTAAGGAAAGCGCCGACCTGCAACTATTCAAAGTCCCGAACTGAGCACCATTATCAAACAACTCAGTAAGAAACGAAAGTACATGCGGAATGGATGAATCAAATAAATCAATATTGTTTCTAATACAATAGTGAAACCATTTTTTAAAACAGGTGTCATACTGACGCCAAGAGTTTTCAGATAGCGAGGCGATCATTATATTTAATGAAGAAAGTGGGACATTTCTTTTCAGCAGTGCCGTGCGGATAAAACTGCGGCAACCAGGGTAGTCTGCTGGTGAACAAGCCGACCGCTGGAATGAGATAAAATTAAATTCTCGCTATGCGAAAACACTATCTTCTGGCCAACTATTAAACTGTTAAATAATGGATACCACGGTTGTGTGGGCCATAACGGAACTACCAATATACCTGATGCCTTTTCTGAGATAAGCTTTCTTAGGGTTTTTAAAATTATAGAAAATGGCGGAAATGCATAGAAAAACCACTTAGACCAAGATATTGTGAATGCATTTACCGCATATGCATCAGGATCTTTATGCCAAGAAACATACCTTTTACACTTTTTATTAATGCGGCTAGCAAATAAATCTACCTCGGGCTGTCCGAAATGCATGACAATGTCCTGAAATGCGTAGTTCGCAAGTTCCCACTCGACGTCTGGGTGTACACGGCGCGACTCTGCGTCCGCTACACAATTGTCCACTGAGCGGATGTAACTCGCAAATACGTGAAGCCTTCGAGCTTCACACCACTGCCATAACTCTTTTGTTATCCTTGTTAAGTGTGGAAATTGCACACCACCCATTCTATTAATATACGATACTGCAGTGGTATTGTCAATTCTGAGAAGGATATTACAACTGAATTTATTTTTTGCAAATACTTTCAAACCTAAAAAGGCCGCTAATATTTCCAAATAATTAATATGATTTTTTCGTTCTGTTATGCTCCACACACCACTGGCCTTATCGTCCCCACATGCGGACCCCCAACCCGTCGTTGAGGCATCCGAAAAAATCTCCAAGCAATAACTATCAGATTTAATTTTGCTACCTATATTACAGACAACTGCTTTGTACCACCAATTAAGATCATTAGATATAGAAGCAGGTAAGTCCATATATTTATCATAGTTATCATCAGATAATAAATTTAAATATTTAACTCGCTCGAGTTCTTTTGTATACAATCGTCCGTATTCTATAGCATGACAAGCCGAGTTTAATAAGCCTACCAAGTGCGCAAAAGCTCTAATTTTACAGCTTTTTAACTTTTGAAATTTAGACAGTTCGCTTTTTATTTTTAATACTTTATCTTCCGGTAGGCTAATTAGGAGATTTTTTGAGTCAATTAGAAAACCCAAAAACTTACAAATTTTATTAGGCACGAGATTACTTTTTTCTGTATTAATTATAAATCCTAACGCCTTAAGCAGAGAACTCGTATCGTGTATATTACTTTTACACGAGTCATAATTATAGCCAATTAAAAAATAATCATCTAAGTACACGGTCGATAAGTGTCCCCTGCATCGCAATAATCTAATAACTGGTTTCATAATTTTAGTAAAAATAAATGGAGCAGTACAAAGGCCAAACGGTAGAACATTAAATTCATAAATTTCATTATTAAAAATAAAGCGTAAATATTTTTTAGAATCTGGATGTATTTTTACCAAAAAATAAGCATCTTTGAGGTCGAGTGTACTCATATAACAGTCTTTTGAAATTATTTTTATAGCAGTTCTAAGGTCCTCAATTTTGAAATGCGCAGTATCAATAAACTTATTCAATTGTTTCAGGTTTAACACAAAACGCGCCTTGCCATTGGGCTTAGGTACTAAAAAATAACTGGATATGAATTGTCCTTCACAGGCAGAACATTTTGATATAGCACCAATTGAAGTAAGCTTATGAATAGCATCAGCCATTTGTATTTGATCTGAATCTAAAAACGAAGCGTTTTTAGGTACAAAGGATTGGACAACTGGCCTAGAAAAAATAATTTTATACCCTTGTATCCATGATAACACCTGCGTGTCATTTGTTATTTTTTGCCATTGTGTATAGAAAGTAGAAAGCCTGCCAGCATATTTTACCTCGTCTAGCGCCAACTCCGAGTTTGTCCCTGCTGCGACGACTTCTGCGATGACCTGACGTGCTGACTCCTGTGAGCAGCAGGCTCCCTCGTCCTCTGAGTCCCCGTTGGCCTGCGACCCGGGGGAGGAGCCTTCCAGTTTAAATGCTGGGTGGTCGACGGAAAAGTCTTCTTAGGGCCTGGTCCTGAAGGCACTGACTTTTTAGGTGGAACTGGTTTTGGAGCGTAGGGTTTAAGCTCAGCTCCCGACTTAGAAATAGCTTTGGCGGTCTTCAAGTTATCAGCAAAATTATTACCAAATAAATAACTGTCTACTTTTGTCCCTTGTATTTGATCCTTTAAATCTTTCTTAAGATTACTCAGTAAAAGCCCTCTTCTTATAGACGTATGTTTATATTGGATGTCACACAACATACGAACGGCATCCATCAAAAGCTGTAGCTGACCAGGGTCTTTTTTATCACTTGACATTAAAGGTGTAATAGCTTCTGTGACACAAGAAATTGCTACTGCCAATTGCTTTTGTTTTCCTTCAATACTCTGATCCCGTTTTAATACGGAGTCTGTAATAGCCGCCTTCACCTCGGGGTTTAATGATGGCGCCCCTATAAGTTGGCAGTTAGACGGTATGGCATATTTGTTTAAAAGTTCCTTGCGTAACTCAATTGTCAATCCGGAAGTTGCGACATGTTCTAGCCTGACTCCTAGGGCAGGTAATATTTCCTTACCTACCACCTTTGGGGTGGTCGGGTCCTCACCGAGAATGTCCATAATATCGCTGTCAATTTGTGGCGTCGTCGCAGGCACCTCTAGCGATTGAGCAATTTCTTTAGATGTTCCCGGCGCCGGCTCAGCAGTTGAAACTGTAACCAACTCAGGTACCGGATCGAGAGGCAACTCCTTCGCTGGTTCTGCGACCGGCTCGGGCATAACGATAGCAGAGCTTATTATGGACTTAGATTGAAATTCATCGTCACAACTAATTACAGATTCTTCTGGAAATTCTGGAAAGAATAATATATTCAATTGCAATCTGCTCTTATTGTTTTTTACCCGCAGGTAAACAAACACCCAACAAATAATAAAATAATTTTATTATTATTTTAGCACATTTATTTAGACTGCCTACCCTAGAAGGGCAACAGACTGTGTATGTTTAATCCATACTGTGCCATAATATTATGTTTACAAACTATTGCTAAAAATGAACCATTAGTTAAATTGTTTTTATAAACAAGTATTTAAAAATTACAACATTTGGATTGTAAAGATTTAACCTCTTTATTACTAAAGACAACAGCCCTTACGTCTGTTGAAAACGCTACTTTGTTCAAAAGTAGGTCAACATGATCATCGACAGAGTGACAGTCCTTCCGCAACTGCCCGCATCTCCGAAGTCATGAATAAGAGGTCAAGAAAACAATTTTAGTACCAAATACCTTCGTTATATGAATTCTCCGGCACAGAATCATCATAGGAAGACCTTGACGAACTCGAATATCTACGCTTTTTGCGGTGAACTTTTTTCAATTTTCGCTCGATTTTCCGTAATTTCCGTTTAAGGTTATCATAGTCATCATTGTCAGTATTCTTCCGTTTCGGCATTATTTTTGCCACACAACTTCACAACAACACAATATTTATCTAAAAAAAAACTAACAAAACTATAAAAAAACAGTCGTAATGTAATTTTACGTAACGGAGCAACGAAGTGGCGAAGCACTGGAACGCGAATGATTAGTATGTAACTGTCAAGCGGCGGGTGGACATGACTTGGAATACCCTCGCAAAAAAAAAAAAATATAAAAGTTTTTCAACTAGGAATAGGTATCTAATTCTCTCAATTAAGTGCACAAGTGGCGAATCCTGGGCGTTACTACAAGTGTATGCCAATCTCGAGGACGAAAACTTAAGTATAATTATAAATAATCACAGAATATGTATCAAAAGAAAAGCTTTTACATCGCACACCATCATAATATTCAATATTAATCTCTTTTAGAATTATTTAGTATGTCTGTCACAAGCTCAGGCACGATGAGTCATCTTGGGTGAAATTAATCCATATTCATAGGTAGGCGCGAGCGTTATTAATTTTACATCATAGATGAGATATCACACGGCGCGTATCTGACACCGCGCGTGTGGGATGTGTTGCGATGCTTAGAATAACGTCGGAATCCTGATATCGAATTATGGAAACAAACACTCGCTTTTTGGTTTAATATCTTAGAGCCTTGTTCCCGGTTAGTTATATTCTTGCACAATGGTGAATTGTGTTGTGTACTTTGTGACGTTTTAATACTTTGTTTTATGTCTGGTTGATTAATTATGATTACATATACAATACAAGTTCAAATAATTTATAATATCTTTTCATATTTGACGCGTAAAAGAAACAAGTATCCCAAGACTTTGAACTATTTTAGCCCTTAAAGGAAGGAAGGGGTGGCAGACAAAGGATAAAATGATTTGTATAATTAAAAATACGTAATCCGTAGTAATACTTACTTTGAAAAAATGCTGTTGGGAAAATTATTCCCAACGACGTCTTTTAAACCTGCGTAGCACACCCATGTAATGTAAATTGTCTTTTCTTTTTAATTTGACTCATTGTTATTTTTGTATTTGTAATATGGACCCCTTTATGCACTAAAATTTCACCTATGCTACTCAAATACTACTTTGTCTAAAAATTTTCTTTAATTTTTATGTAGAATTTTTCAGTTAATTCAACAAATTAAGGGTACTCTAGTAGTAAAATACAGCCAAAACAAATGACATTCCAGACAATAAGAAATCAGACGATATAATAAGTGCGACCATGTATCATATTCACGAAACGCAGTAAATAATCTAGAGCGCAAATGCGGCGCAAGCACTCCGCCGCGACTGCACAAACCATAGAGTAATAATTACTCTATGGAATATTATTACTCTATGGCACAAACACAAACCACTTTAAAGTTAAAAGTCACTAAATGCGCTCCAGAAGCGGAAGGATTAACTCGTGAGTGGTAAACACAATCACCCTTACAGCCGGACGCGGCAATGGTCGCGCGTCATTACTGCGTGTAACGATATTCTAATACATTCCATTATCCCGTGATTAGTCGCGGCCGTCCCCCGGGCCCGTATTGTTCAGCTTTCAAGGATCCCATGAATAAATAATAATATATCAGACATACGCTCCCTGGCCTAAAATTAGATGAACCCGTCCAGCGCACTGAATAGTAATGAGACACATCTCGGCCATATTTTACGTGTACATAAAACATATGCCTATAATCAGATTAACATTTCAAACTTAATTTCATAAAGAGAGAAAAAGAACAATAAGATATCAATCTTGTGTTGTTTTTGCAACTCCAATAACCGCCAAAGTTACCAAACTTTAAAAACCGATATTTCTCGATACGATGCATTGGAAGGCGCTGTATGTGATTTATTATTAAGCTAATGTTCAGATAACATGTGAATAAATAAACCAATCAGAGACTTCATTGGGCGCCTTGGAGAGCCGTTTTCATTATTTCATGGTTACAGTTCAGTAGAAAAGTTGTGCTACATTATTTGTTACGTACAGTTTTCAAACTAATGCAAATCGCGATACCTAATTCGCACGCCATTTGCTTGTGAACTCGTGTGCAACACATCAACGTCAGGCCGTAGCAGTGGCGTAGCGTGCCTTGTTGGGGCCCCGTATAAAAATTTTTTTGGAGGCCCTTATATGGAGGTAAAGATTTTTCACAAAAGAAAAAAAATATTGTGAGAAGTAATATTTATTTATCACATAATGTTTAGCGCGCGTCACGCCTTCTATATTATTCCTACTTCTATGGAAGTAAGTAAAACGGGGAAGTCCCGCAGCCCGCCATAACGATGTAGTGTTGCCAACTTTTGAACGCACGCTTAAGGCGGGAAAAAAAGGAATTGCTTTATAGAATTTTGTCATGTGTAAAATAAAATAAATTAGAAAGTTTTTATTCTTCTTCCTTACACACTTTGGGGGCCCCCGTGGCCCGGGGGCCCCGTATAATTGATACGGCAAATACGGCGGTAGCTACGCCCCTGGGCCGTAGTCGCCGGCGGAGTTGTCGCCGACGCGACAGCGCAGTGCTTCATCGCTGACGGGCGACACGTGACGTCACCGATGAATCGTCCCGGTTCATCCATCACGCGGCGCCTGCAGCAACGCCGAATGCACATTACCTCTCTCCTATACATATCTACAATACTAGTACGTGATCTAATACACCTTTATCAACTCAGAACTTGAGGTGTGCTGTGCGGTGATGTAGTAAAATTAGGGAAGTAAGTTTGCCAAACGATTTTCTGACAAAATAAAATATAAATGTTATTTTAAGCAATATGCAAGTGAAATAAAGTGAACACTTGAACAGTATTAATATTTTTATGAATATACTTATTATGAATTGTTTGCTGTCCACGTCCAATTGAATGAAACGAAACTGATAAAGAAAGTCAAAAACTTTATAAATAAAATACGTTATCATTCTTGTAGTAAAATTTTTGTATTTTTTTTAGGAAAGGGTATTTTTACTACTCCGTAAATAAATAAGTAGAGTTAAAAACATACGTCTGTTTTTATGGAAATCGTACATAATATTTTATATAGAAAACACCTTGACAAAAGACATTATTACACATGCACTGAATCTTTTGTTCTGTGCTAACTTGACAACTAAATCAATCATCGTTCGTTACATAGTAGACGCCAGAAATGAGTTAAGTTAGAGTCGCTTTTGCCAGTAAGATCCGTAGCCGGCCTACTCTGCCGGCGTGCACTACGGGCGGGCGCGGCTCCCCGGTCTCATCCATCACGAAGACGCGTGATTCGCGCGCTCCCACGCCGCACAGTGGGACGCTTTGTATGGACGGGCGGAAAATATTATTTTTTGAGTAGATATGTGATCTAATGTCTACTTTATCATAATATTATTGTTTATTTTTGAATGTTCTTTTAGCATAATGGTAAAATTTACGTACTAAACATATATTATATATTTAAACAGCGTTTTCAAAGAAATAAAATTAGTACAATGTGTTTCCTACTATTTTTTTTTATCAAATACTTGTTTTTTATGAACATAAGTCATACTAAATTTAAAAATGTAAAAGTACAGTTAAAAGTGACAACAAAAAATTAAAATAACCAATTATTATTGTTACTAACTAACAAGCTAGCACATCTTTATGAAGAGACAGTGTGTTCTTTGTCTTGGCTTTTATATATATTTTATATAGTAGGCTACTTATAAATGAATTTAGTTTTTCTGCAGCAGTCATATTTAAATCCTCTCACTTTCTCCCTTGTTATCTTATAGCGTCTTATGCGGGAAAAACACTCCTGAAATGGCTTTTTTGGTCGTCCTGTTAGTTAGTTGTGCTTGTGATCCTCTGGAAGGCCCTGGTGAATTATTGTCATCGTCATCATCACTTATAATAGAAGCACTTGTAGGAAATGTTAGACTTAATGCCAACCATTCTTTATAATTAATAAGCAAACGGATTTTGGTACGATTAGCTGCTTGCCACTTTTGAGCCAATCTTGGGATAAAATTTTTCTTCAGCTCTGTTTTAGAAGTTCTCAAGAGAAAACTCAGTTATGTAAAAGTATTTACTTTTTAAGTATATACACTTTTCGGGTCTTTATTGCAAGACGCGATTTTGGCTAGTTCCAAATATAACAATGTTACGGTTGACATGGTTTGTAGTTACTTTCTAAGGTCCAAAAAGGTTAACGAGACTAAATATCATTTCTGTTAGATTTATAAATCATAGTTACCATAAGACACCTATTCATTAAGGTTAGCTAATGAATAAATTTAAAGACAATATTTGTTTAATTATTTTTCTTTTAAAATATAAAAAGACACTACATATATGATTTTTTAATATTTAAATAATACAAAACACCTTAATGAATGATTCCTTATGCATTTAAATAACAATCGTCTCATTAAATAACGATTTTATAACTTATTACCAATACCCCAATTACATGTCTTTTGTGCGTTAGGCTAGTAAATGTTGTCATAATCATAAGGGGGCAGATGGTGGCAGCTGGATTTGGTGTTTATTTCTTGAGGAGACTTGTACCTTTAATACAATGTATAAATTAGCCGGGAGCAGCTGGGAGCTAGATAGTTATGAACGTTAAAAGACATAAAAAGTGAAAAAAAATCGTTCAGAATGTAACAAATTCTAATAAATATAAAATCTAAATAAAATTGTGTTAGAATATTGTTTTCATATTAAAAAAGGTATGAAAAAGGGTAAAAAATACCGGAATTAAAACAAAATCATATAGGTTTTGAGTATGTCACGATCAAAGAAAAACAAAAGTTCGCTTAGAAAGTACTATTTTCGTTTAGTGTTCCTTTCTGTATCGTTTACGCAGTACTCAAAATAGTTACATGGTTAATCCATGCTGTAATACGTTGTAATAGGTGTCTTCTTTATGATAAAATATAAAACTTCGCTACAGAGATCTACTCTAAAATTGGACTTTTTGCCGCCCGCAAACCAATGTGCGCCGCTCCCGCCCGCGCTAACCTCTTATGCACTTTGACAGTTTCGCTGAGTTTGCCTGACAGCGCCGTGTACTGTTTAAAATTAAACAGTAGGATTGAAGTTTTATTTACAGAAGGAAATATTTAATGCTGTAAGGGTTAACAAAAAATGAACTTTTATGTAATCAATTAGATCTGTAACCGATCGGCGCTGACTCGCACAGATCGTAGTACTGTACCAGAAACTGAAAGAATTAAAAGAGTTAAAACACATGCATAAGCTGTCGGAAAGTCATATTCTTTGAGTATGTATATAAAGTGCAAAATTAATTTATAATCTAGCAAACGTCAAGGTATTCCTTAAAACATCCCTTAGCTAAGAGAAGTAGTTCATAATGATACGTCAGTGAAAGTGACTAAAAGCGTACTCTGTGTGTCATAGTGTATAATCGTTGGTGTTGTCACCTGATACTTGCTCGGAGACACTGCGTGACGGCTCAAGTCACGCCTTGTTTGGCCGTGCGCTTCAAGAAACACAGTAAAAATAGGTACGAGAACAATCATAACGTACTTTAATATCTTGTAATTTGGGGATACTTATACATAATATAATCACGATAAACGACTTATTAAACAAGTAATTATTTTTCACTTGGCCGCCTCTGTAAGCCATTTTTATATTATGTTTTTGTTAAAGACAGGCAATAAGCAAACAGATCACCTGATGGTTAGTTATTCCAATGGCATATGGGAATTTGGAACAACAGACGAGGTATCACATAATATGCATCGCCGGCCACTAAGGAAGAAATATGCACATTTCTTTTATATAATATGTGTGAGCCATTAAACTTGGATGTTAATGTTGGATAGATAAGAACGTGTTATATAAGTGAGAGTGTAGTGGGACTATACAAACCATCATTATCATCTTCCTGCCCAGCTCCAAGTTCATTCTGTTTATTGTTTACTATCTCACTCAATGCGTAGAGTAAATAAGTCGATGTCTAATGTCTAATTGTATTGAAGTTGCCACCGCTCATCAATAGACGCTATCCCGATATTAATCGCGGTAGCGTTTGGATTTTTGATTGTATAAGGTTGCAAATTAATTTTCACTATTCTTTTACGTTCAAAAACTTGGTATTGTATATTATTACGTAATTACCCTGATTTGAGTGCCTGAACAGACAGTTATTTTGTGATGGATTACAGACTACAGACACAGTCTAAAATTCAAAGTATCTCGAAAACGTGTAAACTAATTGTTCTTGTACTTACTCGTATGTACACTTGTACACTGCTATGCTGTTTTTTATTGTATCGCGGCTGAAAGCAAGGCGCTCAGTGACGCGACGCGGCGACGTAGCGTGTCGCGTGTCTCCGCGGCTAGCGTCGCGTCACACAATGTCGCCGCGCTTCCTATTCGCGCTGTAACACTTGATTATGTCAGTCGTCCTCCTGCTGTAACAACTATTTTTGATCCTATATCATAAGTTTTTAATGTCACTTCATTTGACAGACCTATTCTTTCCTTTTGGAACCAATTTATTAAAAAGGGTGTTGTTATAGTTATAGTTTCGAGTATTTAGCTGTCAAATGAATAATGCTGGAATAAAGCCAATGGTATGTTTATTTAACGCGTGAGAGTGATATGGTAGCTAGCCAGTAGTACTGTGAAAAAGACTTCCGGTTATTTATACCCGAGCGGCTTAATCCATTTTTTTACAAACATTCCGGCAGTGGAACATTAATTAAGGCTGATAAGTTCAACTGATCATGAAAAATATTTGGGACGGCCTTAACGTGAACAGGTTAAATCAGAGGTTCGAAATGATGAAGTCGATATCACTTGCAATATGACTAACGTAATGGATGCATGCTCAAATGTATTCATTACCAAATAGCTGCCGCGGCGATGAGGGAAATTAGCAGTAATATGTATTTGGGTGGAAGTTGGTGGCTCCGCATCGCTCGGGATGCAGCCGCCAAACAGGTTGCCCATTACACCACACAGCGATGATAATTGAGTAAACTTGTTCTCATTTCGAATTTAAGTATATTAGTATGTGGTAATTTAACACATTGTCTCAACTAGGATATTGGCCAGTTTTACCACTGCCAAATAAGTTGCTAATAAAATTAAGATTCTACAAATCTAAGAGTAAAGAGATAAGACAAAATTTTCAAAAAAAAAAAAATAGGTATTTGCGGTTATTGATATTTGACTGACGAATTATCAGGAACCAACCCTAAGTGTCCCGAAATGCTTAATAGCCGGCAAGAATACTGAACACCATTAATTTTGTTTTGTTGGACTTTGCTACGATTCAATTTGATTTTTGATATATCTGCCTTTACGAGTACACAAACAAACAACTAAGCAAACATCCACTTTCCACAAGTCAAACATCTCCCTCTGTTATAAGCCCAATTCTGCTTGCACACCGTTTACTGACAACTTATAAATTACAAACTTACACATGTGGCGTTCTGATTCGAGCGCTCGCGATCCGCTTGAGACAACAAAAAACAGGACAACATCTAGCGCGGCGAGTGGGGGGAAGAGGGGGGATTAAGTTCATTAGAGAGTAAGTACATGACGAGCCGGAGCGCCGGTGATTCTGTATTCTGGTCTAGTCTGCACTTCATGGAGCCAAGCTGATGTAAACAGATCTGTTACAACATCTTTATTCATAGACTGCACAAGGGGTTAAAGTTTTGCGACTAACACTGTATGCATTATCAAAAACTTTGCTTTTACAAAACAAAGGGTAACTTTTTATTTGTTATAAAAACTTTGTCCAATTTCGTCCGAAGCGATAGGAGACAGGGCTAAATTATAGTTCACTCACTTTTTAGTTTAGTTATTTTTTCTAAAGTGACTTGTAAAATCTACTCAATTTTATAGATAAAGAATTACTAATAAAACGTGCACCACGTCCAAAGAACTTTCTCTTTATAAAATAGTAGAGAAAATAATGAAGAATTATTCCAAGTCGGGCTAAGGTCGTTTCTCATTAGATGCCTAATAATTATGGCCTTAAATAATATAGAGAGCGGGAACATGACACGGCAAAGTTGGTGACAAAGGGAAATTAACCCTATCGTCTAAGGGTCCTTTGTAAGGATGCTCTCTAGTTAGAATAGACAGTTACTTTAATGAAATTTAATAGGATTCCCTGGGCTTCTATCTTCTACATACCAATTGTAACCATCATTCAATATTTGTAGTTAGGATAGTAAGCTGTTGTGCAAGAAACTTATACAATGTTTTTTTTCTACTACTACTTACTACTACTACTACAATTATTAAGTCTACTGATAAGTGCAGTACTTCAAGATAAGTAATAAGTTCAATGGACTAGTTCAGCTGGCAGACAGGCACGCAGCCCACCTAATGGTAATTTGTACGTACGTGACCTAGCTACCACAGGTGAAATATGCCGCCATAACAGCTCTATCTGTGTTCTGGCAATATTAATGTGGGAGCCAGAAGACCTAAAATCGAAGACTCGAAGATCAGATGAGCCTGTGTGGCACATTGAGCGACGCTTCCTGTTGAAGTGTCCCTCAATGAAATAGGCCGTAGTGACCGCTTACCATATCAGGTGGGCTTCGTCCCTGTCTGCTACCGGCATAAGCCTGTAGTAAGTACCGTTTTTTTTCATTCATTTTTTTCACTAGCTATTTTTTTCATTTTGTATTGTGTAAAAATAAGTTCAAGATAAGATGTTTAAAAAAATGTTAGTGGCTTCAAAATGGCTTTGTCATTAGACGCGTAAATAAAATATCACAAGCAAGACGAGTGGCGCCTTTGAACTAACTTCAGCATAGCAAAATCAGTAGCCGTCCTTAGAGAAATCGCAAAAACGCCTGCTGTTAGTGCAGCAACGGTGCGCCAATTACATTCATTAGCGCGGAGCGAGCGCTCGGGTCGCTCGCTCATCGCGTATGCGGCGCGTTCGCTCGCTCGCTTATCGCGTATGCTGCGCGCTCGCTCGCTCAGTCGTCTCGCGCGTAAACACGCAGCGACCGACCTGTAAAATGCGATCGCTTATAATTGACGTAATTACGCATTCAGAATAATGACGGGCATTAAAATAAGGAACGGGAAAGTCCTCGTGAAAAATTGACCTACTGGTATTGCTAATAAAATTAATTAAAGGCACGGAAAAGTAACGTGATTCGATAAATCACTTGGAGAAAAGAGCGATGCAGGGCATTTCAGCTTTGATTAATATACTTTTTTTATTGTCATTAGTATTTGTTTTTAATAATGTTTCGTTTCACATCATACAAAATTTCAAGGCTAGGCTAGACGAAAAATGCATTTTTCTTAAAAAAAAAAGGCTACATAAAAATGCACGTCAACCCTCAGACAATGACTTGATTTCAACAGTGAGCTTTTGCTTTGCAATAGGCAATAAATTGGCCGATACTTAACTTTTTCACCATTTATTCAAAAAATCCATCACATTGATGCTCGCGAGTATGAACACTCGCAGTATTAAATAAAATTCATGCCATCATTTCATCAGCGGATCGATTTGGGCAATTATCTGACCCGGCGAGTGCAGTGTTGTCGCCGGGATGTTGGACTACGGCTTAACCCTCTGACAACGGGTTTATCCGTCTTACTCTCGCAATGACAACAATTACCGAGCACGTGCCAGCAGCTTATTTGCATTAATTAAAGAGACGTGGATAATAGTATCAAATTACAAAATTGTTTTCTATAATTTGTGTACATGTAGGTACATTTTTAAATACTTATATTAAGACATCGATGTTTTTTTCTTAAACACTGTGTTTAAAATGACTGTTTTTGAACTGATTGCATACAGTAGGTACTAGCATTGGACACGATCTCTATTTAAAAAAGGGAAAAATAGACATAAATAGACAAAAATGGTTGGTTGCACGTCCCTGATGCTGCAGTGACGTGCAACCAGACATTCATCAAGCAAATACGTTGTACAGTGCCCAGAGATGTTATCAAATTGAAAGAGAGTGCAATAACGTAGTGGAATCGCGTTGAAAACAAAAAGAATGCGGGGCAAGAGTCGTGCCCCGGGAACCCCCGGCCAATCTTCCCGATTACGTATAATATTATACTACAGCTTTCTTCCGGAATACGTAATAATATTACAGATTTCCTCTCGAATACGTAATTGAAATGAACTGAATGTTCCATTGCTAGAGATCACTGACCTTTTTCCCTGCTGTACTCGCTCGGAATTTCATTCTACCTAATTGAATTACGTAGTCTTAGTGATCTTGTAACATTTAGCCTGCTGATGTTATATGTCGATGGCTTAATAAAAATGAACATTGGAGGATTCTGATGCTGAAAAATTTATTTAGGCAACAAGAATATTGCCATATCAATAATATACCACTTCACGTTTAACTGTAAATCAAAGGCGCCTACGTATTTCGAATCATAAGATACATAAGAAATTCTGTTTCTGAAATTAAAATACTTTATGACACCTGCCGGGGTCAACTGGGTGAACGTTGCACAGGACCGAAACAGCTGGCGTGAAAGAGAGGAGGCCTATACCCAACAGTGGGTGGACACGGGCTGAATAGATAGATAGATAGATGACACCTGCTGTATGAAAATAAAGGTCTATGCAAAGGAGCGTCCCCACCCACCAACAGATTTCAAACGTATCTCTATTTATACCTCTTGCCATACTGATCTTTTTTTTGTATGACGACATCCGCCTTAGGAATGGGGATTTCTCGCAAATCGAATTTGAATGTTGTATTTTTCAAGTATTTTTTTGACACAGTTAATTGTGAAAATAATGTGCAGGCGATCAAGAGTAACCCCCCTGGCCTAAATAAAAGTGTTCAATCAAAATATAATCTTAAAAAATATTTTACAGTCGAGTCTACTTGAAGCTAGACACATACAGCGCAATTCTGAATCTTAGGCGTACGGCATAAGGACGGTTTTATTGTTTTTGAATACCCCGTCATTTTTTGGATTAAAAATGGTTATTTGTCTTTATATGGAATGTCATAATAATATTGAAACTAGTGCCAAGTCTGTTGGTGGGTGGGGACAGAGCCCATATAATTTCTTGCGTTGTCCTTTCCTTTTATGAATGGTATTTATGAATGTTATGACAGCTACCCTTGTTGATATTCAAAACTTGAATAGCCACTATTAAAAAGTGAACCGTCAATCGTGAAACACGGGCCTGTGTCGTCCATCTGACTTTTATATCGAGCGCCGGGACACGGGGCGATAGCGTGTCCCGTGGGACAGGGGCGTCCCGACAATGGCGCAGGGCTGCCGCGTAATCGCCTAACAAAGGACGGAGGTACACAAAAACTGCTGGAGCTCCGTCCACGACGGCCGAGTGCTACCTGTTGTCATTGATAACTGCTGGGGGACTTAAGTTCACTTTGTAAAGCTGATTGTTAGTTGGATTATTCCATTCAACAGATCAAATTAGATGTTTTAAAAATGAGAATGACGCATGGAAATGTCTGATCCATTATAATTGTATACCGTACTATTGTAGATGAATTTTGTCGTTATATTATCAGTTATAAAAACCACAAAGGTCATTTTATTGTGATTTATCTTATCTAAATAGATTGCAATAATTGTTATGTTCTAGTGCTAAAGTTGCTTATACTTCAGGCATAGGATCCTCTTAAGCAATATACATATAACTTTGCATAAATAAATGCATATTATGTACCTCGCAGATCACTTCCGGTCGTCGCGTCAAATTCCAAAATGTCCGACAAGCAAAATAATATGTAACGACTCTGCAACCTATTATCTGAAATTCATAAATATTCATGTAGGTACTCGTAAGAGTGCTGACTTTTCCCTACCTATTGTTAGGATAGTTCACCGCTGATTAACGCACCCCTTGCATAGGCAGGGTGCATCCACATGCAAGCCACGTCCGGAAGGCTCATAACTGGCCGCTTGGCTGTTGTGTCTGACTAGCCAATTGGCTAACGGCTCAATCACTCTACACTCGATGAGCCTGCAGTGGCGCGGTGACCCTGGCGCGGGGTCGTCGGTACCCCGGGCACGTACTCGAGGGGTCATAATTCTTATTGCGCGGCACAGGTAGCTCCCGCTAGTCGTAAGGCCTCCCCCTGCAAACAAGCCAGGTTGGCGATCGTAACAGAAGTAGATAATGAACCAAAGAAAAATCTACAACTATTCTAAAACTCATTTGTTGTAATGGTTTACAAAGCTACCAAAGGTTGCGTGCTCCAACGTTTGTGTGCATGAACATTTCTGTTTGGAATTGGTCTGGATATCTATGTATTATATTTATGTATTTACAAAAAAGTATATAAGTAATGTTGATGCGTCATCTGGCATTCATAGGAAGTATGTAAGTAATGTTTGATGATGGATTTCAGAGTTGTGAAAACTTGGAACTCCTAGGCTGGTGTGTTGATGTTTTACAAGTTTGATTATTTTGGTAGTTCTGAATAAATAAACGATTTCAATAAAATTCCCATGTTCTTATTAAATTGTATATGGTACATAGAAACAAATAAAAATACAAAATATGACAAATTGTGGAAGATCAAATTCGAAAACAGAATACAACTTCTTAATGACGAAGGTTTTCGGTTCAATATTTAAAGTACATAACCTTTTAATTCTAAAGTATCATGTTTAATCAAAAATGTATAATACTTTTTTGGTCTTTGTCTTATAACATAATTAACACTACCTACCTATACTGATGACTTCTCAATTTAACATTTGATAGAAGGCAGGGGTAGAGTTTTACAGCAGGTCGTGAGCATAGCAACCGTAGCGTGGCTGGATTAGCACCCGCGGCACGTCGCACCCTGGGGTATAACTGTTATTGCGCGCGTGTAGTGCTGTTGTTGACCGACTGGCAAATTGGCGGAGTCTCGCACTGCTGTCGAGGTAACAGCTAACAATGTCGCATTTTATTCTACCTATTCGACTTTTGAGAGTGCATTCTATTTTACAAAATAAATAACCAGTGTCAGAATAGCCATATCTCAGTTTTTCTGATTTTCCCCAAGTGTGATTCTTGAGCACTTGAATGTCACTAATGTAATACACTGTTTGCAGGAAAAATCTAAAATAGGTAGGCATTTGTTAGAAAAATAATTTTTCATATCGCATTCAGTCTATGTATCAAGACTTTTTCAATAATACAACAGGAACTTCAATGATTTCTTGTTTTCCATTTAAAATTAAAACTTCAGCTCCTTTGAATTTGACATAACACGCACCATTAATTTAATAAGCAAAATAATGCCACGTCAGTGTGCGGGTTAAATCGAAGCAGGCACTTCAGTCTCGCCTCCAGGGACAGGGGGCAACTGTCCCCTGTGCTTGAATCCGCGATACCCTGCGGTGCCGGGGCGGCGCTCCGGCCTTAGGCTGCCTGTCCACCGGAGTGTAGCGAGGCAGCGAGCGGAGCGGAGAAACTGAGAAATATTATACTATTTGGTTTGCACAACATCTCAGAGTTGCAATCCTATTGGTAAATTGTCGCTCCGCGCCGGTGGAAAGGCGCCCTTAGAGCGTTTGTCCACCGCCACCGTCACCAGGCCGCCACCGAGATCGAGATGTCGGCGCCGAGGTAGCGGGACATACATTTAGGTACTAGAGCCGTTTGTCCACCGCGCGTCCGTCACCCGAGCGCCGTCATCTTGAAATCGGTCCGAAATAAACTCGGTTATCGGTGACGGCCCGGTGACGGCGGCGGTGGACAAACGCTCTTAGGCTGCCTGTCCACCGGGGTGTAGCGAGGCAGCGGAGCGAAGAAACTGAGAAATATTAACAACATCTCAGCCAGGAAGTTGCAATCCTATTGGTAATTATCGCTTCGCGTCGGTGGACAGGGCACCCTTAACCCTAGCGCAGCAAGGCGGTAGCGTAGCGGCACGTCGCCGCGGCCCCAGCGGGCAGGTGCCGCTGTTGTGAATAAATCAATAAGCGGCGCGTGACACGCGACTACTGGATTTGAGCCGTTCCGTCGTCTATTGTCCGGACCTCTTTATTCAGGGCGCTATTAGACATTCTTAAGTCTCGAGTGTGGGTAAGAGTTATTATTCTTACTTTGATGACCTGTCGTGTATAGATTTTTTTGTTAATTATATTGCCTTCTGCTTACATCCAATGTTTTTATATGTTTAAATAGTTGATACCCTGACTTGTGTTTGTTTATTGGGCTTATTTTAAAAATAGTTATTTATGTGACTGCTGCATAATGAGCGTCATTAAAATACGAATGTGGTTTTATGAAACGAACGAAGTGAGTTTCATAAAAGAATCACATGAGTATTTTAATGACTAATTATGTACAGTCACATACATAACTTTATCTTCATTTATACGATAATATGTCTATTTTATAGTCAGGATTGATGAGCAAACGCCCTAGTGACCAACTTAATCTGTATATGTAAAAGTTAGTACTGACATAATGACTGACGTTTGTAGTTTTTAAAATCCATAAACAATCTAGACTCGAGTTGATTTCGATTCTCAAATCGATTGTTATAATTTCAGCATCGAATTAAATGTATAGGAATGGAACATAAAATTACTAATCGACTAATTCGATAATCGAAAAAACCTATTAATTTTTACTTTTAAAGAAGACGTTCGAAATTTGAACGAAATTAAGTATCGGTTACCGACACTAAAATGTAAACATTTCAATGCAGCCACAGATACTTATATCTAAATGTAGGGCGTTTGCTCATCGCTCCTGAATATAAAATAGACATATTATGGTATGGATGTAGATAAAACATATTCAAAGTCAAAGTATTTATTTTGCAATTAGATTTACCAAGAAATTCTTTTGCACGTCATAAACTTTTTTTCCCACCAGCACTTCAACGTGAATGAATGGCCTGCTGAGAAGAAGTGCCGCAAGAAACTCAATATTAATAGATAATATTGTCCCCATTGGACACGCTAGCGTTTTAAGTTAGTACTATTAGTAAATTCACAAATTAATGAAACAATGAAACAACGTGGTACCTGCAAATCTTTTAATTGTAGTGGCAATAATTCGGTGATTGGAGGCCGCGCGGTGCGCTGATGCATTTGCGTTGCGTCAAGTAATTAATTACCACATATACTGGTGAACCGCTTTCAAAAAATCACTAGCCTGCCACGAACTTTATTCAAAATTAGTCAATACTAAAAGCTGTAACAACAATACAGAGAACTCCAAAAAAGGTTTTCCTATATTCGATAATAAATAACTGTAGGTACTTAAGATCATGAAAAAGAATCGGATAGCAATTATGCTAACAAGGTGTTTTTTTATTTTATCAATGCAATAAATAGCTGAATCATACAACATATTTTTTACTCAAGTTGTTATTTTTAAATTTTTGAGTAAGAATTTTATTTTCTTGGTGTAAATCAGTTATTAAATGCAGTCAGAACTCGGGCGAGCGGTCGAGTGGTCGCCTGATGCTTGACGCGTGCTGCTCAAATACCGCCCTAGTACATGAAATGAAAGTAAACCGGCCCGGAGTTTTCATTCATTTGTACAGTTCACCAAACTTGCATTGGCGAGTAACATTTCTCTATTTAACAATTACGTTTTTCTATAAATTCTCAAATTATTTTTGCATGTATAACAATACTAAGAAAGAGAGATTTTGCTGTTACGTTTTATTACCATATATTCTATTCGATCTTATTAGCCAGTCACTCGGGGGCTGGTCAAACTCCCTGACGCGTCAAGTATCCCTTAACACTACGTCTTTCTACATATAATGTGTTCGACCATATTCTTGTAGATAACAAAATAACTTACTTTGCTGTTGTTGTGCTTGCGTGGAACAGCCGCGAGAGGGAGACGGGCGGTCGCCATTCATTAATTAGAGCGCAGCTAGTGCAGGCGCTAATTGAAACGCAAATTACGCGCCCGCGCCGCCTCTAACGATCCGAACCTACACATTATTTAAATGCAATCATTGAACGCCGACTAGGGATTGCGGTTTCGCGGACCGGGATCCTGGCCGCGGGATTTTCCAACATTTACGATTCGCTAATCCCGCGTAACCTTTGTGGGCGCGGTAAACACACTTCCACCTGTTGGGGAGAATATAATGCACCAAATGATGACCACTTTATGGGGGCGAAGTCATTGTTTATGTTATTTATTATTGGGAAATATTAAAGTGTATATCCAAAAAAGGCTCAAACGTGCACCAAATTAAACCAAAGGCACACCAAAGGTTAGTTTAGGTTAGCAATCATTTTTTTTTGGTGCACGTTTCAACCTTTTGTGGTGTACGTTCAGTCTTTTTTGGTGTACGGTTAAATACAAGCCTTTATTATTTTTACCTGAACTAAAGAATTATAATGTAGGTACCTACGAATAAGAGTTTGTGGCTCTTCACTGTAAATTTTTTGTCAAAATAAATGATGTTGATGTTTCTTTAGATTTAATGACTCAACTGTAGAAGAACTTTGAAATAATTATATTGCTGAATAAATAAAAACATACTATCATAATTTTCAGGTCATCAATGTTAAGGTCAGGATTGATAAAAGGTTGATGGTAAATAACACTGAAATAGTTATTTATGTGACTGCTGCATAATGAGGGTCATTAAAATACGAATGTGGTTTTATGAAACGAACGAAGTGAGTTTCATAAAAGAATCACATGAGTATTTTAATGACTAATTATGTACAGTTACATACATAACTTTATCTTCATTCATACGATAATATGTCTATTTTATAGTCAGGATTGATGAGCAAACGCCATAGTTACCAACTTAATCTGTATGTAAAAGTTAGTACTGACATAATGACTGACGTTTGTAGTTTTTAAAATCCATAAACAATCTAGACTCGAGTCGATTTCGATTCTCAAATCGATTGTTATAATTTCAGCATCAATTTAAATGTATAGGAATGGAACATAAAATTACTAATCGACTAATTCGATAATCGAAAAAACCTATTAATTTTTACTTTTAAAGAAGACGTTCGAAATTTGAACGTAATTTCGTATCGGTTACCGACACTAAAATGTAAACATTTCAATGCAGCCACAGATACTTATATCTAAATGTAGGGCGTTTGCTCATCGCTCCTGAATATAAAATAGACATATTATGGTATGGATGTAGATAAACGGATTTTTTACAAGGATCTTTAATTCCCCTGTCGATCGGAAACCGTATGAAGTCACAACACTACTTGCAACATAAAATTTGATACCAATTTCGTTAATTTGCATTTAAAATTAAATGTTTGTAGGAAATTACGGCTGATTACCGGTTGTCGCGTGGCCGTCTCGTGAAATATTCAAGCGGCCGCTCGCGGTGAAAAATGCCCTTGTAATGTCCGCCGACAAACATTTTAATGTTGTTTTAATTAAATGATCTCATCCTGTCGCCGGTATGTTTTATGTCAATATGAGCTTTTGCCATAAACAGATATAAGGGACATAAAACAAAATAAGCACCTTTTAAAACTCTCACATTAAGATATTAATACTGGGTTCATGAAATTAAGCGCTTAGCTTTACTAAATGCTTTTACTGTTGGTTACAACAAAAAAGCCTAAACCTAAAACAGTTTACTCGAGAATAGCCACCATCGGGAATACGAGAGCATACGTGAAAGGATTAACGCGAGCGGAGGAAGTGACTAAAGTGTGCCCCGATCAAAAAGACTGTAAATCTCTGCCTACCTCTGTGAAAACGGGTGTGATTTTATATTTAAACATACCAGTATTAAGCAATAGGCTTATTGAAGAAACACTACTCGAAGAAACTCTGTAAAAATTTAAACAATTTACGGCATTCGAAAATCAAGATACAATGATAGAAATAATTCCATTTTTGACCGCCTCGGTGGAACAGTGGCTAAGCCACTCGGATATAAAACCCGGAGGTCGTCTGTTCGATTCCCGCCTAGGGTCTGGTTGGTGGTAGAGCGTTTTCAGAGTCCGACTGGCTAGCTACCACTTTTTTTTGTTCGGCATTGTCAAAGGGTTCGTCGTGTGTGGCCAGCTGTGTCGTCCGCGTCGCGTGCGCGTCAGTCGTCGTGTCGCGTTTACGACCGCGCACGCGTTTGTTATGGCTGGCGCGCTTCCTCCACGACACAGCGATTATGGGGCGCTTCATGCCCGGACCACACACGGGGTTTTCAGGGGCTCTTGTTGCAGTTAATAGGCACTCAAACTTAGTTCTTAATCATAACAATGATGGTGTCATAGATTTTTCAAAGCAAGCATAATATGTGGGATCGTCGAAGAAAAGAATGGTCGAATTAACACTTAAAACTTTAATAAATCTGTTAAGCCTTGTACACTGTTTAAATCGTTTTTGACAGAGTAAAGTAAACCAAAACGTAAAAAATAAACATGAAAAAAAATGAACTTTCTCCCACATATATTTGTTTTAAAAATTCCAGACGTTGGTTTTTATTTCGATATTGTTTTGAATTCTTTTAACTTTACCTTAAGGATATTCGTAGTGAAAAGATAATATCGGCAACAGAAAGCTTTCGTCGAAGCGTATCCTTACGTCAATTCAAGCCGTGCATTGTGCGTGCGCTCCGCTGGTCCCGAAAGGGAAATAAAACTGTATAACAGGTGGAGAGTCGCGGCCTCGCTTGCCGCCGACGGCGTCCTATATCATGTTCAGGTAACATACTCTTACACACAACATTAAATCACAATGGAGCTGCCGAGGGCGCAGATAACCTCGCAGTCTATGGAGGGAATTGGTTTTTTATGAGTCCCCGATGTTGCTGAGACAAATCATGATATTATGCTATGGACGATAAATCGCCGAAGTTTTTGCTGTTACTATCAATTTTTCCGCTTCTTTTTTCTGTACGAATAACTTCACAAGTAATATCTTACTAATATTATAAATGCGAAAGTTGGTAAGGATACGTCCATGTTTGTTACCCTTGTAAAACTTATTAAAAGGATATAATTTACTATTTTACAAAGACATTGCGTAATTTTTAAGGCGGACGACGCCGCGCGAGTTAACTATGACAAATTAATGATCTTAAGTAGCATTCGATAAAAAAATCTAAATTTTTAAGTCTTCAACTGTAACTAAGCAATATTTGAATATGATTTTGATAACTCATAAAATCAATCGAGACATGAAATTAGATAATATGAATAAACACGATATAAACCAATTAATTATCTTTATTTACTTTCTGTAATATTTATAATATCTTGCGTTCGACTTTTCGAACATGAGTTCAATGATTTTCGTGAATGACAGATTAGCTGTGTAGAATAAAAAGAAAAACAGATAAAGACATTTAATATAAAGAACACTTCAGAGTTTAGACGATTGTAACTTGTCGAGAGCTAATCCATCGCGTCAACAAGATTGACTTTTAGAATTTAATTAATTTGAAAAAATCAAGCGTTTGACTGCTGATTTTTTCTAGTCGAAGGGTGCGCTATCTCTGACCTCCAGACAGCCCGTGACAGTTATTTTCAAGTCGATAAAACACGGAGAATAGCACGTGGTCCCCCCGAGCCGGCTTATTGCATCGATCCGTAGGCACTTGCTTAGGCCTACCATAAGTAATGATCGACCATTGGGATATTTAAATTTGTATACGAGTATAAATCTTTGATTCCATGTTAGGGATTTGATATTTTTCTTTTATTTAAATATTCAGTTATGACTTACTCGTGGAATCTTTGTGCAGATGGGTGCCACGCCATGGATAAAAATACTTGTGATTATTCTGTGGTTGCTTGTAATACATAGAGCACATTTACGTAGATGCATTAATCCCATAAAAGCATTTCAATATACTTCCGTTTACCAATAGTTTATTTGGATTATTATTAGTCTTAGCAGGGCCATTTTGGTAGTGCTTAAAAATACAAATATTATGTATTCCATAAGCACATCGTGCTTAGTCAAAGAGCGAGGATAACTTGCATATTAATGTGGGAACTGGGTTATGACGCGTAGCGCTTCAAATTAGGAAATGTCCCGGATTCTCCGGACGTATGGCATCCGTAGCCTCGTAGGCTGCTCCCGTACCCTACCGGATCCCATCTTCAAATGCAAATGGGGTAAGTTAGTTGCGACAGTTTGAGTGTATTGCTCATCTATTATGCCATCTGTACTCGACACAATTGTTGTAATTGATTGCGAAAATAATATTTACGGCACAATTTGCGATCGTTCGCTGGAACTGAGTTTCGGCGCAATAAAAGACTGAAGCTTATTGGTTGTTAATTTGTCGTGATTACGCTTTGGTGGATACGAATCGCTGCTTGATTTCAGTAATAAAGTCATTTAGGAATATTTATGTTCCTTTCTTCCATTATGGGTCGGGAGGAGTTAAGTACTTGTGTACACTTCAGAACAGCCGTAGAAGTTAAGTGGCGACACAAAGTTAGCTTAGATATTGGCCTAAAATATTATGTTCTTTCGTTTTCCTTCTTGTTTCCGAAAGTACGCTAAGCTACTTGTACTAAACTTTTATAATAAATATTTACGTATTGTATGTATTTAAGTTTGTAGTTAGAATACCCTCGGTTTTAATACCCATAACAGAAGTGTTCAAGCTGGCTTTTGGGTCAGATTAACCACTCGTACGTCCAATGTAACCATACCTACAAAAGCCATATACCTCTGATGTGATGTTGTCTTATATGGTCGAGAAGTCGGCTAATATTACACCAGAGGTCGCGGGTTCGATCCCCGCACGGTACAAACATTTGTGTGCATGAACATGTACGAGTATGTTTGTATCGGTCTGGGTGTTTCTACGTATAATATGTATGTATTTACAAAAAAAAGTATATAAGTAATGTTTGTCCGTTGTCTGACACCCAATAGTACAAGCTAATGCTTAGTTTGGGGCTAGATGGCGCTGTGTGAATAATGTCCAAAAATATTTATTTAATTATTTATTTTTTTATTAGTCTGTCTCGAATGCTTATGTTGAATAGGCCTATGGTCTATGGACTGCGACAGGCTGACTATAAGTGGTGTTGTTTGTTGCAGACTGCGTGCACCTGCAGCTGTACCGGGACTCGAAGGCGCGCTGGGGCGGCGCGGCGACCAAGGCGTCGCTCTCGCTGCAGCAGTACCTCGGCTGCGAGAGCGGCTTCACGCTCGACAAGCACTCCAACACGCTCGCGCTCGTCTGCCGCGACCTCGTCGCCATCCTCGCCTTTGAGACACGGGAGAGGCTCATTCAATGGCAGGTAAGCACTTTTTGACGTGATAACGTCTTATAATTCGATGGAACCGGCTGCACGCACGAAAAAACATGACTCATGCGGCGTTCCAGTGCAAGCGAGAGGGCGGAACGCGTGGACAGCTGCTATAAAATAATACATTTACATGTTTATATGACGTTGTCACGTTCAACTATCGTCAGTAAACCGACTTTACAGACAACCGATTTTTTGTTTGCGGAGAAGAACGCACTTGCGCGCCGTAGCCGCAGGCTAGCTAACCCTGCGGCAATGTGTGGGACTCGGGACTATTTCACCGCACTACCCACTAAATTCCCCCGGTTTCTCCTTTTTACCCGATTGGGGAGAGCTGGTACCATTCTTGTGATTATTGACCAGTCCAATGGCAGGTAAGCACTTTTTCTTCTGGTCTTCTTATGTCATTTATCTAGAGGACGTCTTTTGGCTGATGATGATATACAATCTTCTATGATGCTGCTTTTTTGTGTATTTTCTTCACAAGAATAGAGTCGTCGGTTGTGTTACCAAGTTATGCTACTCCATACAAGAACGTAGAAAAAATATCTGAATCTTCGTAATAAGGGGCTTAAGTGATTTAGCTATATGCGGACTGGTTTGACCATGAAGTAGTGAAAGTAATAAATAAATGTTATTATTTCAATTCAATATAAAGGCTTGGTAAATAATCATACAGCGTCGTCTAGCCTCAGAAAATGAAAAAAAATTATACATTTTCATTTGTAAAATTCCACACACACCGCCCAATGTGCTGCCTTTCATTTATTTGGGTGAATTGACTTCTACATTTCTCGCGCTGTAATATAGCTAAAGTTATTATCGTGGCAAATTTCAAAAGCTAGCCTGTTGGAGTCTAAAATTCTGCCACAAAACAGCATATACACCAGAGATTTATTTCTTAGCTGTTATGTCCTGTAAGCTAAAATCGTTTAGAAACAATTAAATAAATACCGTAGAACAGTCTATTCCCCAACAAAGAATGACTTGATAACTAAAGACTCCATTCCAAAGATGTACGTAAAACAACACGATATTATCTCCGATACTCGATACACAGACAAAGCTCTCGTTTGCGACGATCGTCGTCTCTTGATTAAGAAATAACGAAGTCTCTTTCGAGTGAAAGTAGACTGTTCAAGTCGATACTTTAAATCCGATGTTGTTGTTTTAATAAAACGTTGCGAGTTCTTGTTGCCAGTGTTGTCTATGAACGAGTCGATGGGAAAGTATTTTGGCCGCCGTCCAGCTCATAGGCGAGCAGAGTAATAAACGGAATAAGTGCGAATAGCTAGCTATTGTTGCTGGAGGGTCTGAACGAACTATATTACGGAGTGTTACATCAATTTGTCTACGAGTACTATTTGTTATCCTTATTATCATCTTATTCATTTTGATTGTCTGCTTTAATTTTTCAAAATGTACCTTTTCCATGCGAAAACTTTAAAAAGAATGAGTAAGAATACCTAATAAAGTTCATAAAGAACGTATTTGAAACAAATAATTTGTATTTGAACATATTATATAAAAATAAAATAGATGTACAAAATATAGGTTACATTTTTTTTCTTTAAAAATTGTAAGAACCGAGAAAAAGTGTGACTGAAATATATTGGCTAGGTTTTGAACGAGAGCAAGCTCAGACTAGAATAATAAGCGTTTGGCGCAGAACATGAGAACTTGCATCTCGGAATGTACGAGTATTACATTTGAATCTTTTGGAACAAGCATGAAACACTCTTTTGAATGTTGAAGTAGATATTGTGTGGTATTAGCCTCTGAATCAATAACACTACATGAATATAATGTTAACACATTCTGTTTGATTAAAAGTCATTACGAGTATATCATGAAGTAAAAGTTTAGTGACTGATACAAAGTTCTGTACAACTAGGCTAGTTATTTAATAATGCGATATGATTAAACATAAACGTTAACAAATAACACAATATACAGGTAAAGTTTAAAAAACTTTTTTTTGATATTTATTTCATTTCTATGAATATTTATAACATTGGTTGTCTTTTGACAAAAATGTACATTATGAAATGAAATGGAATGATTTATTTCTACAGATCAAGTCTTTTTAACCTAGGTAGGTACAATTATCATTTAAATGATGCAAATCTCATGCAATTCTTCTAAAAAGCAATTGGTCTATTCACATCTACATACACTTAAAGTGGACCTTTGGTCGACGGACCAGATTTTATGTCCGCGAGTTGATCCTCTAATGTCATTCGATGACACCAGGTGAAGGTGAGCGCGTCGCTGGGCGAGCCGCGGCACTACCTGGTGTTGGTGGGCAGCGGCGCCAGCAAGCGAGTGCCGGCGGGCCCCGCGCGCCTGCACCTGCACGCCAGCCGCTTCGCGCTCACCGCCGGCGTGCCGCCCAAGCTGCTCGGCGTCTGGGAGCTGCAGCACCTCAGGTGTGGATCCACATCATCTGATTAGCTAGCCAGTCGGACTCTGAAAAAGCCCTACCACCAACCTGACCCAAGGTGGGAATTGAACCCACGACGTCCGAGTTAGCCACTGTTCCACGGAGGACCTTATACTGCACACTGTTCCTGAGAGCTGCAGCACCTTAGTTATCCACCCCTCTCACCCATCAAACCTTATACTGCACCAATCGCCTTTAGTATCCATCCTCCTCATCATTGCTTGTACTGCGCCAGTTCCTGACGATGACTAGTTAAATAAAACCAATGTCTGTTCATAACGCTTAAACTGATCGGCATCTGGGAACTACAGAAACACAGGTATATTGCCTGCCTACCTCTTTCATTATTGATTCCACTGTACACAATGTCTAGAGATGACTGATCTGTAATTTATTAGTTTAAAAATAAATTATAACTCTATATTTTTGTCATTTAGGCGTTATGGAGTGGTGGAAGGACGGTTTTGCTTCGAAGGAGGATCTCACTGTGGCAAAGGTGAAGGACTTCACGTGCTTATCACCGATCAAGCCAAAGAACTAGCCCATGACTTCAATCTCGCCTCTCAAGGGCGCTTATCACCTAGAAGAAGGCCTATGAACTCTAAGAAGAATGAAGGTAATACCACATATTCTTAATAATAATACCTACAAATATATTTTCTCACATTACTACTATTAAGTATATATTTTATTATTAACATAATATTCTTTCCCAAATTAAATAATATTTTTCTTACAGGAGCGGAAAGTCCAAAGTCTCATAAAGCGTATAGGCCCGACACAAGATTGTCGGAGCTTAATACTGTTGACCATTCTCTGCCCCCAATGGACCTCCGCCTATACGAGGATAATTGTACCGGGGAAGAGGCTGGTGCCATATCCCCATACTGGCCCTCAGCGGAAAGAACAAACTTCCAAGACCTAGGGTTGGCAGACACCGCGTCAGTCAACGAGACTGTGGAAGGAACAGATACGTCCACGTGGAATGGAAACAGCAACGTGACGTTAGAGCGATGCATGAGCTGCATATCGAAGCTCGGGGCGCTGTCGAGGTCATCGACCGCTGCGCTGACACCCGGCGCGAAGCACTTTACACCCTCGTGGACGATGGAAGCGGTCCACGAGGCACCTCAAAAAGAATCTCTTCCAATAGAAAACTCTCAAAGTTGTGACATTATTTCTAGTAAAACTAATAAGACTGAAGAATTGTGCCGTTGTTCAGATCGGCCACCCGATAGACCCCCTAAACCCACTAGACTAGAACTAAACCTCGTAAATAAACCCCCGATGCCCTTGCCGCCGCAAACTTGCCGATGTGCGCATGTTGTAGCAATCGAAGATAATAAATCTTCAAAAGTAGGTCCTTATGAAAATTACGACGTTCCGAAGTTGCCATCGGCAGAGGTAATATTTTATACTCATACAAATATGGTTGTCTTAAATTTATACTCGTAGTATCAGTCAACTAAACTTTTTTGTGTTTGCAGGTCGAAGGAGAATATTATGATACACCAAAAAGGCTAAAGGAATGTTTAAATAGTGACTTGTTCAAGGTTACAAAGAGTTCTACCTCGAATACTCTCATACTAAAAAAGCCTTGTGGATGTTTGCTTAAATTTGGAAAGAGGCCAAAAGGGCCCACAATTATTGATGCCGACGAAAACTTCCAGCCCGCTAATTGCCCCTGCCAGCGAGTGACGGATTGGGCTAATAACTGGATAAAACTGCCCTACTGTCGAAAAAACACAGTGTCAAGCGACAACCTGGTGCCAAATAAAGAAAATGTGATGCCAAATACTAGTGACCGTAGTGCGCTGTACGCAACAATTGATTTATCTCGTAAAACTAGGAAAAAGCCGCGGTCAAATGATTGCCAAAGTGAAAACACTACCGATTGCCAACCAAGCCAAAGCGTAGATTCACGAACCGTTGAAATCGATGATGGACCTTTGGCTAATTATGAAAATCTTAGTTTTGCTCTCTCATTGGAACATTATGAGAACGCAAAGGATTTGCTAAAAAAGGCTGGAGTAACACAATCAGAGCTAGATGCTATAACTACAAACCTAAAGCCTCTGTCTTTCACAAAGGTGAACGGAAAAAACGTTTGTTCAAAATGTGGGCACTTACAGGCAAACGCAGAAAAAAATGAACCTTGTGCAAGTACAAGTGACGACTATTTAATGATGGAGCCAAACACAATTGAAAACAAATTTGACCAGAGCAAACCCTTACCAGCCGGTTACACTCCAATGTCTCCGATTGGTGGTTTTGCTTTCCAAACATTGAAACATCCGTCTAAGAGTCCAATAAACAGACTGTTAGAAGAAAAATCAGCTAGCAATCCAACATTATGTGGCCCTGACGAGGTAAGGCCTGTAAGTAGTGCCGGACAATCTGCGAATAAAACTGGCGCTTCCCGCGTAAGTGGAGAACGTATTGAAAGGATAGAGTATAGGAAACGCTCGTGCTCTGCAGACTCCTCCAGATTTCTCGAGGACGTTAAAGAGTTTGAAGACAGCGTTGGCAGTCGCGGGTCAACATCCTCTATTGAGACTCTGCGAAACATCGCACTGGATGGCGACCGGACGTCGACGCCGTGCGACTGTACTGCAGATAATAAGCATTCGGATGCAGACAGTTCAGAAGCTTCTAAAGGAGCACGTGGAAGAGGTTTGCCTCCTGCAAAACGATCGTCCTCAGTACCAGGAAAAGCAGGTGGTAACAGGGATTCGTCTAGCTCGAATGACTCTGGAGTTTCGAGTTGCTCGCTTCGTCCCGGTGGCGAGCTGGTGGAGTTCGAGCTGCCTCTGACGACGGCCGCGACGCGCCGCCACTACCGCAGCGCGAGGAGAGCCGCGGCGTCGTTCCACACATCGCTTCCCCGGCGATCCAAGTCTACCGATCCTCTCCGTGACTTTGCAACTCTGCAGAGGGTACGAGTACCTGCAAAATCCTCTTCGGCCGAAGCTGAGGTTCCTGTTTTGTCCGTAAAACAATTAAGAGGTAACTATGCCAGTTATTAAAGTTTGTTTATTACTAGTGAATTTTGTGTAGATTTAGTTTAATGTGGGTGGTATTTACAGGAATAATTGACACACATAGCACGTCGAGTGGCACGTCAGACATGTCGGACTACATCGAGACCCTGTCGATCTGCTCGTCGCATTCGTCATCCGACACCCCCATCACAATGCGGTAAGCACGCGTTGTTAGCACGAACGCCCTTGTTCATAACACATAATAGCAGCAATTTACTACTGAGTGCAACATGTTCCCGTCGACAATAATTTGAATGCAGTAGGAGGGATGGAGAAATAGTCTCGTAATAGCTTTTCGGTCATTAAATACGATTGTTATGAATAGGGGTTAGTTTACTGCATAACCGTAACTATGTTTTGAATAATATGATGCTAAGTATATCTATCTATATACTTTGATAATAATGTTCTTCATTTATATAAAATTACTATAATTTCTTATTTTGATATTCTTATTTATTTATGATGACTGTTGCAGTTTACATTTTTTTAACATGGAAGCAGTCACATTAATTGCTTGCTCAAATATAACAAGTCTAACGGCTCGTTGGTTTAAGTACATATTATCTGGACGTAATATCCTGGCCCTGGGCTAAATTCCCGGCGCAGTCAAAACTTGTGTTATATCTTTGCGAGGTGCGATAACCTTTTCGAGCTTGGCAAACACTGCGGTTTTGGCGGAAAGATTTCAATGGCAGGCCAAACAACGCATTTGGTAGTGACCCTGTTCCATGCCACGGGTCATGGAATCCTTTCCATGATGAACATTATTGTGATGAATTATGTGTCTGAATGTTTATACCTAGTATGTGTTATTAAAGTATATATTTGTGTTATTCTGAAAGGTTGTGTTGTTGGCACAGGGTGGTGCGGCAGACGACGAGCACGCTGCGGCCTCGCTCGGGCAAGGAGTACCAGAACCTGGACCCGCGGCTCACGTCCGTCTACCGCGCTGCCAACGCCGGCCTCTACTCCAACCTCCCATAAGCTTGTATCTACCTACCCTTAGTGCAGGTTCTTCAATGGTCTGGTTTTATGTTTAGGATCATTGAACTGTACAGATTGTCGCAGTACTGATATTCAGGGGAAAGGGAAGTGAGGGGAAAGACGAAAGAGTTTCGTGAGTTAAAACAGCTGTGATTCGTTTCATTTATAATATTGTTCGCGTGTAACTTGTTTATTTGAAAAAAGTTAGAATTTGTAGTATTCCAAGGATTCGTTTTGTAAAAAGTTCCTCAGTCGTTGGATTAGTGAAAGCAAAATTTAAAATTGAACGGAATTCAAAAGAAAATTTGTTTCATTTCAACAACTTAAAGATAAATTAGAACGTTGATTTAGAAAACATGAATCCGTCCTTAGCTAATGAAAAATGATGACGGATACAGTGTTACCTATTTTTCCTAATTTTTTTAACAATAATAGAACATTTTCAGGTAATGGAAGATAATCTTCAAAACAATGGTGTATTTTATAACTGTTGAACAGCAACAAGACAAGAAAAGAAATTATATTAAACCGTAAGGAAAAGTTGTTTGAAAACGTACGGTGTTTGCCTGTTAACCGAAGGGCGGAGTGAAACCGTTCTAAAAAAGCTTTGGTTTGTACTATATTGTATGCGAAGAACAAAACATGAACCAGGCCATTGAATAATCTTATTACTAAGTAGGGACTCATCCCTTGTAGAGAGATTTTGAATATTGTTTACTTTTAGTGGAAAGTAATTATCGTCAGCTGTTTCTGCTGTGTAAAGTCTTCTGTAGGAACGTGTATAGTTTCTTTTGTCTATTGTGTGTGATCCGTCCAGCAGCTGTCTCCAAACATTAAGTTCTTGTACTTTGATAGCAAGAGAGGCAGATAAATCGGGGTAAATATAACAAATGGAAAACTATTATTTAATTTAATTTATTTTATTATTAAGAATTAAGAAGTAATTAGACTTCGAAACTCATCGCTACTAAAACTGCTAAACCTTTTGTAAAATGGACTAAATTTTCATCATGAAAATAATCGCAATTCAAAAAATGTGCACTAATACGAGATTTCAGAATGATTAGTTAAAACATTATAGGGAAAACTAAACGAATTACAAGACAGGTGAAATAAATAATTGATAATGATTTTTATTGCATTTAATAATGATACTCAAACAATACTAGCCTAAGATTCTGCCAAATATTGTCTTATTTCTAGTCACGTGTAACATGTTAATTGTACATAGTTGAGCGATTTGTGGATGTTCTAGAGATCTTTGAAGAATATTTGCATAAGATGTTGGAATTGCATTGGAGATAATGTTTATCTTGCTCGCATCTGCAAATCTGTAGTAGTATCTATACAACTCGCATTTTTGTAAATACATGTACTTAGAGCGTTGTAAATTATATTATTACTAATGAAATTATATTATTACAATTATTATAGAATTTAAACTCTACAACGATTCTCTTGTCTCTACTTTGTTACGACAATGTAATTATTTTGATATTCGGAGTTTATCTGATCGATATTGAAGTCTGAAGTTTCCTACTTCTAATCGTACTCGTAAGGGTGATAGATGCGTAGTCAGCATTACGAACTCACTATAGCAATAAGCAGTGCAACCAAAGGTGATCCATGTACGGTAAGTTATGATATATCTAATAGTTTGTTAGTGCGGGCGGTGCGATGCGTACGGAGGCAGGCCTGCGTGCGCGCGTCTTCCACACATTGTGTTGCTAACTAGCATTTTCATTTCTTATCTTTATGAAAGCTATTAAAAGCCTGTATTTTATACCATCAGTTTTCGATTTAAGAAGGATGAGTGTAGAAGAGAACTTTTAAGATCATTTATAAAATGTTATACCTTTACGTATCATTGAAAGTATCTAGAAAGCTCTAGTATTCACCAGAGTACCAGAGCTAGATAAGGCTAGATGTCGCCGTGAAAAAAAATCTAAGAATGTCTCTAAATTAGTTTATTTAATATGAAATTCTACTATAATATTATTATAGTAAGGAATTGTAAATAACTCTTATAATTTAATTAAGTACTATTTTTTTCCAAAATTATCTATTTTTGTAATATTCAAAGTAGGATTTTGGACTCACTCAGTATCCTATAATATGGTAAATTGTTCCGATTAACGAAGATAATAGAATGAAAAATGAAAAGAGCGGAACTTAGTGTAAAGCAATACATGAGGACGCGCGCGCGCAGCCAGGCGGGGCGACCCGAAGACTGGAATGTAAGCAGGTTGTTTAGAAGTACGCTAGCGAATGAATTTATATAAACTAACGTTAACGAACTTGAATTTCTGAATAAAACGTGGTAAAGCTCGGACGTGTTGTTTTATTACTAAGCTAATTAAGTAGCGTGATACCTGCAGGAATGGCGCTTATGACGGCGGACGCTGTCAGCTGAGCGGCTTGTTTTGCTTCGCTGCGCAATTTTTCCAATCGTCATTACCTGGTGACGGCCGCCTAAGAATTTTAATAAGACTTTTCGCATTTTGTTCAATCTATATTTTTTATACTTTTAGAACTTGGCAGAAGGAGGTATTATTTATTATAATATAAAATTTCGATATTAATCACTGTCCTCCGTCAATTAATAATAATCCTTATCAACTCATGAGATATTATCTTATTACTTACTAAAGATAACTTTGTAAATAGCTAAGATCTGCCTTATTGTAAATGATTATACCAATCAAAACAAAAGATGCAATTATTTCATATTTATACAGAACTTTCAAGGAAACTGCTAAGCCCTGCATTGTCGTCGGCCCTATACAACAGACCCCTAAAGTGACCGATGGGGCGGACTCTAATGACGTCGCCGGCGAAAAATTCCTTCACCAGAGTTTTATCGTCGTCAGATGACAAAGAGAAATCGGCTTTTTAAAATGAAGCGGACGAGGGAACATCTTAATTAGTGCGAAGTATCTCCGTAATGGCGAGCTACGGCTCCGCTATGAATTAATGACCTGAATTTATTGTCCGGCCGCTGCCGAACAAGGATTTGTCGCCGTGAAATTTACCATGACATAAAGAGCGAGTAAGTAAAGGTAAGAGCTGTAAAGAAGTTTTTCTATAGGCACTTTGGTGAAAAGCAAAATTGTAGATTATGTCACATCCTTTTCAAGTCCTGAAAAGCCCTAGAACATTACCTAGTTCCTGCAAATGGGTTGTAAACTTATGTATAAAACTTTTTTTACTATAAAAAAGCTGAGATTACCGAGCTTTCGAGGCAATACCCTCAAAAAGTAATACTAGGAAAATTGACATTCAAATACCCTATATTTGAATGCCAATTTGCATCATATAGGTTTTAATAAAAAAAAAAACACTGACCAAAATGTATGGGCGCCTATAACTTCGGAACGACTGCACCTAAATACATGCAACATGCAATGTGACTTACCTGTCACCGTTACACCTCCACCATCTATAAAAAGAATAGAAATAATTAATGCTAAAACATAAGAGATTTAGGTAGATAAAATGAAATAGAACATAATAATTATACGAGTTGAACATTAAACGCGTTCAAAGGTGAAATGGGAGTGAGACGAACGAGGCTTGAAGACAAAGACTTCTCACATAAATACGGGTAAGTTATCTCCGTCACGCGTCAGTTACTACGATTAAGAAACTTGGAGTTTTGATATTAATAAACAACCTCTTTATTTAAGTACAATCGAAATTCCAACTCCTCGAACAAAATAACAAGCAGGCAAATTGTAGAAGAACCTCATTAAATCAGACAAGTTCGCAGTTTTTCCGAACATCTCTTTAATTACGGAGAATTCTATGCAAGTTTATAATGTACTTGTTTGTATTGACGCTTCGTAATTTAAGGGGAAGTTATCTCGGCTCATTTTGTGTCTTTGAGACGTCAGGTAGCGGAGTGTTGTGCTAAACTGTTGAATACATTTTGTTGAATGACTTTTAATTATAATTTTGGACGGTATGTTTTCTCTCTTCGTCAAAGCTAAGGGCTAAGATTGTGTGAAAGTAAATTTGCTTACCAAATTGGTCTGTTGCTAATATTTCAGAGAGAATGAATATTGTAAATGCAGTTTTCCTTTGACTTTTCCAAAATATTAGTGGTTTTTTTTATTTCGGATATTTAAAAAAAATTAAAAGCTGTCTGTTTCATGAATATAATTATTTGTATTACTTACAAATAAATGGTACGTCGAATATTTGCTGGTCTTTGTGTAAATATTCTTTAGTCTCTCAAAACCAACTAATCGGTAAAGTCTCTTTAAATAACTTATTAGGACTGCTTGTCTAAAACTCACAAACTTGCTAACTTACTCGTTATTGAAAGGGACTTAGCAGGGAACTGTTCTTGGTCTTCTAAAGTTCACTTAAAAGAAGAGTTATATTAGCTTCTCAAATTACAAATAGTAAATTCAATAATAATATTGATATATTATTATCTTCTTTCTCCAAACGTTTTGTCCCGATCTAGTCATAACACATTTGCACCGTGATTCAATATTTAGCGATTTCATTGGACCAGGGGGCTAAGACAAGATAACATCGCTTCATAGCTGTCGTTCAGTGCTATCGCTTCGGTACGAAGCGATGTCATCTTGTCTAAGCCCCCAGGGCCTACACAGCTATTCGACTGTGCAGGTTTTCTTACGATGTTTTTCGTCACTGGCTAGCTAGTTCATAGTTGTATACACGCACATAAAAATATATACGCCGAGATTTGAAACATCGACCTCACGCATGTGAAGAGGAGACGTAGGGACCACAGCTCTCCAAGTATTTTTATCATACTGTGTTAAAATTAGTTACCATATCAAGTAACATAATCTCAGTTCCGCCTTTGGTATCGTTGCTTGATATGGTATGCGTATCAAGGGTGAAAGTGATAAGAGGCGATCATGTATCGAGTGGCATTGAGCATGTACCGATAGCCGGATGATTCTCTATCTGCGCATGCGACGATTGCGGGATAACCAATCAGCGCTTGTCTGTCAAATATAACAACACTCGACACATCCCAGAAGATATGGAAAATACAGAATTGTATGGCACGTTTTCTACACGACTTTGATGATAGCTGTTAGGTACCAACAGGAGCGCAAGTAAGAAGAATGCACAATAATTTATGGCAAGCTGCACAAATGACGGAACTAAACACGATGCTTATGATGTTGATAATCTGGATCTCAAACCAACTGAGTCTTAACTTAATAAAATGATCGAAGCGTCAAGCAGTTAGTAGTATAGGTACTTGCAAAACATACACAGTAAATAAGCTGTTCTGTGTTTGTACAATATTAAGCTATCAAATAAGTTTCTCATATCAATGATTTTACAAACAACTCTCGCACTGTCTCTGAAGAAGCTGAAAATGAAAGACCACACGTCTTGACCGAACGATTTATTTCCAACTGACCTTACTGGCTAGTGTCTTGTTGATTTCTAAATGATTTGATTTAGATAGCTCTAATTGCTAGTTGTTGGCAGATCGCAAAGCTAGCGCGAGTTAGATCCGCCACCCGTTCTCTAGCAATTAGCGCCATCTATCGCCCAATGGCGAAACCGAGTTAGAAGTTAGAAGTACAATGATACTGTCTTCTTATAAAAAATACAGTATCTCAGTTACTTGACCAAAAAAGTAACGGTAACAATTCTAAAATTCATAAAGAGAATATATATATTTAACTTGTATTTAACAGGGATTAACACCTAGTTGTTGGTCGAGAGAGATAGTACTATCTATTGAAAACACTCGCATTTGGTGATCACGACGCAATAAGGCGCGATAAACTATCTCGCGTGCTGTTGACAACAGATAGTGTAGGGCGTCTCCCGTGAGCTATTGCGACTCATAATAATGGTAGAAGTAATTACTTTGTCTTATTCTAAAAAATACCTTCTTACCACCCTGAGCTGAAAAGATAGGAATATAATATTAACTCCATTACAAAATTTGGACAGTTAAACTCTACACGAGAGTTGTAAGCATGAATATGAAATCGCAGACAGCACGAAATAAACGAAATATAAAAGTAAACATTAATAACATAAGGAACAGATCTGTAACGCGGAAGTTTACCTATAATATTTGTAGCTAACTTGTTAATAATTTCACTTAGATCAAAACTTTCGTTTTGTTTCGCGATTCCCTCAGGAGTTATCAGAGCGCCGGGATCGTTAGCCAGCAGAGCAGGAGGGGGGGGGGGGGGGAGTGCCCCCTCAAATAGTTTACTATGTACTTTTTATTTGGAGAGTTGTTGCCGGCGCTGAGTTCTCTCTTTTTCGGTTACCGCGCCGCCTGCGGAGCGGACGGGAACGCGATACCTACGACATCAGATTATTCATTCGACGGGTTTTATAACGTTCCTGCTAAATACTTCACAACGTGGCCAATTCCCCACTGGTTTCAATATTCAAATTTTCTAAAACACTTTGCAATCTTTTAGTGCGTTTACTAGTGTGATCTATTTCTGTTGAGACTGTGTTTGGCAGAGGGCCCGTCTGACACGGACTCACTTAGACCAGTTCAGCCGACTGGTTTCCCTTGAGACTGCTGACCCCATTTAAACATTTGCAACCTCATCTTTGATATAATGGTTTGAAAAGGATATTTAGGATATTTATAAATGTAGAGAAGCTTCTTTCTAGTGAGCACGGCAGTGACAATACAGAGATAACTATGTTCTTTATCCAATTCCACTGCAAATATGGCTGCCCTATTCACCATCAAGCGACGTGGAAGTACTGTGTTACGCTGACATAAAAAATAGTACAAGCGTAGGCAGCGCCTAGCTCGAGTTTTTAATTTTCTTAGCACACGGAGCGTGAGCGGTGAAATGGCCCATATGCCTCGCGCCGAAACGAGCGCGCTAAAAAGCCGGCAGAGGGCGCCGAGCCGATCGACACATTTTAACTATTTTTAAGGCGGAAAAATTTAAAGCGTGGAAGTTTTTTCGATATGTTGGTAATATATAAAAGGTTTCTTTGTTCGTTTTTAACGAATTGAAATGAATTTTCCCCGCGATTTGTAAAGTATTTTACAATTTAAGACCAATAGAGAAAATCCACCGATAGAGACTAAAATTACTTATAACACCGACGTTTGTACACACCAGCTTCCGTCAACGACTTTACCCACGAGATATTGATAAAATGTCGCCATGTGGCATTTCTTATTCTGAGTTATTGTAAAATCCCAAATGTTCGGCCAATTTCGCGTAATAGAATAACAAACATCCTTCCATCTATTCTCATAAAGTTTCACATTTAGGAAGTAAGAATGAAGTTATAATGACCAAAAACAGTAATATGGCCTTTATCTTATCCTACAAACATTATAGCAATTCGTTTAGATATACACGTCGTGTAGCTATTTGTGAAAGGTAAGAGATTATTAAATAAAATTAAGGGCAGTTTAAGTACAATTAGTGCAATAAATGAACATCCTGTAGTCATTTTAACTGCTATAAAGCAAGTTCTAGTTTCTTATTATTTCTAAATTTTTATTGATGCCATTTGTAGGCAGACAAGCACGTCGAAACTCGATCGTAAGCAACCTTTCATTAGTGGGTTATTTTACCGAGTGCACTCAATATCAGCTCAATTGAATTGTAGAGCCTTCGTTCAATACGATAATATTATACTGCTAGAACAATTTTCTTTGTTTATTTCGGATTAAAAAGATTTATTATTTTGCTAGTAACTAGTAGTACTATTATTTATCTCGAAACCTATCGTTTAAACCTTAAATACATAATCGTCTTGTAAAATATTAAAAAAGAAAGAGGTTTTGCGCTACTGAAACTTTGACATTGGACATACGTGGTAACATAATATTTTTATGTCATTAAACCATGTAGTATTAAATATCACTGATATCTGTGTATTCAATATATTATCAGTATAAGAGGACATAATCGTGACGACGAGACTTTGTTAAAAAAAAATCTTATCATTTGGAGATGAATGTTTATACCTAGAGCATAACATTAAAGCAGGCAGGATCCTAGTCGAAGGGTCGAATTTGTCGGTCGATAAATCGCTTGGTCCGTCGCCGATCGCGCTAACGGCTTCATTAATGCTTTACTGCGCAGTAACAATGCACCCACTTCACAATTACGCACTAAAACTGGCACAAACAACTTAACGACCAACTTTATTAGCAATAAGTTTTTTTGGCGAAATTTGGGTCAAACAAGGACGGCCTCGTTGGGAACATGACCGTAATTACGACTTTGAATAATCGTAACGGCTCGTTAGTTTAGTACTTCATATTCTCGAGTCAGGAAAATATTTTTTATAAAATTCACATTTGGTTTTTGTAGCGTTTCGTGGATCCGTATCTAGCTCTTTTCTTCGCAATTTCGCATGAGCATTACCCAAAAAATATTTTCTTACTATTTCTGTGTGACTATTTTCAACAATTTTTTATTCAAATTAGTATGTATAATAGTTTGTTTTCGGATAAACCGTAGTGATCAACAAATAACGAAAATAATAAAATGAGCACTCAAAACTGGATGTATGTACAAGAATATAATTAGTAAATAATGCGAAATCGTAGTGGGTTGCTTTTTGTCATTATTTAAAATGCAATGTCAGTAATTTTTAATACTGACAAAAAGTCTTTTATTAAATTAATTGTCAATGACAGCAAAATAATTTCTTGGTAAATCATATTGCAAAATAAATACTTTGACTTTCAATTGGCAGACAGGCAAGCAGCCCAAAATATGATGGTAAACAGCTACTGAGTCCTATTTTACATGATCTGCCACTCTATAGGCTTCTCACATAACTTTGTTAGCCGTTTTTGCGACACGTTCTAGGAAGTCAACAAAATAAACAACAAGTGACAAATAATCCTCCCACGTGAGTATGTATGGAGTGTAATCCCCGGCTTTATCACTAGATAAATCGAATAGTTCGTCACGAGAGAAGGATATCGGTGATAGCGGCAATCAACAATAACAACATTTTATCAAAATATGAATACGTGTCTCCATCTATTGATCCTTACATAAAACATTAGTATAGTTAATTCAATTTAATTTAGACAGCTCTATAAAAATGTTTATGAAAGTTTATGTGGCACCTAATGATATTTTTATTTGAATTTTTTCGTCGTCTCATAACCGATTATGACAATGTTGTCATCGGCATATACATGATTATGTCAAGTTTACGAGTTTACTACGTTCTATGCAGTAGGCCATAATAAGTTTGACAACAGCTGTTAGACATATTGGCTTTGTCACCATCTCAATATGGAGAAATGTCTCAAAGGTCCAATAAACCATCACAAGCACTGGCACACCAAGTTTTCGTAACAAGCTTAAAATAAGGCTTATCCGTGAGCGGAGCCGCTGTTCCGGCGCCTAATAAACAACGCTCAAAGAGCGCTTAGTGCGAAGAATACATTAAGGCTCGTTAGTTGAAGCCTCGCGGGCGGCAGGGGGGGAGGGGGAGGTGATCAGGCTCCGCAGATGAGCCTATCGCCTCTGCTAAAGCGAAGGTTGAGTTAGAGTGACTATCGATCCTTATCATATTAACGTTAAAGACAACACATCCTGTCTTTCGATTTTTTAGAAAATTGGCCTTACATTAGGTAAAACGTGAGCTGTTAAGGCTGGTATCCGAATGGAAGAGCTGTGGTAGCCGTGGGAGTTTGCATTGATTAGCTCGATTATTTACTACTAACCGACGGGGAGGAAAACCCCTGAACCCGAAAGCAGAATAGTGCCTATGATACAGTTGATCTGGTTCTCTCTAATACCAGGGAAGAGGAAATAGAGATTCGTATTCAGAATGCCTTGCGATGTAGCGCTGCTTTACATAAAGTGTTGGTGTCCAGGCTTCTACGTAGATGCACGAAGATCCGCATCCACAAAACTATAATACAACCCATTCTTATGTACGGATGTGGGGCCTGGACTCTAACACTCAAAGGAGAAGACAGGCTCCTGACTACTGAGAGGAAGATCCTCCGGAAAATCCTTGGTTTAGTACCAAGAACCGATGGAAGCATGAGGATCTTAAAAAATTCCGAAATCGAAAAGCTCGTGGCTGAGCCCAACATCATAGGCGAGACAAAAGCTCACAGACTCCGATGGCTTGGCCACATGGAGAGAATGGAAGAAGACCGTAGTGTGAAGAAAGCTTATCTGGGCCGACCAACTGGAAGGTGCCCTGTCGGCCGGCCCAGATATCACAGGGCTGATGTTGTGCAGGCGGATCTCTGCGAGTTGAAAGCCAACGACTGGCGTGCAACTGCGCGGGATCGTGGCAAGTGGCGGAATATTGTATCGGAGGCCAAGACACACTTTGGGTCGCTGAGCTATCGGAGTAAGTTACTTAGTAAGTATATTGGTCAAAAAACCAATTTTACAAAATCCACAACAGTTGATACGATAATCTTTTACTCACTACAGTAAACAGTCACGCACAAAAGGTTCTGTGATATCGCTGTATAATTTTTTCAATACCTATTAAATAAATGGAGAGTCATCTAGGGTTCTTTATAGACTAAAGCTATCGCTGGCACGGCTAGTAATGGATAAGTTTAAAAGTTTACAATGTATTTACAGTACAATACACAAATAAAGTATGCTGAAGCTTTTGTAATGTATCTAGTGCTAACAAATAGTTATGTAGTAAAAGACCTCTTAATTTGTTATCTAAAGCCAGAAGTTGCGTTCACAAACTCATAAAGCGCAAAGTTTTAGCCACTGAGATTTCACCAAAACAATTTTAGGGCGTCCAGTATCAAAAGGATAGACTGCAATTTAGTTGTAATAAAATTAGCTTTCAAACCGGCGGCCAGTCCCGTAAGCTGCGTCCAGCTAATTCTGTTTGTTCTGTTTATACGTCACAAAGTGGGACTTATTAAAAGTGGGATTTTTGTGTGGGGTATTTTTAATATGAGTTTAGGTGCAGCGAGAAGGGAGGAGAGGGGGTGTAGGCAATATGTCGCGGGAAACAAAGCGGCGGCGTTATTACTTCAGCTCAGATGGAGCGACGCTTGCGCTCAGGATTAGGCGGTGCGTCGTAATTGCACACGTACTTAACGCTCGCCTGTTAATGAAAAATTTCGACGCGACGGTTAAAGCAAAATGCATTATTCCGCACAGGATATGTGATAGCGGTATTTAAATTTCCTTCTTTTCATAAACCGTTGCCTTTATTTTAAGAGGCGGGGAGTTAAGTCATATTGTGAGCGACGTTATAGATACTTTAGTATAAGTTTATTGTTTGCGATATTCATTAAAGACTATAGTATTTTTTTATGTTGAACCACAATAGTCAGCTCTGTAAAATTATTCTTAGATCAAAATTTTCACTTTATTTAATATTAAAGTCTTTGCGTCATTTGCGTCAGATGCGACGCCACGACACTTATAGAACAATTTGATTTGTACGAGTATTTCATAATTTTGTATTATTTTTCTTTCATATAACTACAGAACCTATTTATCATGCAACAGACCAAAATGATATTGTTTCGATTCAACGGTAAACGGTAAATAACACGGCTAATGTTCATCTGGCCATCAATCAAAGATTTTAACATCACAATGGATAAAGTAACAAATAAAGATTATTTTTTATTTACCGAAAGGCCGCTAGACGTTTCAGGGAGGCAGAAAAAGTAAAATTAGTAACAGTTAGTCCCAGCTGTCTCTTGGTATTAGTAATGGCCAGCGTTAGTTCTCGCCCCACATCTAAATTACGGATTAAAAAGGCAAGGACTGTTTTTGCGTCGCTGCGTCGGGGACAACTTATTTCCAGGGCTCCGCAAACTACGGAAATAAAGAGCCAGTGTTCAATTGACTTAGTCTAATTGTCTGTTTAGTTTACTGAAGATAATACCTAGAATAAAAATTTGAAGTATAACATAAAATCTTCCTTCCTTTTTTAAGCAGATCACAAGCAGGGAGACCAGTTACTCAACCAAACTTACTCGCCGTTTCTTGCAAGTACACTCTACGTAACGTTTACTAATCGCGAAAAACTAGAATCATTTAACAAATCGTCAACGGAATTAAGAAAAAAATAAAACTCATCACACTTGATTTAAGAATCAACGCCTATCACAATGAGTCAGGCAAGCTTAGGTTATTACATAATTTTATAATTTTCAAAGCATATTGCCTGCTTAATGGCGATATTAATACAAATATTATTAGAAAAAATTCAATATGTCCAGATATCAGGCGGGACTCGAACCCACGTCCCTTGCTGTCCAACTGATTACAGAATCTACAGGATAGATGTTCTATTTACTTTTAACGGGTTTTTGGGCTATTATAAATTATATTATAAATGTGTCTCGTTAAATGTCATGATACGAATGTCCAGTAAATAATAAATGTAAGCTTCCTCTGTGAAGTTTCGATAGGTGAGGTTGTGTATTTATTTCGGACATCCTTCACATCCCAGGGAAATGAAAAAGAGATACCTGTTATCCCGGTGAAATAAATTATTCCCGAGGGCCTCGCGACTCGCGTCCTGTCACATCCTCGGATGAAAGGCTTTTGTGAATCCATGGGCACTCATCAAATATCATATCGCGGCCGTGTCGTAACGATATGTATCATATTTTCTCGCCTATTAAGTGATTTGAGAATGCTTTTAGTATATTTTGTGTATTATATGAAGTTTTACAGTACATACCTACTTTATCCACTCATACGTCCACTGTAACCACAGTTACAGAGACCATATACCTCAGGACAGTCCGTGTAACTACAGTTACATTTTTAAGAATTCGCGCCCGCCGATTGTTTTTTTCTTTTTCTTATCGCTGTGGATGTTTATAGTCTGTAGTGTTGCTGGTTTTTGACGCTCTATGATATGTACCACACCTTATTTCAAGTGGAACATAACTTCGGCTCATGGCTACAAAAAAAATAAATTGTCAAGTTGCTTGTTGTTTTTGTGGATCAGTGCGCGAGTGACTCCAGCTATTTTATTCGAGAAATCATGCCGTAAGTAATAAAATATTATTGTTTTGTATATCAAAATATTTATAATCTTACATATTTTCATATTTTATAACATTATGTGCGATTCCAGTCAGTTTTTAAGTAAAAATTTGGATTAAAAATAGGTCGGTGACTCTGTGTTTTTATTAGTGAATAATTGGAAGATCTAAAAAAGTTCTTATATTATATCGTAATTAAATGTTTTAATATGAAAACTTATTAATATTATAGCCTGGTTATTACCATACTTTCTTGAAATATTCCATATTTCATTCTGGATTAGACAATTTACCATACGTGAACTTCGATTTCACAGATCATGTAGCTTTAGTTTTTATTTTATTTGTAATATTTTTAAGATGATTTATAATGGGATTTTGATTCCAAATGAAAGGCCATTAAATTACCTAAAACCCAAAATTGTTTTGATATTGTAAACGTCAAAAATATCTAATAAAAAAAATATTTAAATTGAAAACTAGGACAAAATTAGCATTTCTTAAAGTTCACTGTAAGATCATTAATAGAATATAATGTTAAAATCAAACATAACTATTGCCTAAAAATCGTCAACTAATGAGCCTTTCATTAGTATTTTTCATTTTGCGATATTTGAGTTATTTACTGAGTAATAAGCATTTATTTAGCATACGTCTCCTATCGATTTTATTTTGCGCGTATCACGTGACTCGCGGACTGTCCTGACAACCTAGCGAAACGCGCGCGGACGTTTGAGTGGTTATTTTTTGTCATTCAGTAGGTTCCCCTGATCTTCGAGTTAAAGTAATATTATTTGTTTGATTCAATGTTGGAACAACCACCTGTCTAATTCTACCCTTTTTTAAGTGTCTTGTTAAAAATCGCTTTATTTCACTTTGTACAATGCAGTATGAAGAAACTTCTCTTGTTATGATCAGTAATGGGACATGTTTTACTTCGCAACTGTTCCAAGACGTTTGCATAATCGCGTTTGCAAAACGCTTAACAATAACTCCAAACACTACAGGAGCGGAGAGTCAATAAGTGGCTATATCATAATCTCCCCACCGCGCCGGCTGGTCTCAGCGTGCAAGCTAAGCTAAGCTAAGCTAGGCGAGCGAGCGCGGCGAGCGGGGCAAAGTTCGCGGCGTCATTAGCGAGGAGCCGGTGCACGGATTATTGCGAGATGCCTCCTGTTTCCTAACCTAAGGTCTTCGAAATGAAATAGATGCTCTAACTTATCACATTATTTTGTTAGTAAAAATTGCCTTAAGCTATAAAAAACTTCTTTAAGCAGCTTGTGAATTATTAAATGATTTTTTTAATATTGAAGCAGCTGCACACCTTCGAACGGTTGAACAAAACATTATCCTGATAATAACAAACACTTTAAAAAAAGATTCATCTAATTAAGTACAGTTGTTCTGTTATGTTATGCTTTGCATTTTAATTTTTGATTATTATTTGTCACAATATTTCTATAATTATTTTATAGGTCACAACATTATTCATAATTATGTTCAAATTGTTATTGCAGAGTTAAAAAGCATAAAAACATCTAAGCTCGAATAAGACTAACTATAAACGAACTTGAATACTTTTTTGTAATGAAATTATTCTGATTCCAAAGTTGTAGACAACCACTCAAGTGTAAATAAGAACGAAGGCACTGTTAAAAAGTAAATGATGGCAGTAAAAAGTAAAAATGAATCTCTCGGATCATGAATACCTGCAAACATTTCCTCATCTCGTTTATTCTCCCATAAAATCTTAAGACCAAGGATTTAAAAATTGATACTCAAGATTGCGATGAGGAAAACATTAAACTTTTGAGACAAAAATAACTTATTAGACCGCGTTCATTATTCATACCTTGAGGCAGAGGGACAGACAAACTAGAGGATTAAAATTTTAAAGTGTTTTTATCACTCCAGATTTACAGTCGGCCAGTTCCACGTTCCGCTACATTATTTAAGAAGTTTTTATTGGAATTGGAACATCAACTCGGAAATGTTCGTTACTTTTTAACGCTTATAAAGTATACTTTTGTTCTTTATCTCGTTTTGATGCTTTTTTTTAACGGGCTTTGGACATATTCAAAGATCGTTAAGGTGTGTTTGCAAAACTGTTTACTTTATATTTTTATGCACTACATATACACAGGTTATATTTTATGATTATGATTCGATGTAGGTATGCCTTTTTAGAGAACATTCGTGACCTAATTGTCTACTAAGCCGGAATGTACGACTATTATTCGGAATTGCATCTATTATAGACAGCTCGGTGTACCATCAAGCTTCACAATAATTTATCAACAATTGTCATCTGAGCTCTCCGTCTCGTCATCAATTACGATGATTAATGAAGCCTTAATTTTGTTTAATAGGCACATTTATCACTGGTGTCTTCTACAAACTTGTAGGAGAACTAAGGTTCCATTAAAACTGAAAGATTTTTTTCAAAACTTAATCTACTACATATCTAGGTCTATTGTATCATATTTGGTTTGTCGTAACATAATACATATGTATTATGCTAGCAGGCTAAAAATACTTTGCTTGTACTATACAGGATTTCATACTTTTACAGTTCAAAAAGTTACTGAAAAGCAGTGTCATAAACTTGTAAATTCTTGTTAAAGCCTTAGAGGCAAGATTATTTTAGTAAATATATTTATGTTATATCAAATCTCATTGTAAATGAACTATTTATGTTTTATGAGAAATAAATATCTTTAAACCGAAAGGCTTATCTAACGTTTATCAAACTGTTTATAGCAAATGAGGTGGCTATATAATAAGTATAAGTACCTTGTGATGGATTTCGAGTAGTACTATTATATTCTGTGCTTCGGGGCAAGGCGCCAACTCGCAGCACACTCTAGAGGTGTTTCCCAGTTGGGACGATCAGCGTCGAGTCCTGCGTGCAGTCGTTGGCCAGAATCTCTCACTTCCGGAGGTAGTCACCTCTATGCTCGGAAGTGAGAGGTTCTGTAAGGCGGTCACCTCTTTCTGTGAGGACGTGATGGCACAGGAAGGGCAAAGGCCTCCATCCTTGAAATCAAGTTATCGTTACATTAACGGGTACTGGCTTAATCACCACGCTTGCCAAATGCGGATTGGTGATCACAAACCCGAGCTGTGTCCGAAAAAACCGACACAAAGTTAGCTCGACCCGGGAATTGAACCCAGGACCCCGAGACCTCGGACCGGTACTTAAACCACTAGACCATCGAGGCGTTGCATATACATAAACAGACAAAATAAAGTCGCACTCTTTTCACACAAAATGTTTGTCCAGGATGGGATTTTAACCCACGTATATTTTTTGAAGGGGAACTGTCATATTCACACGTCATTCGGGTGAGGGACGGGGTTAGGAGTGAAATGTTTAGAGTATACGCATTCGTTATTACATAACAAAATGCCTATCGATGTGCCTAACATCGGTGGAGTTTATTTCCTAGCGGGACAGATCAGGAAACGAAGTTTTCTCTCTAAAGAAAATGCATGCAGTATAGTTCTTCATTGAGAATATTATCTGTATTCCATCGAATATAAAAATGGTTTTATATTTAACTAACAGTATAAGGTAATCAATTATATTATATCACAGCATCATTTACAATTTTGTGATCCGCTCCATTTTGTTTCAAATTATACATTGATTAAATACCAACAGAAGAATTCGAACCGATACCGTTCAATCATGCCGATCGTAATCCACACAGTTAATTACCCTAAACTCCCATAGCAATAAATAAACGCAACAAAATACCGCTGCGGGTCCCGGAGGCCCGGAACGGAGATCCGTAAAAAATAATCCGACGACATAATTGGGAGCGCCTCCGCTTAAACGTAATTGGCCCCGCGCGCGCATATTAAGATAAAGCAGGTAATATATCCGAGGCATCGGCCGGCTGTTAACCCTTCATTACACCCGAGTGAAATATTTTTAAGCAATAAATTGCAAGTGTGACCCCAGAAAAAAATTAAAATGTTGTAAAATTAATATTGTTATTGGAAAAGTAATCTCGTGTTCTTGGGTGCAATTTCCACAAACAATGGGGTGTGTCACCTTTACATTGCATTGGGAGAACGTAGTGATTATGCCAGTATCCATCGTTGTAACGATCACGTGATTTCAATGTTGGATGTCTGTGGTCTGCTGTGGGACATTCAATAGGGTGATACTTATTAACTTTTACCGGAAAAGGCATTGGAAAATTCATAAGGATGCAATAATTTACTAAAATCAAAAATATTTATATTCCCAACACAGTGATCTGACCCAAAGTTAATCAATCCGCCATAGATTTAGTCTTTAGTCACGATATTCAACAATTCGGGACCTGGATGACTTGACTATGGGACTGATGATGATGATATTCCAGTCCTTTACTGACAATGCTGAATTAATTGTTGCGAGAACCCGGATGTTTCATAAGCCAAAATTAGCATTAGATATTGGATTTGCATTCTATTGTTGAATAGAATGCAAATTGAACCAAAATCGAGTGATTGTAAATATTTGTAATTGTTAAAAGGTAGTCTTGTAATCCGGTCGCGTAGCGTAGGGTCGGGCACTCCGCGGGAATATTAACGCGCGCAGACTGCAGCGATATGCGAGCCTGATGAATATTTAGATTTATTGACACCCAGTGATGCCGGCCGCGCGGGCCGCGGGCGGGCGCGGGTTGACCCTACTCAATATGGTTTTAGCACTCGACGAAATCACGTCTGTTTGCAACTACTAAGGGTGTACTAAATAATTAATAACCTCTTACTCAGAGTGTAAACAACGTCGAAACCATTACTTTTACTTCAAAAATATTGAATAAAGGATGTGATTTCATAATCTGTTCTTGTAGTTCTTTAGGTAATGTCATTTGAGCATGTTGCATGCAGTTATGTTTAAGAAAAATAAATAAATAAAATGGCATAATTAACCTACTTGCGATCTGTGTATTAAGAATCAGCATTAGTGAAATCACTACATACCTACTAAATACAGTGTTAAGACCTAGACATATTATCTAAAATATAATTACATAATTATTATATTCAAAACACAATGCCAGTTTATAGGATTAGGGCGAATATTCCAAGGTTATCAAATAACACTAATATAAAGGCTTTCATGATCTGGTCACAATGATTGTATCTATTATAATAGAACACATACATACATTTGTAATCGTACATTAATGTTTTACTATATTTCTGAAATGGCCAATAGAAAGCAAGCGCTGCCGTTTGACTTATTTAATTGCATTAATACACTGACAGAAATAATGTTAATATTTTTTAATATGTAGAGTTTTACAAAATTGATTAAACAGAAATTTAAAAGAAATAATACGCACAGAATGATTGTTATGAATGAAACGAAACGATGCTCCATTGCCTATCTAGGGATTATTTCCTCGATTGTGAAGGCATTGCTCAGGGCGCTGCATACTGGGTAACAACGCCGCACGATTCAATCCACGAGCTCGGCGCTTTGTCGGACGTGTGAGCGGCTTACACTAATTATATTTAACAATCTGTATTCCACCTGCAGCTGACAGTTTAGTTTGGGAACGTTTACATCTTGAAATACCCCAACAGGTTTGTGGGTACTGGTATATCGAGATATTTTATATAAACAACCGATTTTGGGTTTGATCCGCGGCCAATGGGGAAAATATTTAGGTGCGACTATGTAGGAGTTTTTAATAAAAATAGCTAATTGGGTCAGGGTAGAAAACGAAAATATAACGCGTGAAGTAAATCTATAGCTTGACCACTTCAAACATTTTATAATTTCCTCGACAGCTTTTCACTAAGAAAACTCGTAATTCCATACATAGACTTTTTGGTTTCAGTGCCTGAAACTAACGGGTCCTGCCTGCCTGCATAGCCATCATAAATAAATAAATATCTCTGGACATTATTCACACAGCGCCATCTAGCCGCAAACTAAGCATTAGCTTGTGCTATGGATGCCAGACAACGGATAAACATTACTTATATACTTTTTTTTTGTAAATACACACATATTATACATAGAAACACCCAGTGACACACCACCTAGTGAGAATTAACATAATCGATTAGTTAGTGGTAATCAATAAGTTTGTACGTATTATACGATATAATTCATATGATTATTCCGTAAACTAATTTGTAAAAGTAAGTTAAAAAATAATAATTTTTAGCAATCGCACTAAGCATGCATCTGCCCTCTAACCACGCCATTACAATTTGACTATTGTGGATTTGGTGAATCGTCTACGAGCGAGGTGCAAGGGCCGCTGAAGGCAAGGCAAGGCAAGGCAAGGTGAGGCGGGGCGGGGTAAGGCAAGACGAGGCAAGCCTATCGCGTATGCGGCGCGCGCGCTCCGCTCTTTATCGGATTGAAATAAAGCGCCAAGCTATGAAAAATAGTTCGTCTGAGGTGCACCTAGCGGAAATGTTCTATTTTTTATTTCAAAGAGAAATTACAAACTAGGTTCATAAGCGCTACAAATAGACGTTCAGATTTGCAGGCAGATTTAGTTTAAAATCGTAAACTATTGTCAGTTAATTAAGAGAGAGTTGGTACCACCTAAAACATTAGTTATTTTGTGTTTTTAGGTAAGTGTTTGCGAGGTCTCTTGTCCTTAATTACTATTAGTGTTTTTGTCAACAATTAATTAGTAGTAGTGCACAAGCGAACGAATCCTTTCTTCGGGGTAGGCACATAAGACGCTTACAAATGGTTTTTGAATCTATGAAGTGCCCAGTGTATCTGTCACCTAACAGAATTTGTATATTCAGTGCGGGTGCGTCTGTTTGATCGCGCGGTGACGCGGACGCGGCGCGTCGCGTGGCGCGGAGTCGCGCGGTTGACGCCGACCAACCAAGGGTACCAGTGGGCTATGTCTCTCTGTGGCATACCATCATCACTCGGTATTGTAATGGGTATGAATTTTACAAAAAAGCTTTTAGTTTTCAAGCCCGTAGACAGAACGGCATAAAAACAATTAGATTAAAAAATAACCCAGCTTTAAATTTAAGCTTCCTTAATTAAAACACCTGAGTTCACCACTGACTGATACAGTCATTTAAATCTATTTTTATGCATAAATAAAAACACATATTTTGTAATAAATGAGGTACTGGTGATTTTTAATATATCCTTTTACTTTACACAAAATATTAACTTACTGTTTCCTTGCCTGCATTGGGCCGCCCCCTGACAATGGGGAGGGGGATGCTCCAACGATTTCATCACATTACTGCCGCGGTCCCGTGAAAGGTCCTTCCCGGTTTTTGCTTTCGTTCCCGTGATTTTGTCGCTACGAAATATTTTACCATCTTGTTTGAGGAACGGTGTTCTGATTAAGAAAGTGTTTATGTTTTATATTTGTATTTCCGAGTGAAACGAAGTAAACAGTAGTTTATTACTGTGCCCGGACAGAACAAGAATCTCCATTATAGAAATTAGTTCATCGTCATTAAAAGCCGGACGTTTTAGGGGAGTAATTAATGTCGGTGGTACAGAAGTTGGGATTTTTTACCACAAAGATATAGCGAAACAACTTTCTCGGAGAAAATTTGTTACAGAAGGCCAACGATTTTCTTTCATACCTCGGAAAGAACTTTAATCTGTCGTTTTTTGAAGGTGATTTAAAATAGTTTTTTTTAAATCAAAGTGTTATAAGGCTGGAGACAAGCAGTTAGTAAAAATCCTGGCTAACGAACGTGGACTGTTATAAGCTGTAGATTTCCAGAAAAATAAATGTTTTATGGCTTTGCTAACAGTCGAACAAATTATTTTCACGTTTAAAAAACGTCATCATCATCCCAGCGTATTCCCGATTGCATCCAGTATGGAGCTCAGGGTCCGCTTCGACTATGATCCTAGATTTGACAAGCCTGGTTATTACAATGGAGCGATTGCCATCTGACCTCCGTAACCCTACAAGGGAAACCAGACCTACTTGGAACATAGTCGGGACCAACGGCTTAACGTGCCTTCCGAAGCACGGAATCATCACTCTTTTCAGACATTCAGGTGATTCAAGCCTGCAATGTCCTAACCAAACTGGAAACAATCAAACAAAGTGATGTTCCCCGCGGGATTCGAACCCACGACCTCCGGGTTTTTAGAGCCCAACGCTCTAACCACTGTACCACGGAGGCAGTTAAAACGTGATAACAGTTATATCTAAAACTATTTAGCGAATTATCACCACCAATGCCCGACGAGGAGTAACCGGACCAAAGCAAGCAAATTGCACTCATTACACCTCGTTTTCCCCCGTCCAAGAAAGTTAGCCGACGCAGTCAGTCGGCAATAGTCATTAATGTTTCAATAAGTCGTGAGTCTCGGCCAGGCGAAATAAAATAAATATACCTCGAAGTAGTAAATAATCGTAATAATTATCTAATTAGTTATAATACTGGTCATCTATAAATTATTTGTAAGAATTTGACAAATTAGGATAGGTAGATGTAATGATGACTGTACCTACATACATTTTGAGGCCTTCCTTGATTGACTTGCTCGTATGTAAGTCACAATTTTAAATAAATAATAAAAGAGCAGATTTAGCAAGCAACAGTAAAAAAAGGTTGACTCTAACAATTCTTTTTTGCATAACATACTGTTTTCTATTCTAGTAACAGTGTAACAAACAAAAAATACATTGAAACAATCCAGAGATTATGATCTGGTAATACCCTTAAGACGTCCTCATTGATGTCAAAACAAAGTGTTATCTACGCGAAGATACCGTATCGGCTCAGCGGTCAGTTATGCAAGCTATCTCGAGCATTGGCGGCGGATCAAAGCAAAGCAAATTATATTAATTACATCTGGTTCGGTTTACAGGCGCGAGGGGAAGCCTCTCGCCTCCCCTTATTCTGTCTGCTCTAGATAAAGTATCAGTGAACCGTCTCGGATCTAACGCGTAAGCTTATGTGCAAAAAGCAGAGGCTTCTTAAAATATCTAACTGAAATAAATTGTTCAGTCTTTCTCTATCTCAAATTATCTTTGTTTTCTGTTTGTCAAGGAGACTGAGTTTTAGAAAATAGGGATGTTGACTCTATCTTTATTTTTATTTTTTTACAAAGAATTTGACATCCTGTTATTTACACTATTAAAGCAACTAAACAAAAGTTTTTTTTTTATTGCAATGTGTTACGAGACGAGCAGATCGTACACCTGATGGTAAGCGTCACGTCTACCCTTAGACAGTTCAGTGCCAAACAATAACTAAGCATTTACTGTCTGGCACCGCCCTGCACCCGCTACACCGAGACGTCAGTTATTAGGTCTTATATACCCAGTAATTTTACTACTTTGCGTACATAGAGGTAACTCTTAAGTTTATTAACTTCTTATAATAAAACTTATAAATGATAGACATAAAGTTTATAACCCACATTTCAACTGTTAATTAAACAGAGAGTCTAACAACTTAAGTCAGAATGAACACTGAACAGATTCTAAAGCTTCTTAGTAAAGTTTAGAGCTCAGAGCAATGTGAGAATATGGTCTAGAGCTTAAGAGTACTTCCCCGTGACATTGTATCATGCAGTTCGGTGCAAGGTGAGCACCTGTTGTACGAGTACCTTAATCAAATAGTAAAGGTGTCTTTATAATACTGCCGCGGTAGTAATGTACTGACATTACTACATAGTTTTGACAGGGCTAAAAACCATAACTAGGATCAATAAGAACGTAAGTACTACTACTTACTGTTTTTGTGTTCATCCAGTTATTGGACGCCCTTTAAAAATTTAATTTTACAATGCATATAACACTCGGTCGATCAACCAATCTCGACAATTATATTCGTTACAATAAAATTGCACTCAGTTAGGAAGTGGTTAAGTTCTCTAATTTTACATTTGCACTGTACAAATCCATAATCTTATTGAATGTTTGCTTCTCATACAATCCCCGAGGTACTTACATGTTCTCAAAACAACGAAACTGTGAACGTGGCTAACTAATTGGACTAGTGTTGCCCGTATGCCAGAGCGAAGCGAAACTAGTAGGACGTCGCAAAAATTTGAAGGAATTTTCTATTTCCATTCCACCATCATTTTTCACAAATCAAAATTTCGTCCTTACTGCCTTGATTAATGGTGGTCTGATACTGCTGTCACACGATTGTTTTTGCCATATCCGACCTAACTTTGTAATTACCTTAGTGTTGGACTTGGTGGTATTTCTGAACTGGTTTTTTTTTCATGCAAGAGGGAGATAGACAAAGGAGTTTGACATTCGTAAAATAAGTGATCACTAACACAATACCATAAATTAAATTTCTTTCTTTATCCACCACCCATGGCCACCTGTTCTCGGGCGTCTGATGCGTTTTCCGACTTTGGAAGAACAGTGGCGTAGCGTGGGTGTCAGCCGCCCGGGGCGGAAGACAATTCTGCCTCCCTTTTTTTTGGTCCTCCAGTTGGCAAAGAAGCCCACGGAGCGGAAGACGATTCTGCCGCCCTTTTTTACAATTCTGCCGCCCCTTTTTTCTTTCTTTTTTGCTCCTCCAGGAAATTTTGCCGCCCCCGAAAAAGGGCCGCCCGGGGCGGACCGCCCCCTCCGCCCCCCCATCGCTACGCTACTGTGGAAGAATATGGAAGGATGTTGAAGGTGAAGGTCTATGCTGAATGGGGCTCAGATCAATTTACAGCATTCTCTTTAGGAATTTACAAGTCCAACATCAATGATATTGTATAAAGTAAAATATAGTTAATATAAATTATGATTTTACAAATACAGATATAACTTAATCGGGGCAACACTAATTCCGTCATTATTTGCTTTACCCATCACTACAAAGTGAAGTAGTTGGATCGAGTTAGGCGTAATCAAATCACGTGACTGTTTGACTTGCCGCCTGTGATATCTCTCGGATTGCCAGATTATTATATTATTGTTATGCGTGTATCGCGGCGCCGCGTGATGGCGACAGGTGTGTTTGCTAATTTTGAGCGGTTTAATTGTCGATAAGTTTGCGAAGCGACTATCCTAAGTCAAATATAATACAATTTGACAACTACTATTGGTAGATTTACGAATCAATATTTTATAAATAGGTACTTCTAGTTTAATTAAAATTTAACAATAAACAACTTTGGAAATCATTCACACAGCGTCAACGGACTAAAAATTTTAACTAAAAAAATTTATTTTAGTTGGTACCGAGATCGAACCTGCGATGGTGTAACCTGCAACTTCTTAACCATTACACTAAATCGGTCATGATTATTCGAAACTTAACCAACACTTGAGCATTCTTCATTCAAACTCCAAATTAGTCATTTTAGAAAACATGTTTTATAAAAACTAAATTAAAAGAAAAACAAGAGCCAATTAAAAAGCTCGTATTCCAAATTTTATCGACTATGTTTACCTTAATGTGTGTGCAAAGTCAAAATATTCAAGCATGAAAATATTTCAGTAAGCTCAAGTAATATGAGATAATTTTGTGTCAGAAATAAATACGAGTAGGTCTAATAAACCAGCGTGCAGATCAATTTCAGATAGTGATTGAATCATACCGCTTTTTGCCGACACAGCGAAGTTCCCGCTTCATTCAAGTCACATCGCCAGTGTCCAGTTACCCTCGTCTCACGTCCAATGACGCGTCGGACGAGACGGAACGGGGTTGGCTCGCGTCTTCATTCAACTTGAATTTCAGACTTCCTGCTCTAAAACGCCTCTGTGGAACACCGGTTAAGCCACCCGGGTCTTATAACCTAGATGTCGCTAGTGGTAGGATTTTTTCATGAACACTGAACGGGTTTGTAATTGGTGTGGGATTAATGATTCCCCATTGTAAGCTTGGTGATTAAGCCTGTACATGGGCACAGAATATATAATAACATGGGTTCAGGCTTAATCGTAACTACGACTTTATTTTTAAGGTGGAGGTATTTTTTATGCAGAATAGAGAGAAACACTAATAAGGTGATGCAATAGAAGGGGTCGCAGTGGCCACTTACTATATAGTGGCTTTTGGTTAACCGTAAAAAATATTAAAAAAATATAGTAAAGGGTTTTTCAATAAGGACGCGTAGATTTTGGCGGCCCGTGGCAGCCATCCTGTCCCGGTGACATTCGTCAAATCTTCCGTCTATCATTCAGCCACCCATGCCAAATCACCATGGCAAGTTACACGACTGAACAGTGCGTGCAAGTGGTAAATCTTTGTTATCAAAATGAGTGTTCGTTGGTGCAAACATTGTGCATTGCGCCCATGTGGCAGTGTGGCACGTGGCGCCATCCTGCTGGAACCACATGTCGTCTAGGTCCATATGGTTCAATGTGGGCCATAAGAAATTGGTTATCATCGTTCTGTTGCGCTCACCGTTGACGGTGACCGCTTCGCCAACGTCGTTTTCGAAAAATTACGAAAAGTTTGCACTTTACAAAGTTTTACTACTTGCACGCGTTGTTCGTCGTGTAACTTGCCATGGTGATTTGGCATGGGTGGCTGAATGATGGACGGAAGATTTGACAAATGTCACCGGGACAGGATGGACGCCACAGGGCGCCAAAATCTACCCGTCCTTATTGAAAAACCCTATAGATTAAAATAGTCATAGGCTATTAAAGACGATGGCGTAAAGGAATGATACGGATCGTATCGATAGTGAATGCTGTTGTACTGTCAGACTGTGTATAGGTATTGTGCGGCTAAAGGTTGACTTGCATCTCAACGGTATATTCTGATAATATGACTATGCGTACATCTGAATAATAAACTTTCATAATATATCGAAGGCGTCAATGCAGCAGCAAATTTTACTGAATAAAAAACACGAAACCATGGACGAAAGAAGTGTTTTGTCTGAGAAATGGGAAATGAAGCCATTGGCATTCCTAAACTCAATCATCGCATAAGTTTTGGCATGAATTTGAAAAATACGACGAGCCATTTGGTGTTATGGTCGAGAAGTCGACTGTTACATCAGAGGTCGCGGGTTCGATCCCCGCACGGTACAAACATTTGTGTGCATGAACATGTCTGTTTGTATCGGCCTGGGCGTTTCTATGTATAATAATTATGTATGTATTTACAAAAAAAAAGTATATAAGTAATGTTTATCCGTTGTCTAGCACCCATAGCACAAGCTAATGCTTAGTTTGGGGCTAGATGGCGCTGTGTGGATAATGTCCAGAGATATGTCCAGAGATATGTCCAGAGATATGTCCAGAGATATGTCCAGAGATATTGTTGCAATGTACATCATATACATATTACCGAACTATTAATAAAATAAACTTTACCTCGGAAAGGGTTGTGAGCACGCGTCAGCTTTCAATCCACCTTTACGGCGGCACCGTCCCGGCGAGAAATTGGATTCCATTCAGCAGTAGTGACTGGCGCTACCAATAGCAACGGCACTGCCATAGTGAGTGCTGCCGTCGATACTGACTGCTGCCTTCAATGTGACTGCTGCCGCCAATGTGACTGCCGCTGCCAATAGCGCGATGCTGATAAACGGTCTTTAAGCCGCTGCTGCCCCAGACGGTGGCAAGATTACATCACATCACTGGCACTTCTACTATTTGGAATATATACCCCAATACCCCAAAAAGGCATGTCAACTTTTAGGTTTTGAATCCAGGCACAGGTGAAATAGTTTGTTAATATCAATCGGATTTATCAAGCACGGTGTGTAAAGAAATGATGACCGATTTAGAACACTATTGCATTTTAATTTATGGTAATATAAACTAATAAACGCTTGTAATTTACGAGTATATTTCAAGTTAATCTTGACCATTATTTAGTTAAATAACACATTCTTTTTCGAATAATGTACTTCAATACTTGAAAAAATTTATTCCTTTCATTTCAGATTTCTTATTTCTAAATTCTTTCTTTAGGGATTAACTAGAAAATAGTGCTTGTAGTATTGCTCAAGTAAACGACCTAGCCATCAATGAAAAAGATTTTCCACACCTCGTTCGGTAAGTTGGTTCGACTTAAAACGATTCGCCATTTCCAATAAAGACGAACAAATGTCCGCATAAAATGCACGCCGTCACTCGATATATTGAAAAAAGTTTATCTTACATAAATAGCGTGAAAGTTTTGCATGGTTCCGTAATAATATTCAACGTTTCATTCTCCCTCTCTTTACGACGGAGGTGGGCATCACGCAAATCATAAAAGGGTAAGCAGGAAACTTCGGGTATCCCATAAGATGCCGGCGCTATAACCTTACATCTAGATAGTTAAACTCTGAAATCAGGCACATCGTAAAATGCCTAGCTCGGAATAATTTATGATGTGTCGTTAGTAATTGAACAGGGGAAATTAGTTTTTATTAGTAAAACAGTGAAAAAAGTATGACGTTAAAACAATCAATTAAGTACTCTGACAAATCACAGTATCAGGGCTGAACTGAACATACATAATTGCGTCAGATATTAAGTACCTTTTCTTAAGGTATCATACATATATATGTATGATAACAACAACAACTATATAGTTGTTGTTCAAACTCAAATGGAGGAATCAGGTGGTGAAGTTTTGTTTATTTGGTTTACTTTAAAGAGGTAATTCGTTTTGAATTGAATGTGACACATGTCCAATCATTAAAATGTATCTTATTAATAATTTATTTCTACATAAGCCGGACATATCATGACGAATCTGATTTCACCAATGATCCGCCACGCGTGCGCTCCGGCCGGTCACCGGACGACGCGCCACTATAACGTGACGTACGCTGTTGCTTACAGATAAAGACATGGATGGAACCTTTTATGGCCTCTTTGGAACGCCTCACTTTTGGGGGACAAGTTTTTTGATAACGTATCGTGTTGCGTTGTATGGTCTTTTTGCTGCAAGAATTATGAGATTGACAATTCTAGAATATAAGAAAATACTACGTCTTCTCGATCTTTTGACGAGCCATTTGGTGTAATGGTCGAGAAGTCGGCTATTACACCAGAGGCCGCGGGTTCGATCCCCGCACGGTACAAACATTTGTGTGCATGAACATGTCTGTTTGTATCGGTCTGGGTGTTTCTATGTATGATATGTATGTATTTACAAAAAAAATAAAATATAAGTAATGTTTATCCGTTGTCTGGCACCCATAGTACAAGCTAATGCTTAGTTTGGGGCTAGATGGCGCTGTGTGACTGATGTCCAGAGATATTTATTTATTTATTTATTATTTATTATTATTCTCGTATACCAGTAGTCTTTGATAGACGATCTGGGTTGAATGTCAGTATAATAATGTCGTCGTCGTCTCGCTCGGTTCGTCGACAAACGGCTAGTTTATCACTGCGATTTTTTTAAACAATAGAAGATTACATCTTGAATTATCATTGACTTTTCACATGACTTCTCAGTCTACAGAGGTAAATTTTTTTTTTTATATATCCTGTTCTATATTATGGACTCTACTTGTTTTCCATTATTTAATTTCTAGTGTGTTTTGAATAGCTTGCCTTAGTTATATTATTCTTTTTATTTTAAAAAATGTTGCCCTTTTCTGTCCCAAACGTTAATAAAGCACTTCCAACACTCGTGGGCGCCCTCGTTGCGCACGCGCCCGCCGGCAGAGGGCGCTCGCTAACGACTTCCGCGTCCGGCGCGCGTGTCCACGGACACACGATAGCGTCGCGCTAATTGATCAACTCACCACGCCGCTGATGGTTTTAATGGGGTTAAGTTTACGAACTTCATTTAACTTAAATTAGGAGGGTTGCGACCGCGTTAGAATTGATTTACATCTGAAAATTAGTGCCAGAGTATCAAGATAAATCTCCCTGTGCCCGGCTGGAATATAGTGCAAAATAATTTTATAGCAATGCATTAGCCAAAATTAGCCAAAATTTAATAAATATTGGACAAAATTGATCTAATCCCAAAGGAAGTAGCGTAAGCAGCTATGTTATGAAAGTCACCGAAGGTTCCGCTAATATTTTAAGCTTAAATACGCATAAACATCAACACACAGGAAAAACACAAATGTTCATCACATTAGTGTTTGTATGAGTGGGATCTGTAATGATTTTCCTTAGCTAAGTTAAGACGAATGCCGATTCTAATAATGAACTTACTCGGACATTCATTAGGTATATTGAGAAAAGATAAGATTATGGCTGTCGCGAATTGGACTTGCCTCTAACATTCAGAATTAAGCGATCTGGATGCAAGTCCAACCCAACGCTGAGTCTGGGAAGGTTGACAAGTGGTCTTCGTTGAACATTGAACAGCCATTCACTGTATATTATGAAACGTCAACCGACGACCTGTGGAGACAGTGAAGTCGTAGCGCCCGAGGCTGCGTGCTACCTGCTACGAGGCTACGGCGTAGCATCCCGTAGCGCGGCTACGAGGCCACTCACTAAATGGAGGTTGTTCCGTTTCGACTTGCCGCCGTGAAATACGAGTTAGGAGTCCTCAGTCAAAGTTATGTGGTCATCATATTTATTTATTTATTATTTATGATACCCTGTTAAAAAATCAGACGGCAAAGTACACCAAACACATTCAAACTATGTCAAAATTGATTTACCACAATAAATTATTTTAAATGATTCTTTGTTAACTGACATGTATTTAACATAATATATTTAGTCAATCACTGAAGCTTTTTTCAAGTGGGAAATGCGCGTAATTACACTCGTGTTGCGTAAGTATTTTACTACTAAATAAATGTTTTATCAGTCAGTGTTAATTTGTGTAACAACGCCGACCAAGTTAGTCTACAGAACCCAGAAGTACTAGCGACGCGTTCACTCCTGGCCAGTTTTTATCCTACATTTCGTCCAGCGCAACGGAAGCGAAATGTTTTCATTGCGCGCCCTGCATGAATATTTTTATTGGGGCTTTTTAGCAGTTTGCACACCGCCGTACGTAAGTGTGGATCCTGATATATTCCCATTACGATTGTGCGGGGGCTTTTGTTAAATTTTGGAACGAGGAATTTTTGCAAATATTATTCCTGCTTTTATTATCGGTGATAAAATTTGCCGCTCGATTTGATGGCGAGAGGCTCGCACAATGGCTGACGCAAGGTGATTCATGCTTGTTGTTTTTGTATTTAATAGTCATTTGGCTTACTGATCATTCATTCAGTTTTGTAATTCAAAAAATAAATTATGGCGCAGATTTTTTCAATTGAATTTCAGAGGCGCTCAATCTCGGGAATATCAATATTTTATGTTTAATGGCACATTGTAGTAATACTTTCTCCTTTGTTATTGTATTATTATCACCGTCTATAGTACTCGTAATAATTCAAACGTTACTTTATTTAAAAAAAATTGGTAATGTCAAAATACATAATTAATAACACGCTATTTTACAATTTTATACCAAGATGAAGCATTACGTTAAAACTGTTTTACCTAGGAGTAGACAGACATCTCCGAGAAAAAGATGTGTAATGAAATTTCGCAAGACAAACATAGTCCGGAATTGTTTGTCCCAGTAGGCGGGCACTGGCTGGCAAGTCGAGTGCGTGCGTAAGCGCCGTGTGAATAACAAACCGACTCGCGCGGATGATTCCCGCATCAATATTCAGCCGCTCGCGCGCTGCCCCGAGATTCCGACTCGTGACGCTTTACACTGCTTAAGTGAGATTCACACGGTCCGATTATGTGAAGGATGACAGGTAAAATCATAACGAAGTCGCAATAGAAAAAAAAAAATAGAACAGGCGGGAGATGGCGCATGACACACCCGTGTGAAGACTCTAATAGTCCGAGGCCAAGAATCACATTAGGTCACTGCGCCATCCTAGTCAGTTGGAAAGGAGAAATTCTTGCTCTTTTATAATTCAGGATAAATTGTTGGGTTTAGATAGATAGATAGATAAATCGTTTATTCATTACGGCACAAACATACAGATAATAAGAAATAGAAAAATCAAACGATAACAAACATTAAATTGACACATATTATGTGCCTTAGATAATAATTATAGTAAAAAATAATTGTGTGACATCCAAGCTTGGATGGAATAGGTACGAGTACTTAAGCCAAACTGAGTAATCAAGCATACTACAGAAAAACATCACAATAAAAATCTTTAGTTAATAACGACATGTATGTAATTAATTATTTTCTTAAAGAATATCAAGCTAATGAGTAGTAAAAACATTCTTTTTGGATCAGTAGGCTTTGTAAAGTCGCGTCGTATAAACCTGTCTTAGCATTTTTATTCGGCAGGAGCTAAAGTCGCGGCCGACAAAGGTAATTGACAGTGAGCCGACCGGATCCGCTTTTATTAGTGTGCTCGGCGGGCGTGGGTGTTGCAGAGTTATTCAATCCACCCTCACGCAAACAACGGCGCTTGACATACGAGACGCATTGACTTGCTAGTCAAGAATATACAGATTACAAAAAAATCTTAGAAGCTGGTCTCTGCGCTAAAGTGATTTTAACTCATTATTGCACATAAGTGATGGCATAATCACAGTTAAACTGCCTGTTCACTTATATATAATTATTAAAATATGGATTGACAAGAATTATTATTTATTTATTTTTGCAAACTCTGAAAATCGTGAGATTATTAAAAATTGTGGCAAACAATCGTGAAAATATATTTGAACACTTAAAAATGGGTATGAACCATTTGTTAAGAACAACTAAGTACAAGTCCGCATTCAGATACTTTTACATTTATGTATGTGAAACTCATAATGTATGTAGGTTCACACCCTTGACACAGATTACTAAATAGTATTTATCCTAGAATTCCTGTGGTAACGGTAATTTACAACTCCTAGAAACCATCGATGTGTCTACTCCACCTCTGGCCACGTCACGTCGCCATAATATGTCCAGGTCCATTTTAGTGTCACAATTTCAATTCCGGCGTACCGTACCTTAGTTGTTCGCCAAAATCCACTTGAATATTGTATGAACACTCCTAAATGTACACAGATTTACGCAATAAATGTTTACTTTTATCATTATATTCACGCTTTAATTTAAATATATACTATTCCCAAATATACGCAATTACTAGATATAATTAAAATAAGGATGTCATGCGCGAAGAAATTTTGTACACAGTAATTAAAATTTAACTAAAGATATTAGGCTTGTCGTTGTTATAAAGGCAGGAAGATCAAAAGCTCATGAATGAAAAATGAAAGCTGCAAAGTCAAGGTACTTAGGCTGTGGCGTGGTTGCGCGCCACACGGCGGCGACGTGCGACTAATCGCATTAGTCCGCGCGAGCGCTCGCCGTGTCGTGGCCACTGGCTGGAACAGTTCCCTACCTCGCTGGCAGGTGCTTCCTGTTTGTGCAATAGTTTATGAGAATAGATTACGCAACTCAGTAGACATAACACGCTTTTGTTATGACAATTTCTATCGTATTTATGGAGGAAGCTGTTTAAATAAAAAAATTAAAACCCTTATCTGTTTTATTTTTAAATTTGTTTAAATACAATCTTTTTTATAATATAACAAAACATGCTAACAGTCTGGTTTTATGCAACATAAAATAAAATCCAACAAAATGTCTCCTCACTTATGCCACAAGCTCGTTACCGGTGTTCTGTTCAGCTGCACGGAGCGACAACGTGCGACTAATCGCATTACTGTCGGAGCGCTGCGGCCGGCAGCGGTACAGCTTCCTCCGGCCTCATCCGAGCGTCCACTGCCATGCGTATATGTTATGCGGCAATTTGTCTCTTCAACCTGCCCGCCCCGCTGTAAACTAATGCTACTAACATTGGTAATATCGAAATTACAATTTGTACGATAGATGTTAAAGAATCATAATAGTCAAATTGAGAACTTCTTCACTTTCTCTTTATCAGACAAAAATACACTATGAAACTACATGCTGCATGCAAAAATATTGCATAAATTCGACAACATTACATCTTAGGTAAGTTTTTCCTGCCTTTGCGCTCACAAATTTCCGAGCCATATAACAAGGCTCGCTTTAAACAACGGACTTTCCTTACACTCCTAGGATTTTTCTTTCACCCGATCCCTGCTCAGAGGGTATCACAAATATCCCTATCGGCTGTAATCACCCCCCCCCCCTCCCCCGGCTTATCGCTCAAAGGGCGCGGGCAGCTCGGGGTGGCAATCGAGTTCAAATAAAATATAAGCCTTTGTTTTTACCTGAAATAAAGACGCTACGAGAAAGGGTGTAATCAAAGGAATATTTCTTTGTAAGTTTCTCCTGTCTTGTATTGTATTATATGCTGTGAATTATATTTGAAGTAATAATAATTTTATTTCGACGCAAAAGGGTCCCGTGTTATATTTCCGGTCAATGTAATTAGAGAATGGTGTTTTTACACACTAAGGTGAGAAAGGGTTTGGCCCATCTGAGGATATCTAAATGTATTAAATTGTGGACGCTGGTTCTAACAGAGCTATTTCCTCATTTACAAAAAGCTCCTTCAGAAGCTCATCTTATAAAATCTTTTACTTATTAACGTTGTATTTAACAATTATCCCTATATCGTATAAAAAAATATATGGATAAATGGATATAAACAATTTCGTATGATTATTGTATACAATAAAAGTTTTGCCTTAGTAAATACCCACTGAATTCTCCGAGGGAGGAGATTAGACAGTGAATTATCTCGAATATTTTCTTTCTTCTTTTGTTGTAACTTGGTATCTTAATTATTATTACGAAGGTGAACAAAAGTTGCGGCTCTTTTGACGCGCAGCGAAGTTAGCGTCAACTAATTAGGCTGTAATTAGTTGACTTCGCAACTCCCAACTATGGCGTCGTCTAAGTATAGCTCAACATCAACATTACATAGACTTAACTGATCCCTAAGTAAGTAGCTTAATCACTAACTTTAAGGGTAATAGAAGCAACAAAGTTGCTACACATAGTAAGCTCCAAAGAAAATCTAATATTTAAGATCCATCTAGGTTCTATAAAAATGTATTATGTAAATAAAAATATGTGTGTAGATAACTAAACTAACTACATCAATAGTAAAGAAGTAAAATTATAACCGATTTCCTAAAAAAAAACTTTGCTTAGCTTTATTGTATTTAAGATATAGGTATATTCTTGTGGTTATAATAATATTATCCTTAAACTTCTTATAATGTCAGATAAAAAAAAGGAACGAAATTTACGAGTACACCCATTAAAAAACGTATATCTGCGAACATCTAGGTAAATACATTTTGGCAATCGTAATAATAACAAGTCCGATTCCCCACTCAGCCCACGCCAACAATCCACATTCGCATTTATAATAACCCTCCGTACACACAATCGACCCGTCCCGAGATCATAATTTGTAGTTGCACAAATATCCCCAATTTAACTTTGAGGACATTAAATCAACTCGCAGGGGAAGGTGGTTGTAATGGTAGGAACAGTCGTCTCGGGAAAGGTTGTAATGGTACGGATAATGCATTTTGCGAATATGAATCTAAATTACTTGTTTACAAGCTGTGTTCAAGTTTCATCTTACATACATTCTCTGACAAACTTGTCAAATATTACATAGTAATCTATGTAAACAATTTATCAGTCATTTCCTCAATTAAGTATTTACTTATTGAACTTACTAAAGTTGTGTCAAACGTTTCGATTGACAACAATACTTACGTGTTCACAAACTCGTTTGTGACTCTAACACCTCAGAGAAAACGCAAGTTTAAAATCAACACAACATTCTTTTCGCGAGACAAGACAAACCAAATATTACGCATTCGCGCATCTGCCATTGACCTATTTTAAGCAAACGTTTACAAAACAACACAGGCAAGGATGAACAGACTGATATTACTCTTACTATCTCGACACACGTCAAGCCTACATTGGTGAACACGGGGTTAATCCTGTGTAGCAATAGCGAGGTAAACAGTCGATTATCCCCAGCAATTTGGATCTTGGCGTCATACGCTATTAGCCAGTGCAGCGAGCTGCGGCGTGTGCCAAGCTTGTAATGAGGATTAGGAGAATGTATAGACGAAATATCCTCTAGAGAGGAGATTTCGCATAATTTGCTTGAAAAACAATTCGTCACAAACGCCAACTTCTTGACATCTTGCTATGAGTATTAAAAGCATAAAATAACAGATAAATCTATGAAAATTATACTATTTACTATCGAGTTCATGGACTGGCAGAAAACTGCCTCTGCGCAGAATGAAGTTTTAGTCAGAATTGGTCGCTCACATTACGGAGAATTGTACGGCATACTGTTTGCAACACGACCGGTACAGAAACCGTAACAGCCGCCAAGAATCATAAGGGTTAATCCCCGATATTAATAATTGGTAGCAACGATAGGATCATAGTGATCTGTTAAAATCTGTTCCGACCTTGAAATGTGATTTAGCACAGAATTCTATGCAAATTAATATTTAAACACAAGCTTTGCCGTCTTGTTTGATTTAAAAAAATATGTGTTCATAGATTAATGATGTTCATCCCTCATTTAAAATTCCTTACTCGAAAGGATATGATTGGGATACGTCAAGTTGCATAAACAAGCAGAAACATCTATTCATGTTTTCTAAACAACACTTTAGTCTGATTATCGTACAAAACGATGCCATTCCATAGCACTTATAATTACTAACATTCGCATGTTGACAAGCGTTGGAACCAGCAGCAAATATAGCACTAATCAAAATGTAAGTGTGATTCATATTTTATGAATTAATTGCATGAGATATGAGATTTTAGAAATAAAAATTATTAAGGTAGTACTCGTATAGATGCATTAAATTTGTCTTATATTATAACTAACAAAAAAAAAATTGTTATCCTCAACTTATTCAAAAGTCTGATCCGGCTTTTTGAGTCGTTATTAAGTTATGCGCGCACATAATTATGTTTATTTCGGAGATTTATTTTTATTATTATAGATATATAAAATGTAACTACGTTGATTTTTACGAATTACCAATTATTATCATTAAATTTTTCGTCTAAATTTCTTGCAAGTTGTACTAATTTTTGTTCATTATAAACAGATTTATTCTTTGATTTAAAGTGATTTTATAGACATCTTATGTTTTCATTTAATTGAATAGACAGCACAGACATAGGTGCATATTTAAAACATTGTTAATCCAATATTATTATTATTATTTCGACAAACCAATAAATAAAATACATATTTTCTTCATTAAACAGGTTCCAACTCCTCATTTTGGTTACATCGTTCTCAGTGGTCTCTATGTACGACATAGATCTGTGGAAAGAGTTGAGAGGGGTTAGTTGGGTGGATGAAGCCAACGAAGATGGTCCCATAAACATGGATTCATTTTTTGATAGACTCGTGCTCTTGGGTAAATCGAATTTCCAACCGGTAGCTCCAGGTGTTTTTGTTACTAAATACCATATCCTCACATCATACAATCCCTTTAAGCACATTCTAGCGACGTATTTGCCATACGTTAATGAGTTTCAGATAGATAATGAGACGCAACAGTATCCGTCAGTACTAAGAGTCATGATATTAATAAGGAGGTCCCGCGAGAAAACTCCACATTGGCATTACCTATATGATGTTGCCGTCGCTGAAATGACGTGCGCCAGGCAAGTGGTGCCCGTATCAGAGAAAGCACTTGACCCGAAGCAATGGCATGGAACAGATAGAATTCACAGCCCGACGCACGATTTGTTGGTGCTAAGAGTTTATTCTGAAGTGCTAAGATTTATTCAACCAAAAAGTTTGCCAACATACGACGATTTTGGTGGATCTTGGAAGGTCGTCGGACCCTCGTTGACGCCGGTGGCTTCACCAAGTGATGTTTTAGGCAGGATTATAAAGTTTGCATCTTATGGTTTTTTGGACGCAGAGCATATTCGAAATAGTCGTCAGTTGAGGTCGAGGGAATACGAGGAGGACGACAATGTGGTGGTGGAGTGCGGCGAGTGGTTTCCGCGGACGTGGGGACACTTCATCTGTGTGAGGAACCTCGACGACTTCCCGGGCGTGGGCTCCGGCGCCATGCTCGTCAGCAACAACACGCTGTTCGGCGTCGGCAGCTTCCTCCTGAAGAAGGGAGAGAACAGCATCCTTGTGTTCACGGACGTCAGGCCATACAGAAACATTATTTTGAATACTTGCGAATTAAAAGACCAATCTGACTAGTACAAAGCAGTATGTGTATTATTGTAAAAATTAGGTACTACCGTGGTTCGTATACCACCCAGTTTTTTGTTGTATCTCTGTCTTTTGACATTTTTGCTTTGCATTAAATATAAATTTTGAACACAAGTGCTCCCAGGTACTTATGAATACGATCAATATGTAATGTTTTCCAAAATGATAATTTCTCTATTAACATGTCAACACGAGACAGTGCAACGAGACCTGCCAGCATTCGGTAACACAATGCAGAGGCACAATACACTCAACTGGGTCATTGAGCCACTCCGAGCCGCAGTCCGAAGCTATTCGCAATGATCCCTTGTTGGCACTAGGTTTGTGTTAGGCTTTGAAGGATCAACATAATACTATAAATATCCCGGGATATTATTCACACAGTGCTGTCTGGGCCCAATCTAAGCATAGCTTGTACTATGCAGACAACAGATTTTTTTTTTTTGTAAATATCATCATGAATATTAAGCGTATGTAGAAACACCTGGGTGTTACCAAAGTTCATGCACACAAAATTAATTTGTGTGCATGAACATTTAATGTTTGTATCGTGCTGAGATCGAGACCACGACCCTTTGGTGAAATAGCTTCTCAACCATTACACATTCACATTGAAATTCAAAATTTAGATTTGTTTGTTTTTTATGTCCCTTCCGTTAAAACAGACAAACAGATAACCTGACTGTAAGCAGCTACTGCGGCCTATTCATTAGTCAAGAAACTTTAATAAATGTACTGTCACTCACACTGTAGGCTTCTCTTAATCTTTGAGCTTATCATTTCAAGCGCACGGGTCCCTCAGATTTAAATTGCCGAAGCATAGCCAAATCTATTTTGGCGACAGATTTTACCTGTAGCGATGGTAACTAGCCAGTCGGCTCTGAAAAGGTCCTACCTAATGTTAAAATCATTTAAGCTAGCATGGTTTTAGTTGCGAAAATCAAAATTGTTAATTTCTACTTCAAAGGCACATCTATGTGAATACCATTAACAGTCTCCACTAGGTACTTATGCGTTGAAAGTAGAGTTTATATTTAAGGAATTTTAAAAGCAATAGAAGTTAAATTGAATTAGCTCTGTGAACCATTTTTATGTTGTGTAAAGTGAAGTACAAGTGAGATTGGGAGGTGTAGCGCGGAGCACGGCATTAATCGCTCGATAACGAGCGGGAATTAAAAACGCGAGTGCGCTCTTTGAAGATAAACGCAGCTGCTTCCTTGAGGAACTCCTCAGGGCTGACTACTTTGCCTTTTTTATTATTAATCTTGACCTAGATATCCTCCTATTCTAAATTCTCGATGGTCAATAGATGAATGGGTAAACTGAACCGTGATCTAGGGATCCTGGGAAGCAAAATTAGGCTCATTTTCGAACACATTTCGGGTTTGTGATCACTGATCCGTATTTGGCAAAGGTGTTTGAAAAGTCGACTATTGTGAAGAGGAAACCGGAGAAGTTTAGAGGGTGGTGGGACTTTTTAGTTCTAAGTCCCACACATAGCCGCAGGCGTTACCATAGGCGTATCTCATTTTTTATAACTTTACAGGAGAGCCAAAAAACGCTTATTTTCCCCCGATTCGTAAACTCTTTTTATGAAATATTTAGCCAGTTTTATTTGCCTCTGTGGCTAAGTATGTATGTAATAAATGGTAGAAAACATACACGAATCGGGAAAAGTTAACTACATATTTGTTTGCTCACCTGTAAAGTTACAAAAAACTATTGGTAAGGCCAGTGACGTAGTTCACGCTAAAGGGGCTTAAACGCATTCTCCTCCTCCGAAGAAGAAACAAATATGTATATTGTAAGTATTATAAGTACTCGCAAAGTCACAGGGTCAGCCCTGTCGGTCAAGAGGAAGGCATCGCGGAGGGCGGGCGGAAGTTTGCGCACAGATCAAAGGCTTTTGTCTACGGATTAACGACTCCCAGTATAAATTATTTGGACCGCGACCCGCGACCTATTGTAACACTGTTTGCCCGAGAGTAATGTTAACACCCGGCTCAATTTATTTTGGAAGTTTTTTTTACAAGACTTATATTTTCTTTTCGTATTGAGTTTTTGATAAGTCAAGATGAATAACAACGTTTGAAAGGTGTAGGAAAAATATTATATGCCATTGCATTTTGTTACGGGCTGCATGTTATAAACCCATAAATATTATCTATAACATAGAGTAAACTTATTATTATATATTCTCTAAATGTAAAACTGACCGACTGAGTTTTACACATCCCAGATAAGTTCCTGCTCTATCTGTGAGACAAAAGAGATGCTATTCTATTTTTTGAATTTTAAAAAGGAATACAGCTTAAAATGTATTTGATTAATCTGATAATTTATCAAGAACTAATCAGAAAGGATAAAGAAATAATTTTTAAAGTAAATCTGGACAAACAACAATCAAATAATAATAATGGCAGTAGTTTTCTTTTGGTGCATTATATTTAACTAAGAATTATTCTCTACAACAAAATTTAAACGTCTGGAAATGAAAGAAGCAATTAGCTGCGACGGTGAGAGCGTCGCGGGCGCAGCAGATAAGCGTCTTTGTGTCGCGACAACCGCAAGCCATAATCCCGACTACTTTATTTACTGCCTGTCTTCTGACGGTACAGATTTTCTTATTTCTTAAACAAAAGATAAAGTATAATAAAGTTTTTAAGGTCAATTGGAAGTTTTGATGGTAAACTGTTGATTAGTGATCACAACAGCTGTGTTTGAAAAATCTGACTCTTATTTTGTTCGACCCGGGAATTAAATTCAGGACCCAGAACACATCACGGTACATCAATCTGGTTATTCAATAAAAAAAACTCATTTTTAACAATCATAAAAAGCTACTTCATAAGAAGTTGTTGACTTTACAGAAATTGGTGACTAAATTTTTTTATATACATATATGGTCCGCAGATGGGCCGTTAATTGATGGCCACTGATCTTACCACAAAATATCATTTGAATTATGCAATCTGTACTCTTTAAGATTGAATGCTTAAAAATGAATACGTTGTCTGCATACTTTGCTTCTTCAGTAGCACCAACACTTTCTGTCTGAACAAGGGTTCCCTGACTCTGACATCTAATTTAAATTGTTAATGCCATTTATTTGATTTGAGCACAAACAATCGTCGTGAGTGATAGTGGAGGCAGCGCCGCCGACGGCGCATTCCAGAACTTTGTCAATTACCCCGGCCAAATATTGACCCGGACTAATCTATTCATCCGCGTTTTATTTGTTGTCTAAGCCGCTCCGTGCCAATTTACATTTGATGGAGCGTAGATTAGCCTTTTTACTCGCCGCCGAAAAGTTTTCGCCAACTTGGAATTGTTTAGAGTGGATTTCAATAAAGGGAGTGAGCAGGGAACGATGCCCTGTTTTAAATGTAATCTGTTGGAATTCTTGGGCGCGGCTGCCCTTCGTAATGTTATCTTTAATTTTTTGTCGTTCATTTTCAGTTATTGTACTCGTATTTTTTGTCAAATCTTTAATGTAAAATGATTAGAACTTTCACTTTCATAAGTATCATTTGAAGATGCATGTAGCGCTCTAATTTCAAGCGAAAATTTCACCCTATTTACTATTAAAAATCACACTGGTATTCCTCAATCATAGGAACCAAGCCCTATGCTGGTGGTAGGTACTGTTCCGTTAGGAACAATCCGTCGAAATACATACACAACGAACAGAAATAACAAAAAAAATCTAGATCTTATTTCTCGGTAGGTTTAAATTCTGATGTCTCACTTGTAAATATTTAATTTTACGGTAAATTAGATGTGAGACAAAATTTGAACAGATTTTCGCTGTTTAACCGATTCTCAAAATTACTCACTTATGTGTTCAACTGCTCTAAATATAATGCCCCAAATCTGGTAAATTGTAGCTGAAATTATGTGTGCCGTTCTGCATATCACGGCCATAGCTCACTCTGTGTGCCGCGCAGCTGTAAATCTGCCGCGATCGCAAACAGCGCGTTGCTCCTCACCTGGCTTCGTTGACACAACTAGCATGCAGTTTTATGATAGACTTGATTGATAGAACATAAAATTGTGAAAAAAAAATTTTAGATCTTTCGACAACAAACAGAATATACGCGAGTTTTTGTCCGTTTTAAGTTGTTTTATTTAATAGTTATTACAAATTTAAAAAAAGTAAAAAAATCGGTTCATATTATTCTTTCGTAATATTACAATGTAAACATATGGACCTTCTGGTGGACCACGGGAAAAAATAGTTTCCCGAAGTTCACCCAGGTGGACCACGCGGGTGGACCACGGGCAATAGACGAACACAAACAACACTTTACACAAGAACACGACAAGACATCTAGTTTATCTGTTACGATGATAATTATAAAGTCTTAGAGCAAGTTTCGCTGTTGTCAGATTTGTTGGATAAGAGGCTGCGTCTACGATATACCTTCAGCGTAACTTTTCCTTAAATAGCAAGAATCAGTATACTGTATTTATTATGCTTTATAACTTAGGCTATAAGCCCGAAAGTTCGGGCTTACATTCGACGAACCTTTGAAGCGTGTGAAGCGCCAAAACATAAGCAATGCCACTTTCTCTATTTATTAAATTTTTAAGGTATACAATTTACACAATTATGATAAAACAATGTATCTAATAACTTAAGATTCTGTAGCACACATCTGTTATTAAACGTACTAATGTGTGATAGCAGTTTCGGCCCAAACAAATGGTTTCTTATAAGAAGTGACGCTCTCCCGTTTAGCTGTCACTCTTGACGCGCGATAAAGCTGAAAATTAGATTATTTTGTAAAACAAAGGACCCGCCGGCCCCAATTGACAAAACACTTTATCTGCGGGAAAAGTGAACCATCTGATGCGGATCAGAGGTCGTTTCGGAAAGTTAGCGGATGGAACTTTTGTAGTCCAACATAAGCCACAATCCGTAAACAAAACGTGCTCGTCTACAGACACATCGAATGATTAAAACAAGAACAATAAATTTACTTAGGTTTGTACATGCTATGTTATAAATTATGTAAGGCCAATAATAATTGATAAAACTAATTTGAAAATTAAGGAACTGAATTGGGTAGCAAGAAACATTTTAGTCGGCAAGTTATACTACAGCATTCAGCGAAGACACTCACCACCCAATCTTAATGGCTGCAAAGCCTCATCACATGCCTCAGACATGCATGAATTTCCTTACGTCACATAAGTTATTAGCAGACAGAAGTGTTGGCACTTGGCAGTAGATACATCGCAGGCAGCGAAAGGATCGCGCATTCGCGGCAGGTGCGCGGGAGATGGTGTTTGTCTGCTATGAGGATAATTCACCGCGGCGTGTTTGCGTACAGTTCAAATGCTAATGGGTGCATGTATGCGCTCGGCAAAATGCACCTCACGTCATAATGCACGGTGTACATTTTAGATATGTAGAGGGGAAGGTAATTGCTATTATGTAATAGGGTATTCATAATTATTATATAGGAGTACTTTTAAGTTATGTTTCTGTGCATAAATCATTAACAAAAATAGAGAGTTCTAATAGCAAATTTAAGTACTTGTCTTGATTGGGCAGGTAAAATATTTTTTTACAAAAAAAAAAACACTCGTACATGTTACCGGTTCACTTAATAGTATACTTACCATAACCGTCGCCTATTTTCAACTAAAGCGACATGGCATATGAGTTTCCAGCACTTACTTAAAGATGCACTTACAAGCGTACAGTCGTACAACCACAAACCATCGAGGGGACGTGGATGTAACATAAATAGATTGACGAGCCATTTGGTGTAATGGTCGAGAAGTCGGCTATTACACCAGAGGTCGCGGGTTCGATCCCCGCACGGTACAAACATTTGTGTGCATGAACATGTCTGTTTGTATCGGTCTGGGTGTTTCTATGTATAATATGTATGTATTTACAAAAGAAAAGTATATATGTATTGTTTATCCGTGGTCTGGCATCCATAGCACAAGCTAATGCTTAATTTGGGGCTAGATGGCGCTGTGTGAATAATGTCCAAGAAATATTTATTTATTATTTATTTATAGGCTTTTGATTTTCTGTAGTGGTTACTTGAATGGTTCTCCTTTTTTTGAATATGTACATAGAATCACTTACTTTATGCTTTAAACTACTCTATGCGTTTTTTCAAGTTGAAGAAAATACAAAATGATTATTACAATATCGTTGACAAAACGTATCTAGACACGACAGCGTGTCAAGCCAAGTTCAAGCAAAGGAACGGTCTAGCCAGCGCCGAGTGTTTTATGGAACATTATTGAAGAAAAATTGCAGCTACAAGCAGTAGAATTGCGTTTTCGTATTAAGCAATAAATAAAAACATCGAGAAAGCGAAACATTGGTAATTCGGACAATAAATACGTTTCACGACTCATTTCCACATTCCGTCATACAATAACCATACCGTCCGCGTATTAATCGCACTGCATTGCGACCGCGCGGGGTTCGCGACAAAAATTGTAAATTGATCCTTTTTTTATATACTATCAGCTGATGTTAAGCGGCCACTGAGGCCTTTTTCATTGAGGGACACGTCACCAGGAAGCGTCGCACAATGTGCTGTGCCGCCACGCTTTATGTTTATCTGAACTTCGAGCCTTTGATTTCAAGTGTACTGGTTCCAAAATAATGATGCCATCTCAGCCAGAGTTATTATGGCGGCAGATTTCACCTATGGTGGTATAGCACTTTTTTTGTACGTCAATTTACATGGTAACATTTTTATGTGTCCTCCGCAAAAAAAAAAGTTATGCGTTTAACCGCAAACTTAAAGTTTGATGTAACCTGTTAAGTATTCTTAACATAAAAGTCAAATAATATATTATGTTGAAATAAGCGTACTTCAAAATCACAAACGTGCACTTCACTGGATAAATGAGACGATTTGGTCAAAAACTATGCTTTTTTGCCAGTCAGATTTCACTTGCAACAACCTGTCCCCAAAAATCATCAAAAATAATTTACAGCAAGCAATAATCCTCTTAAATTAGTAACAAAGAGGGCAGTAATTATTCAGCAGTGATTGAACTGTTGTATGCCGGCGCAGGCGGCGCATGGCCGCGGGCGCACGGCAACAACTCATTTCCGCAATTAACCGATCGCATTCGCACACTTTTATACAATTTGCGAAGCCAGCGAACCGAAATATGTAAATTAGTATCGGTCCGGTGCGATGGCACTTCGGCATAGGCTAGCAAATTACAGCCGATCCACTATTGATAAGATTATTTCGGTTCTCATGTAATGGTCAAAAATTTCGCTATCTTCTTCTGTATGTAATTTAGATGCTTAGTGTGTAATACGACGAGCCATTTGGTGTAATGGTCGAGAAGTCGGCTATTACACCAAAGGTCGCGGGTTCGATCCCCGCACGGTACAAACATTTGTGTGCATGAACATGTCTGTTTGTATCGTTTCTATGTATAATATGTATGTATTTACAAAAAAAAAAAGTATTTAAGTAATGTTTATCCGTTGTCTGGCATCCATAGCACAAGCTAATGCTTAGTTTGGGGCTAGATGGCGCTGTGTGAATAATGTCCCAAGATATTTATTTATTTATTTAATAACGCATAATATTATAGGCATTTGCAACACCAAAATATTCAACAAGGTCACTATTATGATGTCCAGAAAAGGAAAAACTTTCTTAGAACTTGAAGACAATCATGTAGGACCGATTTTTCGGTATAATGATTGAGAAGGTTGGTATACTCAATACCAGAAGTTTATAACCAGAGGTCTCGCTTTGTATTAATATGTTGTACTGGGTATTTCTTTGTAAATAAAAAAAGATTTAATAGTGTGGCACAAAAATAAATTGTAACTACAAGCTATAGTTTGTTTGGGTCAAAATTAGAAACGGTATTGTGTGAACAAAGATATTTATTGTTTAATGGTCAAATAAATAATTTTGGTTTATCATATTTAATTTTTTTTAGCTTTGTATTCTTGAGTGTGTGTTAGGCTGACGTCAAATAATTAAAATTGTACATGTTTAAATTTCTTATTCGATTCTCCAGTGGGTCATCTGTCAGTAGTTACCTGTGGCGCGCGGTGTCTCACTCGTCACAGATGCTCGTCATCTGACAAATGAACTGAGATATTTTAATTGCGCCGGCCGAAACAAAAGACGGCGCCGCGATGTTTCCGCGGCTGTTCATCGTTTGTTTGTGTTACAGGGCAAGGACCTCCGGTGATTGCCGAATTTCGCCCATTGTCCTAAACATTACTTACTTAAGGTTTAATTTATACTGTTTCATATTTTTTACCCTGAATTAATAATATCTATGAGTAAAGGGACTAATATTGACCAAAACTTCATTATACATACTGTATACTGTTGGTTTACGTGCTGGTTTGATAAGTACTATTTCATTTAAAGAAAGAAAGAAAAGTTGCTTATTTTATGAGTTGGAGTTTGGTATTCGCATTGTTTGCAGGCTTCTATGATTGATCCTTTTATAAATTTAGTTGTTTCAAAATTATAACTTTACGGTAATGTCTCAGTTGTCTCACTCAGGTCTAAAGGATTCATGGTTAATAAGTGCAGTATTACAAGTAAAAGATGATATTTTTATATACATTTCGTCCAAATAAATGTATTAAAACTTCTTTAAGAACCAATGAATTGTACAAACTGGTGTTCTAAGTTAAATTACAAAGCAAAATGTTTACTCGTCGTCCCCTCGCCATCAGCGTCGCCGGCCATAAATAAGCCCGCCGTGGCCGAATCAATCGCGCGCCGAGAATTAAACGAAACGAACGAGATAGGGCGGAGAAGGGTTGGCGGCTCCTTGATAAATAGAAAACAAATTTTAAAACGCGGAAGAAGGAATTCCATTAATAACGTCGCTGTAAGGTTGCCAATCTATCGGTTTTTGATGTGCGCTTTGGAGGGTGCACAAGTTATTTTCGGACTTGTGAATTCAGTAAAAAGTGCCCACCCTTTTATTTACATTTTTGTCTTTTATACGGTTTATTAATTATTATTCAGAAATATGACTTTATTGATAACGAATAAAGAAGATTTAAATTAACTTCAAAAATATCGGGTTTCCAGCAGTCTCACTTCCTTTTTTTTTACTTTGGTTTAGTCATTCTTAAGTAATGCGCGCACACACATTTCGGCGATCCATTTTTATTATTACAGCTTGTTACACAATACTAACAGGCTATTTACGCTCGAGAATATTCCGTTACACTAAGGTGTTTAGAACTATGTTTGATGTACGGTATTCTCATAATTACCTCCGCAAATTAGTACTTAGCCATACTATGTTTGCCTCAAGGAATGTTTGCATTCCCGGCGTGTAGTTGCATGTAAACTGCATATAGCGGAACACATAACACCGTAGTGCTGTCTCGTGTTGCGTGCTATATCGGAAACCTGGTTTATTATACAAGAGAACATTCCAGTGTAACATGTCTTCTGTCTGGGAAAGGAATTATTACTATTTTAGTTTGGTATATTTGATCCTATAATACCAGTTTTTTATTTTGAATCAAAGCAAAGCTGGCGTACTAATGGGTGTAAAAGAACCGATAAACATACATATTTATATAGTTTCAGTATCCTTCCAAACGGACATGTTTCATCATCATCATCGGCCTCATGCATCTGTTTCAGATGATTCATACAGCGCCAGTGAGACATCGTTTTTGGTGGCTGTACAGACCTATTCGAGAGCGGCAGTCACGACCGCACCTTTGGCAAACGAAGTCCTGGGTTGTTGATAGAGGTGGTTGTGCTAGGTTGTCTCTATGGTGTCTACGAGCGCGTTTTTGAGCTAACACCTCTAACCAGGCGGTGTCGTGGGTTTTAAGGCCATCTGCTGTAAGCTTTCTCCACCGGGCACGATCCGCGGCATCATCCTCCCATTTGGAGAAATTTATGTCGAAGGTGGGCATATCGCGTTTAACGCTGTCCTTAAACCTTAATATAGGTCGGCCTACTGGGCGCTTCGCATGTGCCACTTCTCCCAGAAGAGTTTGTCTAGGCAAGCGAGATGGCTTCATGCGATATACATGCCCTACCCAGCGCAACCTCCTCTGTTTTAACAGACCAGATATGCTTGGCAGTTTAGCGATATCAAGCACTTTCTCGTTTGTCACCCTATCCCTCCATGAAATGCCTAGAATGGTACGAAGACAACGCATATGAAACGAGTTAAGTCGTCTTTCTTGCCTGGCGTAGGATGTCCAAGTTTCCGCTCCGTACAGAAGTACACTCAAGACGCAAGTTTGATACACGATCATCTTGGTGTTGATAGTGAGATGTTGGTTGGTCCACACTCTTGCACTGAGCTTCCCAAAGATCGTGGACGCCTTGCCGATGCGAATTCCGATCTCTGCATCAAGCGAGAGATTGCTCGACACGGTCGATCCTAGGTATGTAAACGACTCGACTACCACCAAGGGAGTACCATCCAACAGAATAGTTGGTCTTTCCGTACTGCCCTGTACCATTATAACGGTCTTCTCACCATTAATTGACATCGAAAATAGGTCACAGGCTTTGGCGAATTTGTCAATCATTATTTGAAGCTCTTCAGAAGAGGTGGCAACAAATGCTGCATCATCAGCAAACAGTAGACTGTCGGCAAGTAAGTCCTTACGATGCTTCTTGGACTTCAAAAGCGCTAGATTATAAAGCCTACCGTCGTCTCTGGTGTGAAGATGTATACCCTGCCTGGCATCGCCAAAAGCAACTTTCAACAGCAGTGAGAAAAATATGCCAAATAGGGTAGGAGCCAGAACGCAGCCCTGCCTAACACCTCTCCGCATCTCGAAGGTATCTGAAACTTTGCCGCTATATACAACTGCACCTTTCATCTCATCATGGAAAGACCTGACAAGCGATAGAAGATTAGGTGGACAGCCTATCTTGTACAGTGCAGTGTACAGACCTTCCCTGCTAACTGTGTCAAACGCTTTATTAAGGTCGACAAAGGCAACATATAACGGTGTTTTCTGCTCTCGACATTTTTCTTGGAGCTGCCTCAACGTGAAAATCATGTCTATTGTCGAACGCTCCGCTCGGAAGCCACACTGGGCCTCAGGATACACGCGCTCTGCTAGTTTTTGTAGCCTGCTTAACACAACACGACCGAACAGTTTGCCAACAATACTGAGGAGGGAAATGCCCCGGTAGCAGTTACAGTCGCCGCGGTCACCTTTGCCCTTGTATAAGGTTATAATGTTAGCATCGCGCATATCCTGGGGCACAGCGCCCTCTTTCCAGCACTTTACAAACAAGTTATAGAGGATAGGAGCGACGCTTTTCAATTTGATTACCTCTGTCGGTATGCCATCACCGCCTGGACTCTTGCCGCACTTGAGCTGATTAAGAGCGATATGAAAGTCATCTATAGAAGGCACCTCATCAAGCTCATCCATGGTGGTCAATTTAGAGATCGCATCGATGGCTTCTTGTTTAATACCGACAGGTTCTGAATAAAGACCACTGTAGTGCTCGACCCAACGTTGCAACTGACGCGTACCATCTTTGATGATCGTGCCGTTGGCTTCCTTCAAGGGAGCAGTCTTTTTCGGTATAGGACCTAAGGCCTGTCTGATGCCTGCGTACAGCCCACCAAAATTGTTCGCAGAAACGCAAGATTGTATAGTACGACATAACTCCGTCCAGTACGCATTCGAAAAATGACGGACATTGCGCTGTAAATTTGCCTTAGCTTGAGACAACTCCTCCTTTGCTCTGTTCGAAGGGTTCATGCGGTGAGTTTCAGCAGCTTTGCGTTTGGCTTCAAACAGCGGCTCCAGCTGATCGCGGTTCATGTTGAACCAATCCTTTTGACGTCCTGTTTGGTGACCAAATACATGTGCAGCAGTTACTGTAAGTAGGTGTTTTACACGTTCCCATTCCACTTCAGCTGGTACACTAGGGTCCCAGGAAGCCGACTCGTCCCGAACGCAGGAACCGAAACGCTCCACCATCTTGCTACCTTCTTTTGACGGAAGTCTCAATTTTTTCGTCCCACATGGACGAGACGAGTGAACCCTTTTCGGTGTAAAAGATGTGGTAGTAACAACTAGGGAATGATCAGTATCACAATCTGCACTGTGAAACGACCGCGTATGGAGGATATCGCGAAGATCTCTTCTTTTAGTAATTATTACATCCAACTGGTGCCAATGACCCGAACGTGGGTGTTTCCAAGAGACCTTGCGCATTAATTTGCCTTTGAAAAATGTGTTGGTTACACAAAGCTGGTTATATGAGCAGAACTCTAAAAGCCTTTGCCCATTTTCATTCTGCTTACCAATGCCATGGTCACCAATACAATCAGGCCAAGATAGTGAATCCTGTCCTACGCGGGCGTTAAAATCTCCCAGAACTAATAAACGATCCCCAGACCTGACTTCACGAACTGTCTGGTTGAGCTGTTGGTAGAAGTCGTCTTTTGACTCCACAGAAGAGGTAAGAGTTGGAGCGTAAGCAGAGATAAGTGTGATGAAGCCACAGTTTGTATTTAGGCGCATTGTCATTATGCGCTCTGACACTCCCCTTGGGTCTTCGATACTGGACAGTAACTCATTTCTGATTGCAAACCCCACGCCATGTTCACGCACAGCTGATGTGTCTTTCCCTTTCCAAAAGAAAGTGAAATTTTCCTCCCTGATGGAGCCCTCATCAGGAAGTCGGGTCTCTTGAAGGGCAGCAATCATAACATTAAGCCTTCGGAGCTCGCTATCTATAATGGCAGTTTTACGAAGCTGGTCGTCGTAATTTAAACTTCCATCTGTGTTCGGGAAGCCCGTCCTCATAGTTCGGACGTTCCATGTCCCAATACGCATGGATAAGCGACTTGTATTAGTTTTTGTTTTCTTTTTGTTTGCCGCAGGTGAGTAAAGTAACGGCACCGTCTTCCTAGCTAATCGCTAGTGCTCCCTACACCCAAAAGGAACAAGACAGCACCGAGGCGGACGAGTACCTTACTGGCCGGGGGCTGCCCGGCTTGAAGCGGGCGGTAACTTGTCAGTGGGCCTACGATGGACCCTCCCACTGTCGAGAGTGACCCCTGGCGCCCGCGCTTACGCCTATATGCGCGGACTTATAACCGGTCACTGCCACTCTCCGTGTTGTATTCCACCAAGGATGACATGTGGTGGATGAAGTGTCCTCTTCATTGACGCTGTGTTGCCTGGGACGTAAATAAGATGGTGTAGGCATGCCCAGAACCTACACCATCCTCTCGGCCTAACCAGCAGGATCCACAGGAATGACAAGTCATTACGTGTGGTGCTGGATCGGCTGCAGGTTCCTGACTCGAGTCTAACGGAGGATACCATTCCGGGTTTCTTTCGAGTTTTCCCTCTCAGAACCAACAAAAAGCTTCAAGATGTCTTGCGTTGGTTAGTGTACCTTAGTCGCCTTTTACGACACCTCAGTAAGATAGAGGGTAGTCCTATTCTGCTCTACCGGGAACTACACGGACATGTTTATACTCACATATTATAATCTACTTTGCGGGTATCAAACCAGCACCTTCTGGTGTACGAGTAGTAGTGGAATTTTAAACCATTATACAAAAATAGGTCTTCTTAACTTTTATATCAAACGTACTGGTTTCTACATGGGTTTCTTTGGAACACCGTTCAAGTCCGGAATAAACATTTCTGTTAGGGGGCAATCTAAGCACGTACTATTACTTCATTGTCGTCGTTTCTTAACTGTGCCGGGTTATGTCCTCGTCAAGTACGTTTAGAGATAAAACAGAGAGGTTCGTAATAACTGCTACGGACTGACTTCAATAACATTGATGCAAGTAATATCTGTTATACAATAAAATGTACGTTTATGTTCGTTTCTCTTGACACTTCTCGCCATATAGGTTACTCTTACAACCTCAGCCTGGAGCCAACTTCCTGCTGCTATGTTATTAAGCAAATACGACGTAACGTTCTTCAATACCCGTGCTGCATTCTCTATACGAAAGCGAGCAACGCTGTGCCTCTCTAGGTGCGAAGTAGTCAGCGACGATCACTTGCTCATTGTATATTATGACACTTTAGTTGACATACATGTACAATACCCCTCTGATGGTAAGCGGTTACTGCGGCCTATTCCATTCAGGGATATTAATCAGAGAGTATAGATCAATGTACTTCCACACTGAAGCTACTCTGATCTCCGAACATTTTATTCCTGATGTACAGATTCCCACGTAATAACAAACTTTTGTGCAAAATACGACAAAATTAAAAGCCATAATCATTGACGGTTATATCTCGTGGTAAAGTGCTGCAACCACATCACGTTCGAGACTGATACAGCGCCCTCTGCTGGCGCGCCGCCAAACTGGGCCCCTCCAACTACGAGTAATAGCTGATCATTTGATTTTAATCTAACTCCGATACGGAACAAAGACGCCCAATAACATTACCTACCGGTCAAAAAGGCTCGAAACAAAACCGGATTGCTATAATTATATTAACTTGATTTTGAGAGAGTTTTATATGGTGCTTAAGGATAACTTTGGTACTAGGTACGTAGTAATAGTTCGGTGATAAGGAACGCTAAAATATTACCCTAGTCAGAAAACTTAACATTCGGGTCGGGTCATACAATGTTTAATAATAGTCTAACCCCTATTATTAGTTGATACAGAGTTAATAGCTCAGGTCACAAAATGTCTAGAAAGTTTGGATTGGCAATTACCCATATCCAATATGTAACACGCAGTATAATTATAGTACAATCAAGTTACAAGCAAATATAAACAGAAAAATAGGTTACAATATTTTCATGTGTGCCGAAGAAGCAGCAAAAACACATGTGATTTTGATATCAAAAATCATAATCAAAGTTTTGAAAAAGATTACATTAAATAATAATAAACCAAAAAATCCCATGAATGTCCTTCTTAAATAAGATTCTAACACATAGCCCCTAGGCACGGATGCTCCATCGATCAACGCTGAAATTATAACAAGCAACCTCGAGCGCTGCAAAAACCCGACCGCGTCTGGGAAAAACTAACCAATATTTCTCGGAGGCGCGATAAATCAGAGGGATATTAAACCGCCGATGAATTACCGAGCATTATCGAGACGCAAATTAACCGCGGACCCGGGAGCGGCCATAAATCCCACGGGAATAGCCCACTACAAGTGTTGTGGGAACTTTCAGAGGTGAGCGTGGAGCAACAGAGTAAACATGTACATTGTAAATGTTTAGTGGCACTACGGCACCGTCCGTTTTATGCCTGATCTCTAGATAAGAATAGTGATACTTTGTACTCGTGTACCATTGAATGGTGAGCGCATTATTCACTATTACGAATATTTCACGTCTCATTTACTACGTAGAGGAACGTTACTTCTTTTAAGATAACAATCGTTTCAACGTAATAATAAGACACGCTAAATCCTGGACCATGAAGTGAGCGTACCCAAAATAGATTGAGACAAAATCCCCAGAGAAAGATAAATGAATGAATAAATAAATAATCAATAAATCATCCCTGGACATTATTCACACAGCGCCATATAGCTCCAAACTAAGCCTGAGCTTGTGCTATGGGTGCTAGACAACGGATAAACATTACTTATATACTTTTTTTGTAAATACATACATATTATACATAGAAACATCCAGACCGATAAAAACAGACACAGGGAAGATGATATTCAATTGAATTGAATATCATCTTCTCATCAGGTCATGAAATACTTCGTAATAAAAACCATTCGAAATGACGACGCTGCCACACTGAATACAGACTACATTGCATATAACTCTACTTAACCTTTGCTTTGTGCAGTCTAAAGAATCAGGGTGTTTAATAAACCTTCTTTTGATAGGTATAGGTTTTCTTATAGGAGGACTATCGGAGTATCCTGTACACTCGAGCATGGCGCGGCGCCAGCGCGGTAAGTGCCGCCGCGTTAAATCGTCCTCCGCTCCGCCAATAATGCTAACTCACCGCAGACCGCCATCTGCCTCCTTTTGATATACCGCTGGAGGAACATCCTAGCACCGCGTGGTGTTGGGGAAGCTCAACCAAAATATTGTGTCTACGGGCTTATTTGCCAGGGCCTGTTGTTACTCTTCCACGCTAAAATGAATGGACGTAAGAAATAATCGATTACCTAGCTGTCCCGACGAACGTCATACCACCTTAGGTACCTATTTGGGGACATAAATGTACTAATTCGCAGCCACAACACAGAAAGAGAAGTCCCCAGAAATTTGTTTCCGAGCAGAGATATGTCTGGTGTCTTTGCTGGACCCGGTAAATAATGGGAAATTTTGAATTGGGTACTTCCTATAAATAAGCGATGGTTTTTGTCATTTAGGTCTGCAAGGAGGCACGCAGCCCACCTATTCCATTGAGGGATTCCTCAATGGATAACCAGAAAGCATCGTTTCACACATAAAGTATTCACACACTTACTATGGCACGACACAGTCACACTAACTTTATCTTTTCAAGTGTTGTATTTTGATGAATTGCGAGACAACATTGATAATGTAACATAACGTAAGGCTTTATCCAGAATAACATTTGCAAGGCAAATCCATAATTTGTAAATACAACACCAGTCGGATTGTTGGTTCAAACTGGGTTATCTGAATGAGCGGCTTCGCCATGCGCACAAAGGCTTAGCCGCCGCGTAATTTGGCAAACAATCGCTCGTAATCCGTCGAGACATGCTCCGACTGCAAATTGAGCGATGACAATTGTAACAATTTGAATTAAATCTTACAACTTGTAGGTCAGGAGGGCGCGAAAAAACTAGACAGAAAACCATTATCTGAGTCATTTAGAAAAAGAAACAAGAATAAGCAACACTCGTACTGCTAAGTCTTTACACATTCAATATCTGGATTAGTGAACAAACACTACGTTACCAATTTTTCTATATGTTTCAACGGCTGACAACAGTCGCTGGTCCCAGATGCTATCGTAATAAGCCATCTCAGTGACTTATACACCAACCAAAAAAAGTTTGAGAACTAATTTCTATTCATGAAATAACTATTCATGGCAGAAACAAGAAGACGCGCCTTTTATTCCATAATTTTATCATGATCTCGGTAAATATGGCAGCATCAAATTAGCCGTGAGCTCCTGGACTACGCTGGCTGTAGTTGTCGAGATCGCTGGCGGCGGCCGTGTCGTCGGGCTTAGCGGCGATGGACGCGTTCCAACAACGTTCCACTGACGGGAACAACTAGTTTATCTATGTTATTAACCACATAGATTAATTATGGTATATAAATACTAAATTAAGACAGATAGTGCCTACAAAAAGTATATATAAATATTCATAGGTGCACTCATCTTCAACTCTGCTATATCCTGATTGAATTCGAATATACAATCAATAATAATGTGAAATTTTGTATTGGGAACTATCTTAAACTTAAAACAATAGAAAATTGTGGCATTGTATGTACAAGTTTTCATGTGCGACATCACTATCACTGTCGCTATCTCGCATCGTACAGTACCGCGGCAATCGCAATGAGCTATGTTAAAGCAATTCACGTCGCGAATCTGAACGAATTACCCGCGTTGTCGCGACGAATGCTTTCACTCAGCGACAGCGGGCCTCGATAACCACGTTACCATCTTTGTCACATTGCGAAATAACATTGCTCTTATCGCGCACCAGTACATCAGAACAACAGTGAAATTTTCCTGTCTAATCTGAAGGATAAAGGTGCGTGCAAAAATATCGAAACAGCTTATTAATGTCTTACTGCAGGGCAGTCCTCCATAATTTAAAATCAAATCATCGGTAAAAATATTGGTACTGACTTAAACATTGGTAAAGGTTACCAATATGTGGATTGCAGGTCACCTGCAATCGCTTAACATAAGAATACTTGCCTGAGTTTCATTAAATAAGTGAATACCTCTTCGTAGAATCAAGTAACACCAGGCAATATTATTCAAATTACTTAATGTTCCTCCGTAATTTCATATAATAATAATAATACCCTATAAATAACGTGTTTCAGGATCAAATCAAACGTCCGTGATTTGATCCTGAAACACGCAGAAAGATCTCTATTTTTAAAGGTTATTTACGATGCAACTAAATAAATAGAAAAGTAAATAATAAGACGCCTAATTAAATAGAATAGATAAAATAAATAGGTAGCCTTACTTTCTTCTTCGATTATTATTTTTAGTGGGCAGCTGTTTAGTAAAATAGAAGTCCTAGAAGGTAAAGGTGAAGTCTCTTTACTGTGTTTCGTCCAGTGTGTATGAATGAAGCACCGCGGAGCGCTCGCGGGCGTACGTACGTGGATGACGTGTGACGCATTTGCATGGCAAAGGGAATAAGGACGCGGCATGTTTCTACCGGTGATGTCTCTAACACACAAACCAACTACGACTCAACCTTACTGGGAAGAATTAAGGCAAGCATATTAACATAAAACAATAATTTTATGACGATTAAAAATTTGCTCTTGGTTTGATTTACTTTTTTTATTACTAAGTAGTCCATAGCGAGTGTGACACCTGTTATGTCACAACCATCCAAAGAGATCTGTGACTAGGGTCTCAGATGTGTTGCTGGCCTTAACAAAAGGAAGGGGAAAAGCCGTTGGGAATAGGGGGAGAGAGAGCGAAGGAGTCTCTCTCACAAAACGAATTGCTATAACAATGCTAATCATACCATACATATTCTGTAAGAGGGTTTTCATTTGTTTAATTTTATTATCGGATATTAATTTATCAGTTCTATATATTTTTTCTTTTCTTAATACATATTATGAAAGAAATTCTCTGTCCTGCAGGTAACAATATATAGCTTAAATTCCAGTTCCAATAACAGGGTTACGACAGGCGTCTGTCTCGCCTGGAGTTAGCGCCGCAGATAATTCAATGTGCCGGCGGAATAACAGCAACACGCCGCAAGACACTTCACTATTGTCTCCAATAATACCAGTGAAATACCTTGTTGAAGCAATACTGAACATTACTACATTAACAAAATTACCTGATTAATTTGTTTTCGTTCTCGCTTCATAAGTACCACGTGTCATTAAAAAAGCATTGCTCCACTTAAAGTCATCATCATCATCAGCCTGTATACGTTCCCACTGCTAGGACACAGGCCTTATCTTTATTGTGAGATAGTGTGGGCCATACACCACTAAAAGTGTTAATGACTAATTCATTCCATAACAAACATGTCTAGTAAATCAATTTTCCACTGCAGCTATTGAAGCTTCAAACAAAAGTACCTAAATGTGCAATAGAATAGATTTAGATAATAAGAGAAATTTACATAACACATTCGCAAGTCCCAATTGCGTGCTTTAGAAAAACGTTCTTGTTTCTGTCCCGAATGTTTCTTTTGTCTCGCTCACGACACACACCGCTTGGCGTCCCGCACAAACAGAACTGGGACAGCTTTGCTGTGTCGTTCCGTGTGATTAAACAACAGGTTAAGCTGCAGTTTTCCGTTTATAGTTTCAGGTTTCGCAGCGTTCACGTCTGCGATTTTATGGGCTAAAGAGAAACTTGAAGACTAAATCGGTGCCTAAGTTTCTTTAGTCTTACCGTAACTTGCTAGTGATTTGGCCAAGTTTGTAGGGTTAAGGGTAATAGTAAAAACTACTAAACATTTATAACCAGATCAATTTGTAATGTGTGTTTGGTGAGTTCACACTCCGTAAGTTTGTCCCAAGGTCCGAGGCAAAGGCAATGATGACACAATTCTGATAAGAGTGTTACACAAAAAATAGCGAATAGCTTGAGCTGATACATGGTACATTTGACACCACGTTTTCGCTTTGATTTAAGTGCTATAACACTTGCGTAAAAACAAGCTTTTCTAAACTGATAAATATACAAAAGAAATAAAGGGCGTATTCTACTTACCCAAATCTAGAAAATAAGGAGACAAATTTAGGTGGCTCAAAGTTTCAGCCTGTTAAGGGAAGTCACATAATAATAATAATAATAATAATAATAATAATCATTTATTGCAGACAACTAGTATCCATATTGGTTAGTAATACATAAGACTTACGGCTAATGTTATTAAAAAAATAATATATTAGAACAAAAAAATTAAAATAAAAACACGAGATTAAGGCCCTCCAAATCCCGGCGAGCTAAACTATTTCACTGCGTGCAGTGTTATCCAGCGCGCCAGCATAGGAGAGTCCCATCTTTCTGCCGACACGCGCAGGATGGAGTTGGGGCTGCCGCGCATGCGCTGCAGCAGAGAGGCGCAGCGCTTGCGCATGATGGCGGGGAAACCATCAGTATAGAACTCCGCGAACATGCCGGAAGCGCTGCAGTAGCGCGGCAGCCCCATCAACACCCGGAACGCGTTGTTATATTGTACGCGCAGGTCGCTGTAAGCTCTCCGCGTATAGTTCACCCACAGACCGCACGTGTAAAAGGACTGACAGAATGCTTAAAAAAGGGTTACCTTAACATTTTTAGTACATCGTGCGAATCTGCGAGCCAACATATTACATCGAACAGACAGCGCCCTACGCTCCCTCTCAATGTCAATATTATCCTTCATGTCCTCCGCGATCCAGTGGCCCAAATATTTGAAACGTTCCACTTTTCTCAACGGCACACCACAAAGGGTAACATTTGGTACAGTGTTGTAACGCTTAGTGTCGGGTTTGAACATCATAAACTCGCTTTTTGCTGTATTGTACTTAAGCCCATGGGTCGCTGCATAGGACTCACAAACACCAAGTAACCTCTCTAATGCACCGCATGATGGACTCAGCAGCACCATATCATCCGCGTAGCTGATGTTGTTTACAGAGACTCCATCTATATGACAACCGATACCGGTGCTGCTGAGCTCACCGATGAGACGGTTCATGTACAGATTTAAGAGCGTAGGAGAGCTCAGCCCCCCCTGCCTCACTCCGCACTCCAGCCTGTAATCCTCAGAAATTGCACCAGCCCATCTTACACTATTTTTTTGGTTACTGTACCAATGCTTAAAAAGTGCGATAATTTCATTTGGCAAGTCAGTCTCCTGTCTCATCTTGTTCCACAAAATCTCGTAGGACACAAGATCGAAGGCCTTTGACAAATCAAGATAACAAACATAAACTGGTGTCTTTCTTGCTGTATAATACTGGACAGTCTGCTTAAGGCACAGGATAGCGCTCTCAGTGGAAAGACCTGGTCTAAAGCCAAACTGTGCATCATTGAGTGAGATGTGCTTATCCAAACGTCGATTGAGCAGACTGTCCAGTACTTTTGCAATTATCGTAGCAAGAGAGATGGGCCTGTAATTGTTAACATCAGAGGAATCACCAGTCTTATTTTTTATAATAGGAACTACAATAGTTCGCATTAAACTTTCCGGCAAATACGAATGCCCCAAACACAGATTAAAAAACAATGATAAAACTCTTGGTAGGTGAACACCTGCGTGCTGCAGGTGCTCGATGCTAAGGTTGTCGTACCCCGGCGACTTGCCTCTTACCATACCTTTTATCACTTCCTTCACTTCATTTACGGTGAAATAAACACTACGTTCATGATTGACCACCCCGGCATCGAACACCTGCCGCACGGGACCTAGTGGTGAGTCTACTCTAAAATGCTGCCTGAATAAATTGGCAATATCTTTAGGCTCTTGCGCGCCCGCAACGCTCACAGGAAGGCTGGGTTTATGATTCAGTCTGTTGGTATTTTTCCAGAACTGGCCAAATTTTTTGTTTGAATGGTGTTCAGCGATCGTATCCATTTTTATTTGTTGTTGGTTGTTTTGACACCATTTTAATTTTGATTTAAAAACGCGCTTACTCTCACACATTTCATTATAAAGTAGTCCAGAAGTCGGTTTACCATATAATAACCAGGTCTTAAAACAAAGGCGAGACCTCTCATGAGCATCGCGAACGTGCTTATTCCAACCAGTTATATGCCTGTCGTATCGCTTATTTTTTAAATTACAACTACTTACAGAGGCTTGAGAAAGAATACATACAATATTATCATACATTCTATCTAATAAAATTCTATGGTCAAAACTATTACACATTCCATCACAACACCCTATTAATTCTGCAGGAAAATCTATATCTCGCAATTTAGAGTGACATTCATCATGATATTTTAAAATTTGATCTAGATCACGTTCCCCCCATGTAATTTCATTAATACAATTTGTAGGTACAGATAACTTAGGTTTTAATATATTAAAATTACACTCTACTACAATCGGCAAGTGGTCAGACCAGTAAGTGTCATAAAGAACTGAGACAGAAAGTACAGAATGCCTCGCTGCACTTGTGACTATACAATGATCGAGCCAGCGGAGACTGCCATGGGCATCACTCGTGAACGTATAGCTATCCTGTGGCATCAGCTCCATGTCTACACACGACCACAATTGTTCACTACAAAAAGACAATAGTTCAGTTGCAAATGACTCACCAGGGTGCGCGTTATAGTCCCCCATCATAATCACTGACTCCACATTATGATTCTCAATAATGGCTGTCATTTCACTTAGGCACTCCGTAAATTCCACCAAATTTTCATTACAATCCGTGGGCATGTATACCGAGAAAAACATAACGCAACGATCACTACACAAAACTTTTATTGCCGCCAGCCGTACACTACTACACTTGACTACCGTTACCGTGGGGAAGGCGGCCTTTCTCCATAGTATGGCCACACCACCGTATGGCCTACCGCGAAGAATGCCGGCCGATGTGTCAACGGCGGAGGTCCCCGTGAAAGCGAAGTCGTCGTCGATGCTCCCCAGGAACGCCAGGTCATGTGGTAGCAGCCAGGTCTCCTGCAGCGCGACAATGTCAGCTGAGCGACACAGTCTTCGCACACACTCCACCGACCTCACCACACTCTTGCAGTTGAAACTTACTAGTTTGAACTTTTTATTCATAATTGATTAATCAGTTGTTCCCTTTCTCTCGATACTTAAAGTCTATAAAACGACGATAGGCTACCCCTTCGGGCCAAAAATCCTCTGACATAAATATTTCTAATTTATGTTTAGGTACAAATATTTTAAAAGATTCATAATCCTTTGCTATTTTCATATTATTTGGAGAACATAAGACGGATGGCAGCGGCTTAGTCGCGAGTTACGGCAAGGGCCACTTCTCGCTGCGTCAGTGGATTACGCGATAATCTTATACTATTGTCAGGTTAAACAAATACGTAAGACTTTCAGCTTTTTCCGCTGTATACCTGAATTTAAAATGTTTCTTAAACGAGCCTATTGTTCGGATATTTATTTGATTGGGACTTTAATTGTTCATACAGACTAATGACACTGTGTAGCTAGTTATGTACAGATACCTACCATAAACATTAGGTCGCACTTCGAGGCAAAGATCGCGACAGGGTCCCTGGGTTTAAATTACGCATCTGGCTAAAAAAAAATTGATGGGGTTCTTGTATTCAGCAGAATACTCGTCAAAGTCTAGAGTTGCCGTCGTAAAACCCAGTTTTAGACTCCTATCTCATTGAGCTTTGAGAGTTAGTGCACCTGGAATTGCGCACCATAATCCTGCGTAGGTGGTCAGATGGTTGTTGCTAGCCGAGACTCAGCTCGGAGAACATTATTATAAAATCAACCAGCTCACATAATCCCGCGCACTCCACACTCTGCTCCGCAATCCAGGCTATCCAGGCTACGCACCCGTACAAAGCTCCCTAATGAACCTCTTGCGCTACAAAGAGGGTTGTTAAAAATTTTCGGTGCGCGAACACCAGTCGTCGTAGGCCTGCGTTTGATATGGGTCGTACACTCGCCGGGAATATTGTGAACATACGTTCTCATTTGCCTTCTTTATTACTGTAACTTTGTACAAATTGCGATCTTGGGATGCTTGTTTGTGTATTTTTTGTATTGTTCGGGAAAGTAGCACAGGTGTTGACCCTGAATTTATAGGTCAAAGTTGGAACTCTCTCTGATTAAATCAATTATTCAACAACTTGAGAAGATTTTTTTAAATATAAGTTCTCATTTTCTAAGAGGCTTATCCGTCTTTATAAAAATATTTTGTTTTGAAGGATTATGTTTAAGTAATGTGTATAAGGTCAAATTTTAGCTTTCATTACTTTCTAACCTAATAATGAAATCAAAATTTCGTTCAATTATGTAACGTATGCTTTAACAAGTCCTCCATTAGTAGTTTCAAGTTTTATTTATTTTATGATCTATGAAATTCTTAAAACTTTCGGCATGCACAGGTTCGGCGTTGCGCGTGTGAGGCATCTGGTGTTACAACCACTTACCATACCATATAGTAGGCTGGAGCGCCACTTGTGGTAAAAAAATTGTAGTATAGTACTAATAGTATGTAATATGGAATCTCTTCGCAAATACCAGTGGTAAGTAGTTTTTTTTTTAATTGAACTTAATTAATTTCTATTGATACAGTAGTTTTCCGCGCAGAGTGTATCGGTCGTTACCGCGCGGCTGCCCGCAGTAGTTCCGCACATACCCGCATTTTTCAGTAATGGCGGCGCTTTCTGGTCGTAATCGTGAGACGTCTGCGAGCTAGGTCACCGGGAGACAGATGACCCTTGCTCGTTCAGACGCAGCGCTATTTCATTTGAATTATGTACCGATGTCAAGGGTTATGAGACGAAATGACTCTAAGTTGGATTTAATTATTAATATATTTCTTACTACATACATTCATTTAAGTATTGAATAATTTTGAACTACTATTACCATCAACTACCTACAGCTTATTTGAAATTGTATTACAGTACACATTAAAAAATATTTTTATTTTGATAATTTGTAAGAACACATAGATTTTTGTCACTCTTTCAGGCAGGAGCTTATTAGCTAAACAAATAGGCTGGTTTATGAATCGGTTAATGTCTGATTTTAAGAAAAAGACCTGTATTTTATAAAATAACAGTTTTTCCATTGACCAGCTGTGATTACAGAAAAACCTATTATAAAATGATCAACACAGCACCGGTGCTTAAGCTTCCTAATTTGTGAATCAGATTAAATGTGATCCTATTTTTAATTATGAATTTATTATTTATTCATATTAATAAGTTCTCCTCAAGGACCACCCAACACAACAAGGTACACATCAACGTGAAGTTATTCCCAATCTATCCACTGCCTTAATTGCCGCAGCGCAAGTAACGACGCCGTTAACTTGTCACCAGTATATCAAATATCAGCCACAATGCCTAAACCACGCGAACAATACCTGATATCACAATAATGCTGTGCGAATTCGATTTGGATTAGGGAGGCTCAAAGGATTTTGAACGTTCGATTATGTTGATTAGAATATCATTACGCGATCGTTCATAAATATGTTAATTGTAAATGGATTTAGTATAATAACTACAGCTACATACGTTCTCGCTAGATTATAAGGCAGTTAATAAATTCGTTGCTAAAATCGTAGTAGCGTCGTAGCACTATGAAGTGTCGTAGCATTGCGGGTCTCGTAGCTACAGAAACTAGCTACATGGCTACTGACTGACTTTTTTAATGTCATGTTTTTATTTTCTCTTCTTAACGTCATGCTTCATTGTCCACACCATTAGGGTAGAAAAGGTGGACTTAAGCTTAAAGCATTCTCTACCAGTCAACCTTTGTGAAAAACGAAATGTTTCTTATTTTCGTGTGCCACCGAATAAAGTAGCTAAAGCACATTTATTTTTGAAGCAAACGAGTGGGCGTTGGATGCAGAGTTATTTCAAATATAAACTTGTAATATTGCGACGGTTAATATGACACATAATCTCGGGACAATATTTACCTTTTTCACCTGCTAGTCAAAATCGTGTCTAATTAAAGCAGCTACGAAACAAGCGAGGGTCGTCGCTTCGCTTCTAATTTGCAGGCTACCGTCGCTCTCCACTACCGGCAAAGGAATAAGGGTGGATGTGAGACTGGCTTTATTAAAAATATTAAAGATGACGGCACCACGTACCCTATGTGAGCAGAGGATAGAAACTGATAATATGGACATGGGCTAGACTCAAGAAAGATCGTTGGGATACGTCGGACTTAGATAATATGTGGTCTAGTTACAACATTCGAACATTAGAAGTCTATGTAGATGGCCTGCATTTTATATATTAGACAGGTAAATCCTAGTTCAGGCACACATATTTTCCTGAGCTTTTAGTATAATGTAGATTTTAAGATCAAATATTGTGAGTTAAGTTTTTAATAAAGATTTTATTATTTATTATTATTATGTTTTTTATGTATTTTTTTCTCTCGAGATTTTTTATCTCGGTATATAGTACGAGCTCACGGGCTTTAAGCCAAGTGAGTCGCAGCTTCGACTGTTGTTGTTGTATCGTCCTGCAGGAACTTTCTTACGATATGACAGGTGTTGAGGATCGCGGCTTTTTGCATAGTCATATAAGTATTTTCCGGTAAGTCTAGATTGCGTAAGGAGGCTAATAAATGTTTAGGGATCACTCCAGTGCTTGAGAGCACCAGTGGCACAATGTACACTTTGTTCATGTTCCACATCTTAATTATCTCTTCTTTTAATTCGGTGTATTTATGTATTTTCTCAGTTATTGTTTTATGCAAATTATGTGTGTTTGGTACTGCAATGTCTATAAGATAAACTGTGTTATTACTTTTATCTATTAATGTAATATCTGGCCTATTAAAGTGTATGGTTCTGTCCGTTAATATTGCTCTGTTATTATTATGTATTTTTTTATCTCGAGATTTTTTATCTCGGTAAATAGTACGAGCTCACGGGCTTTATTATTATTATTATTATATTATTATTGTCATTTTTTTTAAATAGTGGGAAATATGTTATCCTATTCGTGTGGTCTAGAAGCGACAACACCACCGAGGGTTATGCGGGACTCCTCTACCCAAAGTGTAGGTATACCTACTTAACCCCACATTGCCCATCAGACGCCTTAGTAGGTGTCACATCGAATCGCATCTGTCCCCATCACTGACCCCCAGCACCTTAATATTAACTAACTAGCTCATGAAAAGTCGCATTGTGAGTTGTACGTCAACCTGCATTCCTGTCCAAGTTTATTTAAAAGTCTTGGTGCCCGTGTTAATGTGCGCTAAGTGCTGACTGCGCTGACTGCTGATGAGATTGTCGCTGACAGCGCTTCACGGGCACTTTGCGCACTGACGCGGCCCGGCAGTATTGCGCTGTCATCTATTTACAAGATTATAAATAAAATCGGCGTGAAAAGGTTACGCACGGTAGTGCGTTTATGGTTATAAAGCGACAATATTAGGTGCCTTTAGATTTCTCGACTGAAGTGTTTTACGATCATTGTTGCGTAGAAAAGGGTCTTGAAAGAAGTTTGATAAGAGAACACAGAAATATGTTCATAGAATATCAGAATATAGGATGCTGTTATGATTTTTGATAATATACATACACCCATTTAAACAATACAGTGGAAAATCGACTTACGCAAGTGATATACCTACTGTGTCTGGCCCCGGTACACAATATTATATAACCCTTCATAACTTTGAATGACAATTTATGTGTATATAAACGATCTACCACCAAACCGCTGTCTTGTCAAAAGCACGTCAGACGTAACACTTTGGAGTTTGTACCGCTCTTATGTCGGGGGCATAAGTGCTATTATCGAACTGCAAGTGGTTACCGTGATGTGCTGTTGACTGTACAGCTAAAATTCCCAAAACAAAAGCAAAGATAAGAATCGTCTGTGAAACAAACGTCTAATTAAAGCCTGCCGCGAGAGGGCGCTGCGGTCTCGTCTAGACCGAGCGTGGACTTTGATTGGGAGACTTGGGAACTTTCACCAGTTTACTTCGGAGTGATAGACAATACTGAACAAACACGCTGCTATTTTTAGAATTGTTTCGTGATTAGCTGTGAGTGTTTAGCAGATAATCACTAGGTTTCAAATTAAAGAAAAGGGAACGTAACATCTATGTTGATTTTTCAGCTTGTTATTTTCGTGGTGTCAAAATCATAGATGCATATATTTTTTTGAGCTTTTATTGTCTATGAATTTACTTTTAACAACTCAATAATATTTTTTATTGCAATGTGTACATAACGAGATTATAAGATTGTGTAAAATAACAAAAAAAAAAACTTTAAAAAGAAATGTGACTCTTAAAATGTTTAGACATACCTATTATGTATGTACCGAACAGTGGCGGACAGGATATTATTGCAAAAGTTTTGGAAATAGGACTTACATTTTGTGCCTGAAAACCAAGTTTATTTTTGTTTTAGTTTTCTTTAAAAATTTTGCGAAGTGAAATTAACAATATTCAAGTTTCATATTACCTAGTTATGCCCTATCTAGATCTTGCATCGACCTTACTGGATGAAAGGGATATAATATATCCCTTGCTGCATATTATGCAGGCAAGATGCTAATGATATAATATTAAATGTCCCTTATTTTTCTCTACATTCAGTAGATACACTACGTGAAGCCTCGCCCACAGTTTCGCCAGCGTTGCAACGTGCAAGTTTGGGTTATTTCGGCGGCAAGGAGCCGTGTTTGACTTGCGGACGACTCGCTTTGACTTGCCGCTGCGGTTAATTATTTCAACTTTCAAAGGATATTTTAGTGTGTGTGTGTTTTTTTTTTTTTTTTTTTATACTTACTCAGTTGGCAGACAGGCACACAGCCCACCTGATGGCAAGCGGCCACTGCGGCCTATTCCATTGAGGGACACTTCACCTGGAAGCGTCGCTCAATGTGCTGCCAGACTGTAGGCTCATCTGATCTTTGAGCCTCTGATTTCAAGTGTACTGGCTCCCACATTAATATTGCCGGAACACAGCCAGAGCTGTTATGGCGGCAGATTTCACCTGTGGAGGTGGTAGCTAGCCAGTCGGACTCTGAAAAAGCCCTACCACCAACCAGACCCAAGGTGGGAACCGAACCCACGACCTCCGTGTTTTTATACCCGAGCGGCTTAGCCACTGTTCCACGGAGGCGGTCGACTGTTTCAGAACTGAAGTTATTTTTAGAACGAGATGAAAATGTACAACATTTTGTACGATGTTACACACGCATTATAAACTTTTGACTGCCCCCGTGGTGGCATCTGGATTCCAAATCCAGGTCGAAAATATCTGATTGGGTTTTCCATGTCACTAATAGTCACAGTCCGAAATCTGAAAGTTGGCGGTTAGAATACTCTCCCACCCGTACCTTGCTAAGCATGTAAAGCCGAAAGATGATATGAAAATTCGTAAAAAGACACCGCTTTCCAGAAAAATTGCGACAAAACAAATATTCCTTTTGCGCTACAAGTAATTTGAAATGACTTACTTCAGTGGTTTTTAGTGGTCTTGCTAGCCTGTAGCTGTGAAGAGGAACCCTTGGCCTACAAAAATATATTTTACTTGTTAATATTACAAAGTTTAAATAAATTCTATTTAATTTTATTCATAATGGAATATACCATAGCAATTTTCAACTTGTAGATCATTTATTTTCACAGTTAACGAAAGTAAACGTTGCAATTTGATATATGTACCTAATGTGTACTACTTACTAAATAATTTGTAACATAAATGTTAACGTTTCGTGGAAGAGAGATTAAATGTCAGAGAAACTGGGTCAGGTGTGGCACATTCATAAGTGATGTTTTATTAGTGGATGGCAACTGTAACCTTTATTGCTGTAATGGGGGCTATCGTTTTAGTGCTCACCAGTTGGCGCCACCGTCGCATGAGGTCCAGAAACTTAAATATATCGGCCAGGGAGTATATATATATTTGCTTTAAATTACATAAGGGTATTGTAAAAAAATAATCAACACTGTTTAAGTCACAAATAAATGAGCGTAGCGGGCTAACACAGAGTCAAATGACATTACAGACCTCACGCTACACTAGCACATCTAGTGGATAATTCACACGCGGTAGCCCCCATTGTGACCTTGTAATGTTCTTTGGGGCGGTTGAGTCGCTAGAGAGGCGTCTTTCGAGGATCTTGCGTAAGATTACTAAACGGCCTAGGGATCTGATTAATGTACGACTATTACTTAGATAGACAGGGTGACTAAGCTTCTTAATGTTAAGCCCTAAAGATTTTGACTAACAATAAACTTGCGTCTAAGTCACAACTTTGTAAATACCTATATCTTATGAGTGTGTGTGTTCTTATCTGTCATTCACAAGAAGCGCAATAAAAACTAAATGGCGCATTTCGTATTGGCATTTGACCATCCTTTGCACCAGTAGATCTAGATTTGAATCCCACCCAAGACCTTTATGTGAAAAAAGAAATGTTTGTTCTGTATCTGGATGTTTTATGTATTTAAAAATATGGGTGGAAGTGTGGCCTACCACCCATATTCACCATTTTATGCACCATAGTGTACCCTATTAAATTACCTTCGTTGTTTCTGACACCCACCAACATTTGCCAGAGACCAAAACTAATTTTGGGCCATTTTAGTGAGTTATTTTATAAACGAAGATTGCAGCACAAATGGCACTTCCCAAGGTTCCCAAGTACAAATATTAGACTTGCAGCAGAAACTAACATAGGAAACAGTCAGAGCAAAATACTAATAACATTGCGCAGAAATATGAGCGTACATCAGGGCAAAGTAGGTCAGTTCTGGCACATTCATAAGCGATACTTTATTAGTGGAAGGAAGCCGTAAAGGTCCTTATTGCGCCCTAATGTTTGACCTTGCGATATTCTTTTGTGACGGCGAGGCCCAATGATCGGCAATATGCCAGGGGTGCGCCTTATGAGAATTTTAGCGCGGATTATCGAGGGGACTGACATTTGGCGCTCGCTGTAGCTTTATTTGAGAAAAAGGGTTTTCGATTTTTATTTGATTATTATAAACTACCAATATAGAGAATTTATTTCAGAAAATGCTTTGCGCTTTATGCTATTCTTATAGATGAAATAACAACAGACAAATAATGTTTAAGTTTTTACAATCTTAATTGACGGTGTTTGTTTGTAACAATTTGTCGCCTTTATCCCAATGAACGATTACATGATTTATCGATTACACGAGTTTTTAATTCCGCGATTAATCGATTATACGATAAATCGATTACACGATGAATCGATTATACATGATTAATCAATAGATTAATCGATTGATCGTATAATCGATTACACGATCAATCGTTTACACGAATGAACGATTACACGATAAATCGATTAATCCAATGCACGATTAACCGATTTCTACGTAACACGCCTTCATAACATTGATTTATAAGCTTATTAAATTATATTCTACGATTCCACCCTCACCTTCCAATCAGAAAACTCAACAATCCAAGGGGAATATTACCAAGTTCCATTAGCGCATGTGCCCTCGTGTGCTAACCCTACAAACGCTCATATCGGTCCCATTGTGCCAGAGCCCAGTTAACCGTTAGCCGAAATATTACTCTTATTGGAGCCTCGCGCCACATTACCCCTCCGCAGTACTCACAAAGTAAATAAATGCTTCGAGCTATTAATTCCCTCGAATTCTGCAGATCACATCCACAATCGCTAATGGACACATTAGTCGTGATCCTGTCCATTTGCGAAGTATAAAGAATGTCTGCGCATGTAAAACATAAATGTAATAATGAGCCTGGTTGCTGATAAATTATGCTTGATATGAATAACTCAGGTAGTAATATTGAGAGTTGGCAAGATCTCACGAGGGATGTTCTTTGTGTCTAATCAAATTATTCAAAACTTTTGACCCAATGGGATGATGATGAGATTACCAACTTGTTTCCGACTGATAAATAATATAATATAATATCTCTGCCTGTGTTTTCACAATAATATCTTGCAAGAGTACGCGGTAGGCTATTTAATATTGTTTCAAATGAAGAATTAGGAAAAGGTCTGACCTGATCTCTGGTTTTGAGCTCAATTCTAATTGCGCGCATTCACGCACACACTCATTACTCTTGTTACTTCATATTTTAGTTTAATTTCAAAAAAAATAAAGTTGATCATTCCAGACATAATAATAAGTACGACTATTATAAAATCAAGTACATGTTACATTTTTTGTGTGAGTACCTGGTGATCCAACGCAGAGGGAATACCCCAGTTTGGACACTAGACTCTCACAAAGGCTAATGTTACTGTTTAGTAATACTTTTTTAATTTTCACAGGTTAGGTTTTTTACTACCAATCCACGCTTGCCAAGCGCAAACGATAATGTCAATGATAGAGGCCGTTGTGGAAATGACCTAATAGGTTGATATTATACACTAACCCCTGAAGTAAAAATAGACAAGTAACCGCACCATGTGTAATTTAAAAATGATACTCCAACAATGGACACCTCGATGGTCTAGTGGTTTAAGTACCGGGCTGAGATCTCGGGGTCCTGGGTTCAATTCCCGGGTCGAGCTAACTTTGTGTCGGTTCTTTCGGACACAGCTCGGGTTTGTGATCACCAATCCGCATTTGGCAAGCGTGGTGATTAAGCCAGTACCCATCATTGTAGCGATAACTTGATTTCAATGATGGGGGCCATTGCCCTGAAGTGGGACATTAATAGGCTGATACTTTACTTAACTCCAACAATATTTATCGATCGAGTAATACCGTACGTTCAAGCGTTACTCCGCCGCAGCGCAAGACTGCTAGATAATTGGATTGTCAATTTGTAAGTTCGATACGGGCATTAAAATTCAACGCGTCTCCGGCAGAAGGGTAATCCCGCTAAACACAGAGTAAATAATAAATCAGCCGTGTTTGTTCCAGCCTTCCATTATTCATGCGAACTAGACTTGCGCCGAGATGATCAAACAGTCTTCGATTCAAATACTTGAAATAATATGGTTGGGAAACGGTTGGTATACGTGAGGCTAATTGTGATACGAGAACGGAACTGTAATAGATGCTTGCAGTTACACTACAAGAGGAGGCTTTGTCTTTTGATGCTCACAAAAATACATACTTAGAAGAATAATAGTTGGTTCAATCGATTTACACATCACTATGGTCAACGCGGGCGGTGCCCTCAACTAGTCGGGGAGATGGACAGATTGATTTTACCGCGCTTAGCTTGCAATGTATAATGCCGAATATTGTAAAAGTATATTAAATTGTAATTATCAAGAGAAATGCATTTATATCTAACAATACTTTACACAAAAACAAATCTTTTCTTCTATTTTTACTTGTTCTTCAATACCTCACTCTGGCTGACGTAGGTGACTGTAAGGTATGTCTTTACTGATGACAATGTTTTAAACTATTTATTAAGCTTATCTCCAACCACATGCCCATTTTTACATTACTTCTGTTCACCCAATCGCTTTCATATTTACTTGCTCTTTATCATAAATTCATTATACCAAGAAAAAATTGCTTAATTCCCAGTAGCTAAATAATGTCATGCCCATTTCAGCTGGAATCTCGAAAGTCCAGATAATAATACAAAAGGATTAATAAGAAAACAAAAGTAATCCAAGGTATTATTTTTTGCTTCCTTATCAGAGATGGAGCGGCATTAATCACACCTCCACAAGGGCAATCGCTTCTCGCTAATTAGGCTGCGAGGTGCTCTGTATTATTTATTATTCCGCCTAATTTCCAAATAATATCTCGTACGTCTCGTACAAAATCAGCCCTCACCTACTATTATTAAATACAGTAAGGCATGTGCGAAAGCGTGGCGGTGAAAAATTACGCTAAAATCTTCAATTGATTTAAAAAAAATTGCATTTGGCCGATAAACTCGTATGCTGTATGGAAATGTTTTAGTAAGTGCATAATAAGACTTAAATAGCTTAAATCACCTATAATAAAGCTTCACCTCTAAAAGACATTTAGGGCACGATGTTATGAAAATAGAAATTGCCCATCTACAACTTAATGGTAACAATAGCTTGATTATTATTGTAAATCACAAGTGCAAACGGTCAGTTAACAAATTACCAAGTATCACTTTTATTCCTTTTGTCTATAAGATAAATAAAAAACGAATCACACTTCACTGCCAGCCCTCTCCACTGTGCCATCCCTCCCGGCCGGGGCACTCGTGAGACGCTGCTAAATAATTCCCTGTGTGTCGTGGCCCGGGGCGTAGGGCTGCCACACTCACTTTTAATTGGACACTTCGATATTTAGACATGATAAGCAACCTGTGAGCTAATGAGCTTTGAGATATAGGAAAGATAATTAGCAGGCTATCCTATTATATTGGATATTTTATTTAGTACAGTTCTGACGAAATATTATACTTAGCAGTGAAAGACTAATTTTTCCTTTTCAATGACATGACTTTCGATTTTCAAAGTTTATTACCTCTTTAACATCATACTCAATATTAAAAGCTCTCAAAAAGTGATGTCTAAGAATTTTATTTTATTACTGTAATTTATAATTTGATTTATAATACAATAATAATAACGTTGACTAACACGATGGCACTTCGTTCGTTTCCTGTATTGAATACCGTTTGTGTTGTTATCCGATTAATAATGAAGTGGCTTTACGTGTTACGTTTTTACGTGGTAAAGAACGTATTAATTGTTGTTCATTTTTACGTCTCAACATTGACGTGATTATTTGTGGATAGAGATAGTAGAAAAGCTGAAGAGTGACATAGTTATTTTTGTACATTTCTATGGGATAATGTCGTGACAAAAAAAACAAACAGACCTAACAAAAAGGCTTTAGTTTCTACGATATCCTTGTTTGGCGCTCAATGGAACATCCTTTCCAATTCAAAAAGGATTTTCCGTAACCAGTAGTTGAGACAAACTTTTATGTCAACCCTAGGAACAGAGTATCGTATGTGCTAGATACGAGCGCCGTTTAGGTCAGATGAGCGGCGCAATGCTCTGAGCGGACCGGCAGGTGTAGCTTTGGAAACCTTGTACCTAGTACTTGTGTGTTGTTACAAGATGAAATGTAATACTTTTTTGCTAAGTATATTCTAGTATGGGCCCATACTATCTCATAATTGAGATGAGGCCTGTGTCCCAGCAGTGGGAACGTATATAGGCTGATGATGTACTGTGTTTATGAGCAATCTAAACAACTATGTGGAACAGTGATAAGTTGATTTAGTAGCATAAGCGATACTTCAGCAATTAATTAGGAATCAGTACTTTTGACATAAAAAATTAAAACAAAAGTGGAGTCTACACTAAAATAGTTGCACTAAGTTTGCCATCAGGTGTGCTGTGAATGTAAAATTGTGCCTGTACCCCTTTCATATACAAAGATAACGTGTCTTATAACCAAAGAGGGTATTTTAAGACGATTCGTTAAATCTAATACATAGGTACTCGTAAATAATTATAATACCAACACTTCTTCGATTCCATTAAATTATCGCAATAATAAATATTAAATTTATGCTTGTAAATAAATACCATCATTGGAAAAAACTCACACAGCGTCTATCCAATATCTGAATTACAAAATAATCAGGTTTACGATATATTGTTTGTGTTACCGAATTCATGAAGCAAATGAGAAGATCCACTATAATTGTATTTAAGCGCGATAATTATCCAAATCCAACTGTATCCGCTACGTGAGCGAACCCGATTAATACGAATTACATTTTTCCCTACATCTGAATAGGTTCAATTAAAGCCGGCTGTATCGTGGAAATCGGCGAAATCTGTTACTTCCTGTAGGGGAATATAAAAATTATATTTTGCGACGGGAATTACAGGAGTCAAGTGCATTTATACTAGACGACTTTACCAAACTAGTAGGTTACTATCAATTAGGTAGGGTAAATCAATACGAGAAGAAATTCAACGGGTCCGCTAAGGTCTCGGTATCATAGTTGGTAGTGCACTCGCCCGGACAGCGAGGGGTGCGAGTTCGAGTCCCGCCTGTTACCTGGACAGATTGATTTTTTTTCTAATATATTAATGTTTAGTAGGTTACTATTATTATTATTAAACTACATGACTTTATCCCTAATTGTCCAGGATTAAAAGTATATTTTGTAACTCTTCAACTCCCAAACTGTATAATCCTCGCACTGACTGAGGAGTGGCCTTCAGAAGACGCCGTAAATAAAACCACCACACGTCTTAAATGAAGCAAATATATTTTCCAATGACCTTACTGGCTATGGTCTAGTTGATTACTAAATTGAACAACCCTAAGTTCTATCCTATATATACGGTCGGCGGATCGGAACGCTAGCGCGTGTTAGAGCCGCCGCCCGTCCGTTATCAATTGACGCCATCTATTGCCTCATGGCGAAACTACGTTATATACAAACATACCAAAATCTCGCTGATCCGTATTTATATATAAGAAGAAAAATACCTTTCCCAGTCTCTAGTCTAAGTCTATCAAATTTCATCAAAGTCGGTTTAGTGGTTTAGGCGTGAAAGCATAAATACAGTTACTCTCAAATTTTTAATATTAGAAAGGGTTAGTTTATTTTTGCCTTTTTCACAGTATTAATTTGTATGATAGTACTACTCACTAAACTCCCTCGGTTTCCTCTTTTCACCCGAAACTCACTGGAGCCCGCCTCACGGTGATTCACCAGTCAGCGGGTACGACATAGGAAACTTGCCTGCGTCGTGAGTTGTAAATCTCCCGCGCGGAGTAATGGTCGGAGGTCGCTGATGGCCGCATTAAATATGTATTCACTGAGAGCCGAAAATGTTTCCCCAATTTGGCGCCACCGGCGAACGGTGCTTCGGCATTCGTCTTCCCGCCGACGAGTTGCTATCGGAATATTTTTAGAAATACCTTGTTCACTGATTAGGAACAACACTTTTATTGACTAAAACATCAATTTAGTTGCTAGACGAATTAATCGGAACTGCTTACCACAAAAGAACTTGGTAATATGATGCCAATAACCTGACAAATGCATCATAATTAATATACCATTGCGACTACACAGATATTAATGCAATGTCCAATAGACACCTTTTTATGTCTTACTCGACTTAATCTGAAACGCTTGAAAGAAATTGTAGTGTTTCAACTGTATTTTTTTGTAATCAGAATCTCTGAAAACTCGGGTTTACAAAACAGTGCCCACATTTTTATTGGAAAAAGAACCTTATCTCAAATATAAAATTACATTGAAAAATGAATGTAGTGCCTAAATATTTTTACATTGTAAGTTATTTTCATCGTTATTCTAACTGTAATAATGTCATTAACTGGAACATTATACCAATTATAATAGATCATCGTTAGCAGTATGTAAATTTTTGCTTTTTTTGTAAATACGATAAAATTGTTTATTTGCTCGCTTTTCTAAACATTTTCACAATTTTACAACCAGTGGCGTGACACGAAGCGAATGAATGTAATAGAACACAAATAAAATAAAACGTCACACCTTCGATCACTAATAAAGAACTAGATACACAATGCCATGCAAAAGTCGCCTCAAAACGGTCGAAAATCTAGTTCCTTCTCTTTCTCGCAAAATTCTAGATGGAATAATGTAAACTCAACCTTACGTGCAATGCGTGAAGTTGTATTTCGCAAAGCTATTACGAGTGCTCGCGCTCGACGAATCACAGTGCGCCAAATACCATAAAAATTTTACGACCTAGGCTCGCCGCAAGGACAGGGAACGGGGTGGAGTCGAATTGTTCAAAAGTTTTTTTTTGTTTTTATTGTAAATATTGGTATGGGAGTTTTGGAATGTTTTTTTTTAGTTTTAGTTACAAGATCACAACATTTATTTATTAATGAAATAAATATACACAGATATCATTAATTATGTATTTATATTAAAAATTGAAAAAAATAATAACATTAAGTGAGTCACACTTATACTATTTTCACACCTTTATATAAATTATATTATAATAAATTTATTTCAGAACTTTAAGCACCACATACATTAATACAATGATGAACATTTCTTACCTAGTACTTAATGCTAAAGTTGTACCGATAATAAACTACACTACAGTTCTGGAAAGTTGACGGAGATTTCTACGTCACAAGTAACACAAAGTTAAATACGCAACATTTGTCAGTCAACACCAGAATAAAAAAAAAAACTTACATAATTATGTAAATGGTTTTGGTAATTAACCTATTATGTCCTACGATAAAATAATTATCTTGGAATCGGAATATTCCATCTGTGGTTCCACCTAATAGGTTAATTATAATCCAGAATATTACAACAATAAAAATACCAGGGTCACATAACCCTAAAGGAACTATTTCCTATTTTTCTTTTAGTTTGACCTTTCTGTAAGTAGGCTTATAAAAAACAATTTTACAAGTCCCAGTATTACTTTAACATTTTCCCAAAAATAAATTACTAATCTTATTCAGTCTGAAATTCGAAACGGCAGGCACAGAGTTTATTTTTGTTCCCTGTATTGAACTTATGAAGAAAATTAATGCTTAACGAATACGACTTTATACAATAAAAATACGGATACGACTAATTCATTAATATTATTAATTTCCTTGAAATAAAGTTAGTTTATTATACAGTCGTCTTTTCGATATATTTTTATTTTTTTCCGTGTCTTTTTTTGCTAAGTAATGCAATCTTACTTTAAGATATCGTTCGATAATCGATTTGAGTGTTATAATTCTGTGATTATTATCGTGACACTTGGACAAAAATATGTCACCACCCAAAAACGAAGATAATACCTTACTGCAAATTTGAAAAGCATCTGAAATCTTGTTAATACATGTGTAGTGCCTAATCGCAACTTCTGTTTTTTTGCAAACCAGAAATACATCAAGCGATGAATAAAACAGCCCTCCCAGGTTTTTTACATCAATAAGCTTGTGGAAAAAAAGCCTATCTTGAGCTAATAAACTATTTATACATGCGTCACATTTCATAGTTTTCACTAAATAGCGTACCACGTTTCCAGCTATATATCCCACGATTTGGTCGACATATTCGGATCTACATTCGGATTCAAGGAGTTCCAACGATAATATGTCACAATTTTCTTGAATAAGTGTCTCTTCTAAGGTATTACTGGAGTTATTTATTTCTATGTCATTTTCTGAGCGATATCCTATTGAAGTTATATTAAGGTTGAAAATTGTATTCTTACCACTTAAAATTGGAATATTTTCCAGCGGTATAGCGTTTCCTGTAAACTTATTACTTAGCTCTAAATGCATTAGCATTTTCTTATAAGCGGATTTTAGCTGCAACGCGTTAGGGTTGTTATTATGACCGCCATGACTTCGTAATTGCCCGAAAAATAGTTCTACATGATCTTGGCTAAATTTGTAACTTAGAAGAAAAGAAAGGATACCAGTTTCAACCAGAGACTTAAATAAATATGTCAAGCTTTCAATGCAGACTAAGAGTCCAATTACACCTGTATTCGCTTGGCATTTCCATAAAGGGATATTTTCCGAAGTGTATTCTACTCTCGTTTCGTTTTTCCTTTTTATAGTTTTCTTCCGCCGAATATCGACACGTAAAGATATTAAATATTCCTTAGCTTTCACTAAATATGACAATATTTGTTCAGCGTTATTAGCACTTAATGGTTTTTTGTATCCATGATCATTTAAATTTCTAGTATTTAATACATCAAAAACATTATTTAAAGTCAAAATAAAATCGACTGTTGCACTGGAGTCTTTAAAATCAGGAAGATGTAGGTGCTTTTCACAAAACTCGATTGCACTAGCCACACTTCGACTCAAGAGTTGCGTAGCTAATTTCACTTTCATGATTTCATTTCTGAAAGCTATGTGGCGGTGGGATAATTTATTGGCAAGATGAAGGCCCTTTTCCTCCTGTAAACTATGAAGACGAACTATGAGATCCCATCTTATTGCCATCTGATTAGCATCTTTAATTACCTTTTTGGACTCAAATGTGTTGCGCATAAGTTTCATCATATGGCATGCATCGAGAAATACAACCACATCGTAGTTACCTGAAGGGTGTTTGAAATGAGTTTTCATGTTCGAGCAATCGTCAATTTTGCAACCGAGGATTTTCATACAAGAAATATTTGTTTTACACCCATCAAATGTTAACGATATAACTTTTACACCAACTGAATGACATTTCTCCAGAGCAATTTTAAGTAAATTAGCCTTTACCTCCGCTGTCAGACTTGAAATGAAAAAATATGCTAAAGGTATTTTAAATGACTCGTTTACCCCTACTAACATAATGACATATACTTGACTGGCAATGTCATTGGTATCGTCTGTGTTTCCAAGCCCCATGTCAATTAAACCCTCATAACGTTTACCATTCCATATTTTCTGTTGTCTTATTGACATTTCATCGGCAATTATAGCACCTATTACTTCATTTTTAGCTTTACTGGTTTTTTCTTTCAGTCTGTCAAATGCTTCTCCTGTAAAACCAGGTTCTGCATTAACACTTCTGTACCAGTTGCATAAAGTAGTCGGGTGAGGTAGGCATGTGTCAAACATTTTTCGTATGTACTTATATGCAGCTGGTGAATAAAAATGTAGTGTGATGGCGAATTTTCTGGCACCTGGTGGATATTGCGAAAATGGCCGTTTTTTGCCCTTTACGTTCTTTAAGTACATAGCATTAAATGTGTCTGTGACTTCTACGTGCTTTGATAGGTCTTGCAGTAGTGTTTGATCTACCGTTTGTCGTTTACTTAACAAAGACAAAACACTCTTTAAATTACTATACTTTTTCTTCAGTCTTGAATTTTGTCTTTGTAAGGTACATATTTTATTATTTTTTATTTTTATAAGTCTTTTGCAAGAAAGAAGTTCTTTTTTAATTACAATTTTTTTTGGTGTATCTAGAATTGAGCCAATGCTTAGTGATGAAGTTGGGCTTTTTAAAACTTCATTAATTTTTGGTTCAATATTTATCTGAAATGAAACAACAATAATAATAATTTTGTTTGTTGATTAATATACAGTACAAAATTAAAAATTGTATTGTTAGATTTACAACAACTTACTTGCGGTTGCGAGCAAAAGAGTTCCATTTTTTGTTTATTATCAAAAGATGACTCATCCTCTCCACTATGATCATTTGCTTCCTATAAATAAAACAAATAGCAATTAGAAACAAAACAAAAAAAAAATTCTTTTAAGGTTTTACTAAATAAAGTCCATGAAATTAATCACGAATAATTTTGTTTGTTGTTTAACATACAGTACAAAATCAAAAATTGTATTGTTATATTTACAACGACTTACTTGCGGTTGCGAGCAAAAGAGTTCCATTTTTTGTTTATTATCAAAAGATGACTCTTCCTCTCCAATATGATCATTTGCTTCCTATAAATAAAACAAAATATAAATTTATGAGCGTATACAATAACTGTACCTTCTATATAAAAAAAAATTACATACTATTCGAGGTACAGCTGTTTTGTGTAGCCTTTTGATGCCTTTCATCGTCACATATGCATCACTTTCTAAAAAGTGCTTTGAGCATACAATGCTTCCTTTTGTCGGCTTGAAAAATTCGTCACATCTTTGACGTGCTACAATAGATTTCCATTCTGCACATCTTATTGGATCTCGAGGAAACCTAAAAAACGAAACAAAAGTGTCTGCCATCTCGGACGCACGACTGGAGTTTGCTACTGTTTTTTGTACCATTCCGACTTTCTATTCATCATCATCATCTGCCAGGACTTTTGCCAATTACCAACCAAAGGATGATGGGCAAAGAAGTATGGAACCTGGTATCGGCACCAATCGAAATAAATGATAATATCGTTATAAAGGTAGTTTTCTATAGAATAAGAATAACCGAAGCGCTAGTCCTGATTCACTGACCAATTAGAGTAATCCGGCCTTGAACGTTATAAAATTTTAATTTTTCTGTGATATTTATTGTCATATTTTATTATTGGCATACTATTTTTATTTATTATTTAAATTATTATATGATCATCATTAATTAAAATAATTGGTTGTGTATTCCGTCAGTAAATAAAACAAGTTCAAAGTAAGTTTTCTCATTTAATGCGTTCCAAACTTCATATGCTCATTATGCTTATTTTATTTATATTTAGAAATGGACAACGTATACGTATTGGTCGTCATAGTATTTTGTTCACTTAAAAAGGGCTATCCAACGATGTATGATTCATCTTGATTGAACACATTGCCCAAATACCGATACCAAAATGCCCATCATCCTTTGTATTTCCCCTCCTCATTAAAATTTCTATAAGGAAAGGGCCTCTTATATCGACTCATATGGGATAAACTCCAATAAAATCTCACATGTTTAATTTATTACATCCACTAAAAATTTAATTTATTATAATATGTTTGTATAATATTTACTTTTAAAAAGTACCAAAGTCTTATAAAACAAAAAAACAATACAGTTGTATTTTAATAATAAAAAAAAATTACAAACGATAGCGTCTCCACGGATTTATGGAACCGAGAAAACGAACATAACCCAAACAATTTAAGTGGGCGTTGAGTCTTTACAATTGAGTTGCGTTATAACTACTGGTATTAATTTCAATTTAATTTTTAAAAATGATATTACGATGACTTTTTAATAAAAGTGATAATAATATTAATGATAATATTAATACTTACCGAAAATATGAAAGTCCATCCTTTTTTTTCGACTTGGATGGGTGATTTTTGCACTTTTTAAAGGAGCATTTAGGCATGTTTATTGTCGGAGCGTTCGAATGCTACTAAGATAAAAGTCCACCTAAATGTTGATTTTAGGAGCTCTTTCGGTAAGGACACTTTTGGCCGCTGATTGTATATCTAGTTCTTATTAGTGATCGATGCGTCACACAAATTGACAATTCAATTGCGTCATTGTATACGCTTTCATTTCACGCGCGGTGCCCAGTCCCGAGTTCCCGACGCGTCAGGCTGTATGACGTCACACGTGACGCCCGCGGTGGCGTGACACCCGTGACGCCGTGACGGCCTGACACCGGGACAGAACGAGTCCTGTCACATCCATGTCACAACTGTCCGGGGACAATAGATCACATTTGACGGATTACTTGCATATTTATTTGTTACGCGAATTTGATATTCAAATCGTATTCCGAATTGGAATTGTTTTAGAATATGAAATGGATTTTTAAGTAGTTTCAGTCTGATACTATGAATAATAATTTACCTCGTGGCGAAAAGTTTTTAGGAATTCATGATTTTTTTTTTTTTTTTTTTTTTTATGTTATAGGGGGGCAAACGAGCAAGTGGGTCACCTGATGATAAGTGATCACCGCCGCCCATAAGCACCCGGGACCCCCTTGGGGTCTCAGGCGCGTTGCCCGCCTTAAGAGACGACAGTTATTAGGTCTCATATACCCAGTAATTTCACTAGCTTCAGTGCCCTTTCCCCGAAACACAGAAATGCTTGACACACTTCTATTTCACGGGAAAATATCTGGCACTGCGGTGGTACCCACCTAGACGGCCCAGTACAGGAACCTACCACATGATGCATTTTGTTCACAATAACTAAATTAACAAATTAATTGGAAATGACAAAAGACTGCTTAATATCTAGATAAAGCTATTATAAAATAAATACATGGCTAGTCTTGAAAGTTCATCATTCATTTTACTAAATAACACATTCGTATGTCCCTCCCCTGAACACTATTGAGAATAAAAGACCATCCATAAAGACTAGGTCAAAACATTCACCCAAAATGTATTCAATTCAAATTTGTGAATCTTAAGGGCGACACGTGTAAGCAAAAAGGCAATAAATAAACAGTTGACCGTTTCATTTGAATAAGCCTACACGCCCCACGCGAATAAACATGCCGATGATATTTGAATAAACTCTCTCTCGACGCCGAGTGCGAGAATGTCCAGTTTCCAATTTTATTACCGCGTTATCATGCCGATAGCACATCGGAACTGAGAAAGCAGTTTCTAGTAATTGAATGGAGGGAACTGATTTTCAATTGAATTGAGCTGTTATTGAAAGATCTTTTTAGAGCTTAACTTTATTATCACATTTGTGGCTTTCTTTTCTTGTATAAATGCAAATGAATACAAAATACTTTTGAAATGATTTAAGGATTATTTGACTTTTTTCCTGTTACTTTATCCGAATGTTAGAGTATTTCGCAAAAGTTTACGAGCCTTTTTATATTGCTGATTTGAAATACAAAGAAAACGAAAAGAAATAATTTCTAACAGTTGAACGTAGAAATTATTTTCATTGCCTACAACAAAATGCTTTGTACCAAGCAAATATTTTATCAATAAAGTTCTTTCAAATCAAACACTGATAATGTAACAAACATCTAAAATTGAAAGTTTCGCAATCGCAATATCAGTGGGATTGACGAGACATTGTTTGCTGATCCCTCATAAACGCCGACGGAGGCTTAATATTTCACTGTTTGCTTATTCCCGATCAAGGGACTACTAGGTGGTCTGATGACTCGACGAGTCCGATCGCCGAAATCACGAATTCCCATTTCTCTTTGTGTAACTTTTATAATATTAGCCTGGTGAAACTAGAACTTTCTTTTGACAGAATAAACGTTTTAAAAATATTATGATCCTTTTAAAGACCAAATTTTACGAAACAGATCAGTACCTGGTTAAGGATTCTACAAAATTCCATTTTAAGATCGGACTGAAGATGATCGTAATATATTGGTCATACTTTACGAATATATTGCAACCCCATCACTCCTGAAATGTTGGTATTTTCCAAGATCCAAACGACCTTGAACTAAATAATGTTATGGTGATACAAGGCCATGAGAAGTCACCGAAGCAAAAGCAAACATCCTTGACATTTCATTGATTTACCATAAAAATGAAAGTACTAAACACCCTTAATTTACAGATAAAAGACAACAGAGGTACTTTTTGTCTTCGATTAAGGCACTAGTGTTCGCTGATGACTCAGCCAGTCCAATGGGCGAAATCGCGAATACCAATTTCGCTTTGTGTAACTTTTATAATTTGCGCCTTTTGAAAGTGAAAGTTTCTTTTGATATAAATATTGTTTTGCAAGTCTCGCGTTGAGGGAAGCGGTAATGACGGGAAGGAATAAAGGCGGCGATTGTCGCGGGCCAGACGCCGGCGGAATACGGATGCCAGAGAATTGGCTGTTTTTAAAAAAAATATACATTTGCGATGACTTCGTAACAATGTAGTCCTTTATTAGGTGTTTTATTATTTCTTTCTTAAAGTAACTTCTGTATTGTACTTTGGTAAACTTTTTACATAATTTCAAAGTATATAACGAAATGTTTATTTGCTTTACTTATTGCGTGGTTCAGCCATGCTGCAGAAGGTTCCTGTCTGTTAGTCAAAAAAGGCTAGGTCGGCCACCAAGTACCACCCTCTTACTGGATCGAAATTTGAGCCGGAGTTTTGCTTTTTCCGTTTGATAAACAGAGCGCCTGAGGAACAATGACATTTGGAACAGACATAGACTCGACCTTGAGAAGGGGTAAGGTATACAAATATTCCGGGACAATTTTTAGTTCCGGGATAAATGATTAAAACTTCGTGGGAGCAGAACTCACTTAGTAAGAAAAGAGTTCAAAATATTAGAGTATTAATTTCCCGTTCCTTCCCCAAATCTTGAGACCCCACGAAAGTATTTTACACTGAAATTAAGTAGTCCCAGTGTTTGTCAACCGCAGTCCCGTCCCCTGGTTTATCCCGGCATTATCGCGCACGTACGCGAGCACCTTCGATTTATTCAGTATTTTTGAGTCACGTACTGTGGTGAATTTTTTATTGCTGCACTCGCGTCTGTCGGTTTCCAAATAAACTTTTTATTGACGCTTTTTATTCCGCTTTGTGTTGGAGGTAGCGTTGTTTACCTTTCGACGGAAAATTCAGATTATTTAGCAATTTGTGATAAAGTGATGGCGTGAGAGAATACTTTAACAATGAAAGGCTCAAACAAGTTTAAAGTTAAAATCATGTAACATGGTAAATGAATATTTAAATATGAGAAATATGTCTGACATATTAAGGTCTTGTTATATTATTTTAACTGATAAAGTACAATTTTCTCCTAATAAAACCAATCCGGTCTTTGTCATTATATAATTTTTTTCAACAATTATATCATTTAGATGGCGTTACAATAATAAATAACTAATCTATAGTGTAAGGACAAGTGGAAAAGAGAAGTGGAATAAGTAACTGGACGTTTATATCAATGAATCATCACCAGATGAAAACTTATTATTAAGCCTAATTGTAGATGGAACAAACGATCAGTTTGTAGTGCTGTTTTGACAATATTTTTTTTAAAAAAATATTACAGCTTTTGTGTAGCAATCGGACAATGAAATTTAACAAAAATACACATTGGTCCTTCGAGCCGGAACAACGACCGAACATTCTGTAAAAAGTAAAAGGTGTTTGTGTACTGGAATATATCGTGAAAGTTTCTCAGCCGAGGACACATAAAAACAAACGTACTCCTTCGTTTTTATAGCATCGGACATTTCTTTCTATCTGAGTCGCGAATTCGGAGAGAAATATAAAGTCCTCCCTTAGCCCCGTTTAACGTGTAGTTTAAGACCGCGTTAGAAATAATATCCACGTTGGAGCCTGGAGATGCGTTTCCATTGACTTGAATTAGCAATTTCTGTTAGAGTTACTCGTATATCAGCGATTTATAGTATTATTTCGTTACGTACTATCATCTTCTCATTTATTTTATTAGGTGGTTGGTTTGCAGCAATCGGGCAGTCGTTACTACGATCACAAAAGCTTAGTCATCTTCCACGCAATCATAAGGTTAATTATTGTTATACTGATATTGTATTACAACCCGCTTATTAGGTAAAGTAGCTAACGCTAACCACCATAATTTGTACTTGTGATACCGGCTATAATATTAATTCGAAGCTTTGTAATGATGCTGAAATTTGGGATCATTAACAAAGGAGGCGCCTTTTAAAATTGTTACTTTATTTTTGATGACGTACTTCATCAAGATACGAACTTGGCCCATCACACTGAACAATTTATTTATATTCAAATCTCTTAAGTTTAAGCTGAATTTGTTAAGCCTTACTCAACAAAAAGTGTTCTCCTTTTATTATTTAGAAAGAGCTCATTGCATTGAACAACTTTTCCACATACTTCTTAGAAATAATATAAAGCAGAGTCTATACTGCTAAATAAAGTTAAATAGAATGTATGCGTCAGTGGAAACGCGGCACATCCGTTAGTATAAGAGCGCAGGAACGGCAAATGTATGCAAATGCGAGTTGAGCGCAAGGTCGCCACTATCGTGACGTCATCGCTCCCGAGCTACAACCAGATTCCTTCTGGTTCGCCTTTTCTTATTGTGAGAGTACAACTGTTTTTAGGATAACGCAGCTATTTGCAGGCCTTTCTTGTACGGTTATTCTTGGAATCTTGATATCGTTTCATAAAGGGAATATTTCGTTTTATTTACTAAACCTCTCCATGTTTTTCGGGCTCACTACTAAAGACAACTTCGTGGCTTTGTCTCTTTTTCTAGGCAGAAACGTTTTAACCTATTGAAATATTAATTAAATGAATGCAATTAAAATGGTATTTATACGACTAAAATTTAGGCAACTATGTTATGACTTTGGGAAATAAGACATCCTAAATCCTAATGTTGTTATTTGGAGGATTCAGGCGACTGGGACCAAATAAAACTGGGACCGCGGTCCCAGTTACCTGATAACATTTTTGAATCGGTCGACTGGGACCATATACCTAATTTCCTTTAATGTACAGTTAGCAGAAAAATCAAGTTATAACTCAGGATTTTATTTTATTTAGTATTACGGTCAAGTATTTTTGAAGTGAAAACTTCTTTAGCGGCGTTGTACACTTTTTTATGGGGAAAAAATGTTAAACTCGCGACAGATTAGTAAGATTGATCACCAAAGAGTTTAGGTCACACGGAATATCTAATGGCGGAGTAGAATTTCATGGAAATAAAAGCGAGTGATGCAAAACTTCTATTTGAAGTACCAGGCGCCCATAAGTACCGAAGAGTAATCACACGGAATATTTCATCCTAAAATGGCAGCGTGGTGAATAAAATTCATGTAAAATAAAAGCGAAGTGAAGCAAAACTTCTATTTGAAGTACCAGGCGCCCATAAACACCAAAGAGTAGATCGAAAATTCGTAAGACGGATGGAGAGTAGACAGCCGGTGCGGCGTTGTGTCAGTATGGATTTGTCATAAAAGTGACATTCGGTTGCTAAGTAACATTGTCTGTACCGGCTACTTCCCATTTGGTAAACTTCCCATTTGGTAAACCTCAATCTGTGCCTACTCAAAAGTTGCGTTTGGTAAACATTTTATTTACTTCATACATTTAGTTCCATTTGATAAGAGCGTAAATGTATTAATCCCGTTTGTTTACGTGTTTGGGTTGCAAATACTGATATTGAATAAATAGGTGATAGCAAGCGAGTATTAAAAGTTCTATACTGAGCCCCCCCCCCAAATTGTTCTGAATATGATACAATAAGTATATACTCGTATTTTTGTAAATAGCATATAGACAATGTTAATGGAGTAGTATTTGGTGAACTCCATAAAGATATTTTCAGTTAAAAACTAGAGCATCAGTATAAAGTGCAGAAGTTATTTATTTGCTGTCTTTTGTTCAGTTAAGGACAATCTACACGAGTCTTTTACTATATGGGTCAGGAAACACAGGTCAAATAGCCATGCAATTTTTTATCTAAATAAGAATATTTAAATGCCTTCTTTGATATATGCAATCATCAGATAAAAAACTGCCTTAAATTATCTTCTAAACGTATAAAGAATAAAACCGACTTAATGACTGGCTGATTGACTGGCCTATTAACCCAATGCCTAGTCATTTTATTAGGAAAGACTATAAACTTGAAATTGTTCAACGTGCTTTCTTTTATCATGCACTCAAAATTAACTACTTGGAAGTTAGCCTTTTCAAAGGTGAAAAAAGGGCGGATAAAGTTTGGAATTCGTTCAGTTTTATCAATAAAAGGTATTTAGTTACTTGATTGGAAATTAAGTACTTTAAAATTTACGAAAATTAAACTATTCAAGTAAAAATAAAGAAGCGTTAGGTAAATCCAAAAAACCAAGTCGCAGAAGGAAAGCTATAATAGATAATATTATTATAGTTTTATCAATACATATTACTGCCCTGTGACAGAAAAATAATGTTACACGTTGTTTTAGTTAATAACCAGAGAGGTGTTGCATAGTTTCTGAACCTCCATTGTTTGTTATCAATCGGCGCGTCCCTCCCGCAGTTTGACGCAAACTAATGGGTCAGTGACACGCAGTAATAGCTCTCCTCAAATTGCATTCCGAGGCTGCAGGCGGCGCGCAGACTCGGTCGGCAGTCGCAAGGATTCTGCTCCACATCGACAGACAGATCTTAGTCTCAATTGAATAGAATTGTGGCACAGGTTTTGTGAAATAAATTAAAATAAGAGTGTGTTAACAAGCCTCACTTCATCACATCTGTCATCAGCTTAATTACAAGAATGAAATGCTAAGCACACCCTACAAAATTTTCTGAGAAAACCTTTAAATTATAAGAAAAAGTTTACCTGATTTATACCAACAGACAGACCGATGCACAACCAACAACAGCACCATTAAAATAAACCTACGGAATTGAATGTGGGACCTTCGGGTTTTATTCTTGGTATGAGGACTAACTAAAAACTATTGAATAGTACTGACGGATAAACAACAGGCATGGTGGTATTTTTTATCTGGATGCTAACTCAAGAAGACAAAATATAAATTATTTTTTTTATATGGAAGCAGTCAGGAATGCTTGATTCCTGATCTTATTAAAAAATGAGAAATAATAAACTGATCCACAAAAAAAATAGTAGGGTAGCACCTAAAATATTAGTATTTTAGGTGCTACCCTACTATTTAGCATCTTTCTTAGTAGTTTAGGTGCTTACTTAGTATTTTTGTGGGTTAGGTTAGATTCGTGTTTCCCAGACGGAGAGCCCCACATTACCTGTCCGCCCCCCGGCGGAGGGTATGCTTATGGCACTATTTGCCCTGCGTCAAAGAAAAAAAATGTTAGATTCGTGATCGATAAATTACAACCCTTAAAAATCACTTTGGTTAATCTAGCTTTTAAATTTTTCGCAAAGAAAGTCTGCGATATAATCATCGACTTTTAAATCACTCCGCTAAATAGGTCACCGCTAGAACTTCTCAGCCAATAAACGTATCGTATCGGAGTGAAATCGGTCAATGCATTACGGCGTGTAGACGCGCTCTTACGAGTCTGCGAGCGGGGCTGTTATTAATGACCGGGTTTTTATTGCGTCTTCGCGACTCGACCGCAGATTAATGGTCTCTCGCCATCCTCGCCTAGATAGTTCACTCAGCCCGCCCACTCGTGTGAAATGGCTTATATTCTACCGCTGAGTGGCTATCGCTGAGTGTTCGACGTCGTTATCAAAATAATACTGCAAAATAATGTTTTTTTACTTTTTCTATGAAATAGTGGTCAGACAATCTTACGGCACACCGGATAGAAGGTAATTAATTACCCATAGACAGGCACTGCAACATCGAAGGAATCACAAACTTTTCTTTTTAGGTCTGGCTGGTCTAATTATTTGGGATTTATATATGTACTTAATTTTTTATTGGTAAAAAAATTGCTTAGCTGATTAACCGAGTTTTGGGTTTGCCTGACTTTCCAATCAACCATCTATGTAGGATTCGGGCAACTGGCACTCTCACTCACCAAACGAAAGTAAAATAGCAAAGATTAAACTATCACTTCGATTTTCTGTGAGAAGGTGGTGGTACTTCCCCGATCGAGCCTGGCCTTGCTGTATACTTTATATTGCAGTAGAGTGTTGATATTAAAGCACACAGCGTCACAGGTTGTCAACGCAGCAGTCGCTTATTAAACCTGTGCGTCGTATACTCGTAACGCTAATGCAAATGAAGCAGAGGTTAAGTGAAAGCGCCCCCTGGCCGCGTTTAAGGCGATTATAGTTCTCAACGACCTTGGACGTTTGAGTCTATCTCCCCGCGCCGTAACCGCGCACCCCGCACGAAAACACTTATCAAAGAATGCACGGGCGTAGCGTACAGAAGCGCACTTTTGTACACTACTATAATTATTATCAGAGCCTAATAGAATAATGTGATTGGTTCTACTTTTAAAATGCATCATAAGATGTGATTGTGATTATAAGAGGATGTCTATGGAATAATTATGCATAAAAATATATATAATTATATAAATATATACGAGTACGTATGCAGATAATGTATTTTAGCCAATACATTTAAACTTGTAACTACTTGTCCACCAGTGGGGACACCAACGCTACTGAAATCTTCTCGTTGGCCCCCACTGGTGGACACTGGGATGACATGAGTTGCTCGGATTACTAGGGGCAGACGTAACTAAAAGATTTCGACTGCCCCTACTGGTTATTTGGATAGGTAGGTAGGTAGCTACTAGCTACCCCAGTAGATGCCTATAGTACCATGTGAACCATTGAACGCACAATACTTTCCTTGTCCTCGTTCAATAAAAAAAAATATAGCAAACGCTCGTTGATTAACTTTGCTGGTTAATTAAAATCCGTTATTTTGGTAAATGTCGATAAGGTCGAAAATCGCTGGCACCTGTTTTTATTGTTTGTCTATTGATTTGAACGAAAAAAAACAGGTGCAAGCGATTTTCAACCTTATTGACATTCAAAATTTTGTTGCTTTTTCGCAAACGCTTGTTGACTATCTTTGCTGGTTCATTAAAATCCGTTATTTTGTTAAATGTCGATAAGGTCGAAAATCGCTTGCACCTGTTTTTATTGTTTGTCTATTGATTTGAACGAAAAACAACAGGTGCAAGCGATTTTCAACCTTATTGACATTCAAAATTTTGTTGCTTTTTCGCAAACGCTTGTTGACTATCTTTGCTGGTTCATTAAAATCCGTTACTTTGGTAAATGTCGATAAGGTCGAAAATCGCTTGCACCTGTTTTTATTGTTTGTCTATTGATTTGAACGAAAAAAAACAGGTGCAAGCGATTTTCAACCTTATTGACATTCAAAATTTTGTTGCTTTTTCGCAAACGCTTGTTGACTATCTTTGCTGGTTCATTAAAATCCGTTATTTTGGTAAATGTCGATAAGGTCGAAAATCGTTTACACATGTCTTTTTAACTTCAGATCAATAAACAGTGTTTTCCCGACATTCATTTGTTTTATTTTATTAAATGTATTTGCTCTTCTTCTTTTTTGAAATACAAATACAAATTAAATACATCGCTCTTCAGATATTTGCATTCAATGGTAATTGGACAGTCTACCTACCTCCCCATCTAAATAACCAGTAAGGGCAGTCGAAACTTTTTCGTTTCGTCTGCCCCTAGTGGGGGCAGACGGAATCTAAATTAGTTCCGTCTGGCCCCTAAACCTAAATACATGCATTCACCGCTTAAAAAAAAAGCTAACAAAGTTTGGGAAGTTTGATGTGATTTCTAGGTTTCTGAGGGTGCTGACTAAACTAAAATTACTAAGAGGTCCCGATATCAATAAGTAAAACACGTAAATTAAAAATTATGTAAACTTTAATTCTCAAACACTAACTATTAAAATTTTCTATAGCACATAATATATTATCTTCTGCTTTTTATTTTGTCCTTCAACTTCGTTGTGCTGTCTTTTTGATATTATGTTGAGATTTGTATGTTTTTATGTTTTGCATATCTCTTCATTTTTATTTTCTTCCTCTGTGGTTTTTAATTTTGTTTTTGCTTGTTTATTACTTCTAAATTATAAAATATTACGAACATGTAGTATTAAAAACAAGGTTTATAAATATTTTTACACTAATAATTATACACCGTCCCCGCACGCACCAAATCACAACGCAATCGTATTGCCTATCTCTGACTGCACTATTCTTTGAACACACTGACACGAAAAATACGCACACAAACAAAGGACAAACACGCGTGAGCAGTCATAAAAAAATTGCAGCGAGCGACACAGCCTTCCCGTCTGAACGCCAGCGGACGACTGCCGCCCGCGCCCGCACAGGCCACCCTCTGCAACCACTCTTTCGGAATTGCTTTATTTTGATATTTATACAGAAAATATTTATTCGATTTACAAAAGCATTGTTTCATTTTAAGATTAAGAAATTTTTTATATGATTGTGTAAAAATATTTCCAAATAACATAGCCGTTTAGGAGCAGTAGGCATTTCAATATAAAAATCGACGTTTCGTAGATATTTTTTTAGTGTACAAAATAAAGACTTAAAGAAATATCCAGTGTTTCAAATGTAGTGTAAGAACTGATGTTTAACATATATTTTTTTCAATTCTTTCTGACCAGTATTTAATGAGGAGTAGGCTTTACCAATTGCCCATTTTCAGGAATTGAGAAATCCAATCGCCTTAATATTAACGCGCTCCGTCGCCGGCGGCGGCCGACTTGTGCCGAGCCTCAGGGACGCGAGGCATGTACGGAGATAATTTTAATTTGTCCTTTAAGGTTGGACTACTTAGGCCCATTCATTTATTTTATTTTGGGTCAACTTTAGTTGACAGATAACCACATGGCTCCTGTTGCCGGGTTGAGTAAGTTAGCGAAAATTACATCAAATCAGAATGATGTAGCGGGGAGGCCTTGCTAAAATTCCTGTTCATACTGCCTTTACTCGTATAACTCATACTCTCGTTACGATAAAACCTTTGCATCTTTGCATGCCTTTGTAAATTTTAGCACCTACATCTAATTTTATACCGTAAAACTTTCTTATTGTTTCGGTTCTCATTCTTCCACTCAATTTCCTCATCCTAAGTTTTCGAATCTCCATTATATATATCCAGTCTTGATGCTTCTTCTATCATACATTACTTTCACTCCTATCCATGTTGCGACCAATGAATGACCTCTATAATACCACCACCTACCTACCACCACCATCTATCACCTCTGCAACTTACCAGTTCCGAATCGAACTAAGTACCTATTCAAAACTTTGCAAAAGTTACTATTTTGTGATGTCTAAAAGCCTCTTGTAGAATTTTAGTTAAAAATAAGGACGTGATAAGGAACATACTCAGTGAGATTTTCTGACAGTAAGTCAGTAAAGCTTTCGAAATTGCAGAATTCCACCCATACCATGTATCAACATGTAGGGTTAATTAGTTCCTTGGTCGGGCGATTTGCCGCACTTAGGCTCGTAAGTGGACCTTCGGGTGACTAAAGTTTAAGTTATGCTTACACAACTTACATGTGACAAAGGGGGACATTCCCTCAGGACCTGCATTTAAGTCAATTTGTAAAACTTAAGTCAGCAGATATTTTAGGTGACTTTAAGTAGGCTACTTCTGTATATTTTATTGAGAAACGCTGACATTTTGTAAATTATGATATTACTATTTTTAAAATAAACATAACATGTATGATACAAGTTTTTTTTTATGCACATAATATTGCAAAAGTGCGAATCGCCTACTATCAATTCTTAAAGGGGTCGACTCGCACGCGATTAAAATTCGTTCGGGCGAATCGACTACGAAAAATAATGTTATTTTTGAAAGTGGTCGATTCGCACTTTCGTGCGAATTATTTTCGTGCGAATCGACTACTAACCCAAATTACATCATTTCAGTTGAGGCACTTATGATTCAAGTAAATGATTACTTAGTTTCATTTAATTACCTAAGTTATCATTTGTATGTATGTCATTCCAATTCAAACGTAAACTCTCATGATTTTTGTCTGGTAAACTAAATATATTATAACTGTCTCTTGCTTACTGGAAATCATAAATAATTGCTCCACAAGTTTCAATAACAAGCGCAGTCTCGCATTACCGACAACATGGCGCTTATTAACTGTATATTAATAATTTAATACCGAAACTGTAATCCTGTAGAAGCAAGGTACACACAAACACACACGCACAAGTTAAGGGAACATACTTGCGTTAAATATTGAAGATCACCTTCTCAACCCACCCTTAGGTAAGGGACCAGGCAACCATGTAATGTTTCTTAAATGAACGTACCTAATACATATGTAATACAGCCATTGTATGTTGTTACTTGCAAGTTTCGTGAAATGAAGAGTGGTAGAGCGGTAGCACTTCCACTTGACAGAAGACCTCATTTTCTAATGGTAAAGTCTCCTTATCTCAATTATTGCGGAGAGCGTGGTTTTTGGAGCCTTTAGAATAAATATTACAGGGATATGACAATCTTTCAGGATAAAAAGTAGCGTTATCATTCTTTAACAAACGAACTATTTCTATACCAAAAATCTTTGGTTTAGGCGCAAATTGTTAAATTCGCATTTTGTCAAGCGGTCGCAAAAACTACGTTTTATTGTGAAACAGGGACAATTAAATAGCCAGACTTGCACAATAAGTTAAGATGGTATTTTTACTAATGGGATTTTTTTTAGTAACAATAGAAAAAGTATTCAACTTGGAAATATTTTTTACACCAGGCTTTAAATAATCACTCAATATTATGCAAACTCAACCCGTCATTGAAAACCTTTCGTATCGGATCGGACAGTGGCAAATATGGAAATGGCGATGGGGGACGCATCATTGTAGTTTTTCAATTTCGAGTGTGAGGGAGCGCCGGAAGGGTGCAGCGGCCCGACGCCTCAATCGCTACATACGATACGACCATTGTTCGGAAGTGACATCACTGAGATATATCAGAATTTATGACTAGATGAGTCTTTGAGTAAACAGAACTATATTTCTGTTCAGTGTTTCTGTTTACTCTCAAGCTTTTTTTAGTTCCTAACACTGAGCAAAGTTTTACAATGTGTGTTAGGTCTACGCTGCAGAAAGAAACAGTTACTGTCAAACCAAAAGGAGCGGGCTCGACAGGAAAAGCTACAATTTAATACATATATTCATAAAAGCTTAAATTGCATTTGCATGTAAGTTTTCATCTCCATTGTCCCTATTACATATGTATGTAGTATATTCGTCCTTATTAATTGGCCTGTGTGAAGTCGTGTTTTCTACTCCAAAGACGGGGTGATCCCTCACCATCGACTCCGACTGTCTGAAAACATACATCATAATAAAAAAAAATAGAGTATACTGTGTGCATGAAAAATTACAACAAATAGCTCGCAACGGGCGGTCAAAAAGTCACAGCCAGAAGGAATAAAATGAAGGAGTTCTGCATAATATTTTACTGCGAAGTACTTAGTAATGGCCGGGGAGTATCTGGCGGTGGAGCGACGACGGCTGGATATGGTCGGCTCATCCGGCGACGTATCTCTGCGCCCCGCCGCGACCGTGACGTATATAGGTCTAGTCGATGCGTGCAAACGAGGATGGGGTAAACTCATATACTTTTTATTAATTTAAAGAATAACGTCGTCGAATTTCGGCAACCGCTAATGTCCAAGACAAGCTCAGATGTATATCCTATTTACTCCCTATTCACAAAAGCTTCACCTACAAACTCGATACTCGTAGTGTTTGCTTTAGTACACTCAAATGTTGTCGTTCGTACCCTTCTCAATAATAACTATAAATAGCAGACTGTTCAGAAATTTGACAGTCTGTTCTTATGAATGCTTCACTTCGATAACATCCGCGTGCAACAATATGCCATTATTTTTTTTAAAATGGTAAATTAAAATACTGTTGATTGACCCAGCGTAACAGTCAAGAGTCTATAAAGGTCTATAAAGTAATTAATCTCGTAATTAATGAACAAAAACGCTAATGAATCGCGAGATGATGAGATGACGCTGCGGTTCGCTTCGCTCGCTCCGTTCGCTCTGTTCGCTCCGCTCGCTCAGCTATGGAGCGGGTTGAATGACTGATGACGCGGCGTCCTCGGCCCGACTTGTTGTTCAAACTCTTTAAACACTTAAGTGATTGGTTAATGAGAACGATTAACTCAATTTAGCGAGACGGCTTGATAGCTAATTAGATTTTTTAGAAAGAAAACCGTTTAAACTTATTTTGTTGAACGTTTTATTCACATTTTCTTTTACAAGCTCTTACCTTGTCTAATAATATTTCTTACAGAATTACTAAGGCATTAAATAAATTATAGATAAAGTAGATTCAACACTTACTTCACCTTAATTATTTCAATAGTCTGAAGACATAGACGTAAATTACGTCCATGTCTGAAGAGAAACATAATAAAACAATATTACAAAATTAGAAATACCTACATACATCTTACAAATATTTTGTTTGACAGAATTTTTAATTAATTAAAATTTTTAACTAAAACTCTGTTATTTTGTTTTTAATAGTAAATTTTCGTTTATTTTTATCATCAATTATTTTTTTAAACTTGTTAGTATCTGTCATTAAATAAAAAAGATATATTAAATTTAATAAATGAGATATATTGTATAAAAAAAGTTCTTCAGAAGGCATAGAATATTCGTCACGTATATTATATTAAAGATAGCTTAATAGGTAAAAACATCGGCTTATTTGGAGACCCTCAGCACTCCAGTGCGTTCGTTACATATTGAACAGCCCCAAGTGCCCCTCACAAACAGACTAACATCGCGTTACATTATTAATATGAATAGTTCTAAAGGTAAAACTTCGCACCCTATGAATCATAAAAATGAGCGCGTATTTACGATGTGAATAGTTAATGGCGTATTGTTAAACAATACGGAGGGAGTTCGCGAGTTATGAAATAGTAATAGTAAATTCCCGGGGGTATTGCATACAAAGAAAATTGCAAAAATCAATTCCCCTGTGCAAATGCACGTCGGAAGTGTTTTTATTGTTTTGTTGCTTGTTTTTGCTGTAAATATTACGTTGCATTGGACCGTAACATTTGCATCATAGAGACTGGGTTCAATCACCATAACGTACTTTATGACGTGCTGTGACTGTTTGATAGACTGGCACGTACCCCAACCGATCCTTACTGAGAGGGGCCACTAAGGTCTAGGTAGGTAGGTAGGTCGTCTAGGTGGGTACCACCGCAGTGCCAGATATTTTCCCGTGAAATAGATGTGTCAAGCACTTCCGTGTTTCGGGAAAAGGGCACTGTAGCTAGTGAAATTATTGGGTATATGAGACTTAATAACTGTCGTCTCGGTGTAGCGGGCGCGGGGCGGTGCCGGACAGTAAGTGCTTAGTTACTTTTTGCCACTGAACTGTCTAAGGGCAGACGTGGCGCCCACCATCAGTTGTACGATCTGCTCGTCTTGGTAAACATTGCAATAATAAAAAAATAGCTAGGTCAAGGTCCTACATAAAGTGAAACACTGAAGGCTATACTGCCTAAAGGCCATTCTGATCATTGATTTTAAGTGTACCGACTCTTACATTTATATTGCCGAAATGAAGCTACTATAGCAGCAGCTTTAAGTAGAACGATATAAAAATCCTATCACTAACTGAAATACAATGTTTTATTACCGTTTGATTATCTCTCCCCAGGCTATAAATCGATGTTTTACCCAAGTAGGAAATAACAATTTTACAGTTACCCAAGTTTTGCGAAAATAATGTAGCACCAGAACCGGTTCATTCCCGTTCGTCCCACCAAGTTTGTCCCACCAGTGGGACGAACGGGAATGCTTATTTTCACTTCCCGTTCGTCCCACTGAACTTGCTGGTGGGACGAACGGGAATAAAAATTAAATAATTTATTCAATTCCCGTTCGTCCCATTGGTGGGACGAAGCTTGGTGGGACTAATTTTTTAACAATTGAAGTAAGCAGATTTAAGGAGCATTTTGCAGTGATATAATAATGTATTGTTAACCCATTAAGCGCGTCGTCATTAACCCGTGCGTCGCGGCGCCGGGGCTGCGTCACGCCGATCGAGTGTTCATTAGCGTTTTTGTTCAATTTGTCGCTAATTGCTTTAATGCGCCGCTTGTCGTGCGGTGTCGACTGAAGTGACATGTGCCGTGTGTAAACTCGAAGATTTATGATAAGGATCATTAATTAATTATTATTTTGGGTAAGTTTTTGAACTAATTTATGATCTTTCAGAAATTAGTTCAAAAAGTAACTAAATTCTTTCGGTTTAAGTTTAATTTAGGTCAAATTGTCAACTGGCCTTCAACAAATTATAGGTCTTTTTTTACAGCTAGTTTGTAATTTATCACTTCTCATTTTTCGGTTATTCTAAAAATATCTGAAAAAAAGCAACTGATTTTTTAAGGTCTACTGACTTTTCAAAAAACCCTTTCTTGGGTTAGTAGTTTTTATTTGTTTTCTTGTAAATACACAATTTAGTTTCTCTTTTTAGATAACCGAAGAATTGAAGATGATAAACTTGCATCATTATTTTCTCTATGACATCGACATACTAATAACATAATCTCCAACCGAGCTCCAACAATGTATTAGTAGTGCGCAGAAACTCACAATAATGGGGGTGGATTACATCGTCAAACAAGAAAAATGTGATGTCACCAACAATATTCCCCCCTTCATGACTGGCGCAAAACGAGCTGACTCACGCCGCCTAAGAACGTTATAAGTACGTCAGGGTATCTAATGATACTCGAGGATGTAGGTATAGTTAGTTTTACGTTGTTACAATCAGTCTTTTTTTACGTGTTTGTCGTTGAAGGTCAATGTCGCTGTATGATATCAGCAAAAGAAACGAGCTCTTTTGTCATCACGCAAAAATAATATCACACATAATATACTCGCACCCGAACTATACGACGTTATTCTTCAGGAATGTAATATTTTTACAAAATGTAAGTAGCCTATGTCACTCTCGAGTTCCCGAATAATTTCCATACCAAAAAGCATGTTCTCTGCTAAGAATTAAATCGTTTTGACTACTAACGCGGAGGGCAGATATTTAATAATTAATCTTTTAAACTACTCATTTTCAATGCATAATATTAGTGTCGGCCCAGTGATTGAGAGTCAGCAGATGACTTGTTCTGTTTATATTAGTCAAAGCTAACGCTCTAGATATTGTTAATAAAAACAATGCTTGGTCTAATACTAAACTAGAAGTTAAAACTAAAGTTTAGTATTAGACCAAGCATTGTTTTTATTAACAACATCTCTCACAAATATACCACTGGAACACAACCAAAGCTATTTTAAGGTGGCGAATTTCGGCCCTTGAAAAAGGCCTCTTTAGCTCTTAGCTTAAAACTATAAACCTCTATATACAAGGGATATTAACGGAAATAATTACCAGAACCAATCAGAGTCCTAAGCAGACAAAAGCATTCCGAGTGTGTTTTATTAGTTTTCCGACATAACTTCATGATATTCCGTAAGCGGCGGAATTAATTTGACTGGCGTAACTTCTTCCTAATCCCGGCCGGCCGCAGCGCGGTATCGCTGGGTTCCGAAGTCACTGGGATGCCCGGGAAAAGAGATTAGGCCCGTTGGCTTAGGAGGCAACTGGCCCCTGGTCCGCGGCCAAGTTAACACAGTAGAAACAATAGTGGTAAAGTCGGCTACTACTGCTACTAGCTGTGGTAGTGAGAGGCTCAGTTAGTATCTGAAACGTAACATCGATTGTACTGTTGAGCACAAGTCGATGTCAGTTAGTATTTGGACCGGAAAATCGTACTTTTGAGGAAAAGTTCATATTGCTGTATAATATAGTTGTCGGTAACACAGTTTCTTCTTTTTTTTTTATCACAGAGTTTCCCTAAACCAGTTATTTTAAGGCCTCAAGTCTGGTTAGTTTGTCATAAATTTTCGAAAGTACAGAAAGTTTTTAGGCAAACCAAAAATGACCCTTACATAAAACGAACATTTTTGTTCCTTGAAATATTATTTTAATTTTTTTAAAGATTTTTGTTAGCGAGCTTATATCAATACCAGATCTTGATCAATGTCATGATCAATGTGATCTAATTCCTTATAGTATTTGTATTTAGTAGTTCCAAAAAGTACGAGTACCTATGATAATAATTGGTATTGCCAAATCTTAAATCACGATGCCTGGGCTAATTAAATTGGGACTAAACCATTATATGCGACCTTATCTTACATTAAATAAATAATTTAAAAAGCTAATGCTTCAAAATTCCAGCTACTTCGCCGAATAATTTATGAGAAATTGGCTGATTAAGTATCCCGGTGGAACAAGCCCCTAAGTCCCAGCTTAGCCGGGACCGCGAGCCTGGGCGGAGTCCCGGGATCGGCGTAATCTCTCAAATTACACTCACGTGTGTAACTCCTTGCCCGGTGGACCGTGATTCAATCCCGGGCTGACGCGATGGCTGCCCGTTTAGCCCACTGCGGTTTCAATGTTTGGAACACAATTATGTCACTTTGTTATGAATTTTAACATAACCTAAACCATTTTAATCGTAAAAGTTAATTGTGTTTTGCTAAGACGGTTTAAACGATTTTATTTTTCACTATTAATGTCGACAGTTAGTTACATCATCATGAAGTTTGGTTTAACTTACATTACAAAATATAAAAAAAAAACACTTGTAGACAAGCAAGGAAACAGATAAATAATATTCAAGCTAACCAAATGAGTAATAAACCACCAAATCGTCTCAATAGTCAAAACTTAAAAAATAGTGCCTGTTATAAGTTTTTAGTTTCAATTTAAATCTTTTTTGTCCTGCTCTTTTCAAAAAGGGACTCTGTCCCTTTTTTCAGCGGACTGAAACCTTGACCAACTTGTTTATTTCAGGTCGACACTATGTTTCGCTTCCATTTATCACTGCCACTTGTCAATGGGTATCCATTTCTTATTCATTCAAATCATCTATAATGCAATCCATCCATCTCTATTTTATGGTCGTCATATCGCTCTCCACCTCAAAATATAAGTTTTAATTTAAATAAAGTAAAAAGAAAACTGTAAGCTTTCATTAATAATTCTTTGCTATTCAATCAATATAAGTTGGTAACTAAAACCTTCAGTGATGAAAACGTTCTTAAATGTGCGTTGGGGAATAATAAACTATTGACTTATTTGAGAAAACCACGAATATTTTTCTCGACTGTCAGTTAAATTTTTCAACTTTAACAAAAGCAATGCACCGTTGTTAAAGATACGACCATCCGGCCATCGAATCACCTCCACCGCTGTTTATAAATAAAAAAACGACGGGTTGCACTCCGGGAGTGCCGGCAGAAGTGAAAACCTGAATATTAACGTTGTGCATTTTTGATATGTATTTTGGAATGGTTAGGGATTTAATTGATTGGTAGAGGTATAAAAGTACTATCATTTATGTGGTAAAATACAATATTTATTTATTGCGCTATCGTACACAAACATGACAATTTATATTACATTAAAAAGTTTATCTCTCAAATGTAATCAGAAACTTTTTCAGACTTATCAGAAACTCCTTGCTGTGACACTGAAACGCCATGTAATAAACGATGATAAAATGATTGACAACCGTCAATGTCATACTTTTTTGATTGACAACTATTTATTTTCTAAACAACGAAAACAAAGTTTGGAATTTACAACTAATTGCATACTGGAATCTGCGGATAAACTTTTGAATTTGGAGCAATCGGCCAAGAAATGATTCCCTTTACTGAATCCGCAGACTCCCGAATCGTTAATAACACGAGTGGTGTTACAGTAATCAACATGTCGCTTTCGAGGATGTTCACTGGGAATTTGGGGTAACAAGCCAAACTGTGTGTGAGAACGAGCCTCTTGTCGCAGGAAATCGGACAGCATTTCCAACTTCATACGACCTGATGCATGCTCCGCAGCATAGCGGATCCAAAGACTGCGGAGAAGTGGTGTTAATTTCCACAAAATACTGTTATATAATTCCGGCGAATAAAGATATTCCAAACTTTTTAAATGTTTTATTACGGCAATTAAATTTTGAATTTTGCAGGATATCAAATTAAGGTCTTTGTGGTCACTTTGTAGCACAGGAAGCATATAGGAAGCGACCGCACTGCGGCTATAATAGTAGAAGAGGTCACACTTGACAGTTCATTTATGCAAAGAAAAATATACCTTACGCTAAAGGAATAAAACTCAAGAAAACAACATCAGTTCTTATTAATACAATTATTTACTCTACTCCTGATGTACATAAGAAGCACTTTTCTTTGCATTTAATAAATGAGCTGTCAAATTGAACAAAAAACCATTATTGTCTATAGACCGACAAATTATCTGTTCCGGTGGCGGCGTCGCTACTGTCTATTTAAAACTGTCATTAAATATCGTTTTTGCATTGCATTTCACGTAGTTCCAATTTTGGCCACCGGAACAGATAAGTTTGTAGAAAACACGTGTCCGGACTTCAAATTTTATATGGATTTTCGATCAGGTCACGTGACACATAAATCCTGACGCGAGTTTAACATTTTTTCCCCATACAAAAAAAGTGCACAACGCCGCTAAAGAAGTTTTCACTTCAAAATTCCTAAAAATTAGTTTCATGTTTCAATAGAAAAATACTCGAGTATTTTTTCTTCCGGCGCGTTCGATGTTCAATAAAGTTCCAGTTATTTTAACATTCTGCATTCCCGTTTTTGCAAGTTGAGTAGTTTCCAATGCAACTGAAGTTAATTAAATTCATAGCTTCGCTTCAGTTGGGGCGGTCGATAAACTTTATGGCGAATTACTTGCTCTTATTGAATAGCGAAACACAAGGCGATTTTGATCGATAACAATTTATGGTCGAAATAACTTGGATTATTCAAACTGCATGTAATGCGAGGTAAAATATTGGGTGGTAACCAATATTATTGACCTGTTTCAAATAGAAGTACTTCGTTTAAAGATGGATTACTAATCAAGTAATATTTAACAAATTAAGATTAGCAACACTACTGTTCCACAAGGTGAAAACAATAGATTTTCATTTTGAGCGACTGCTAACACACGGACTCGTGATAGAGTTTAACATAGAAGTTATTTGAATACCTTCATCTTTTGCCAAAGTTACATTGGTTCTAAGTGTAAGAATTATAATAAATTGTCATAAATCTCATCCTTATCCGTCAAGTTGCTAAGCTTCCATAAGTTTCTCTGGTTGGAATTCCAGTAAAGAGTCAGCTCACTATCAAACGCACCATTAAACCGGTCGGCCATAACTTCGATATGAACATGATAACAGTTTAAAGTGATGTCTATCGGGCATAATCCATCGAGATGGGAAATCGCCATTCGCAATGTAAGCACGTAGCCACGCGTCGATCTCGCGGGACGGCGACGTAAAGTTGCGTCCTCTGCAATTTGTCCACGCGATAAACCGCTCGCGGGCTAGATCTTATCTCCAGCCGTTGCGCGAATAACTTTATGAGGCGAAGCGATAGGGTCAATGATCACTTTTTGTGAATGTGTTATTATTATGCAAAACGTTTCACTGATAAATCCAGAATTTAAAAAAAATGATCTTTAATGCCTGCACAATCAAAGACCTATTTTCATTTCAACGCGAACAAATCTTGGATCTTTGATAACTTATTTCGAGGACGGGCAAACTCCGGCTCAAGACAGAGATAATGGAAAGATTTGGGAAATACCTTTTCCCGGCAGTGGGACAGTACAGGTTAAAGAAAAAAAATAGAGTTTTGTGAATAATGTTCTACACACACTTTTGCAGCCAATGCAAAATATAACAGTATACGCGGAACCATTCATATATCTCTGACTAAGCCAAACCAATCCCCTTAAACACATAAAAATCACACAAGCCATTGCGTTGTTTCGAAAATATTTGACGTCAGAAATCGTCTCGGTATCACCGTAAAATGCAAACCAAATATTTCTTACCCGACACCCAAATCTGCTTTTCGGCTCTCAAAGTAAATGCCATTCGAAATAGAGTTCTATTTTTGACGTGTTACAGGTCAATTGTACGAGGTACCACGAATGTGAGGGGTAATATAAGTTGGGTCGAAAAGTACTTCCTTGAAGGGTCCTCTCCGTCATAGATCGGTGCGCTGTTTGCCCATGTAAACTGTTTGTCAATTTTGTTTGACTGCCGTCGGGCTGACATGGGTCCGTGACAAACAGGACGCTAAATCATGAGGTTTTTCGAGCGTTATTGATAAAAACGCTTTGCGACATTGAAATTTACGACTAACACTACACGCCAAACCGGTTTCTGGTTTGAGTCGATTTGACGGATGTTTTATCAATCTCGCTATCATGAATTATATTCGTACATTTATGTCATGGTGTGAAAAGCTTAGCATTTAGTCACCTCACTTGAATGTTAATGACTAGACAGGTAACATTTTTATGGCGTATTTTATACAGACTGCATTAAATGCCTGTGTGGTTGATACATGCATCCTTTAGGCTCATTTATAGGCAAAGCTTACATACTTAACTACATACATATTTTTTGATGTTGCCTGATGAGGAGAAAGCAACTGAACGATTCATCTGACCGTAAGTGACTAGAGGTTGCCTCTACACACACCAATCATCATCATCCCAGCGTATTCCCGATTGCATCCAGTATGGAGCTCAGGGTCCGCTTCGACTATGGTACTAGATTTGAAAACACTCTCTACATACACCAATACCACAGAATATATACTAAAGCCAATACCGTAACGAGTTCACAGTTGACATTATTGATTAAAGATGTCTGACTTCAGATAGAGATCATAATCATAATTCTTTATTACGTTATGTGGTTCGAATTTTATTGGTCTTAAATATAATTCTAGATTCGAGTCAATAGCAAACAGTCATACAAAAACAAGACGAAAAGCATTTCCACTCTGTTTAAATTACTCGTCATCCAAAATAAGATATTGACTTTTTATTTCATTCTATCCACCGCTTATTTACTTTAGATCAACGTGAAAGAGGGCTAAAGAAGCCATTTGATCGGCTCGTTACAAGCAAACAACCTCAGTCGGTGGCACTCGGCTCGAGAGCCCCGAGCCTTGAGTTGGCGAGAGCAAATGCGAAACAAAACGGATCGCGCGCGCGCAAACATCCTAAGCAAACGAGTGACGTAGACGTATTGTGACGTCACTGAGATACGGGTTTCTCTTTACGCTTATAAATGATTACATTAATACAACATTAATACTTTGACAAGTTGAAGAGTTTTGGCACTAATTGGTCGGTGCAGTTAACATTTTGTGCAGCGCTACTTAGCTAGGCGTAACCCTTTCATAATGTACTTATTCGTATTATATCTTTACGGAATTCGTTTTTAGACACAAGATTGAAGCTGCGGTCGACAGATAAAAATATTGTACACCTGATAGTAATCACGAATATTTGTGCTAGCTTCTTCCCGTAGCTTCGTCTGTGCTGCTTATTTTTCTACTATTTCACTGCTATAAGTGAACATGACTCAGGCCCAGGCTATTGGTTAAGAAGAAGAACACATTTCAAAAATTCACAAATCGTACCTAACTGTCACATAATTTAAAAAATAAATGAATCCGATCTACATAATTATGAATTGATACAAAAATACTAAATAATATTTACGTGATCAAAATAAAATTCATGAACATCGATAAAACAGTATCGCATTTGCCACAATCTGTGAATATTGAAACCCGTCCCCGGTAATGGAGTGACCGCGGCGAACGCGGCATATGGCGGCGATCATTCGTGTCCCGTGATCGATCGTGTGGACATTGCTTACAGTTATGATAAAGGGATTTTTGATAAACAAATGAGGGAGAAATAAATATGCGAATATAATATTTAGGTTTATTTTATAATGCACTGAATAGGAAAGGAAATGGAAGTAAATGAATGGAATATGGAAGTCTGTTACTTTTTAGTTTATCAATTCGGACATGTGTATAGATAAAGTGAACTACTAAGTAACTCGAAGTTAATCATGATAACAATCGTTGGATGATATAAATTATTAACATGTCGATTACGTTCTTCAATAAATAAATTAGTAAAATAATAAAAAATCTTTATCTGATTTCAGTCAGAGAAAATTGGCTTTGGCCATTTTGGTATTCAAACAGGAAACTTCGCCCAAAGTGCTGTCATACTACAGCCTTCTCAGATCTCTAAAAGTTTGAATTTGAGTGTACTGGCTCCCACAATAGTATTGCCGGAACACAGCCAGAGCTATGTTGGCGACAGATTTCATATGCAGGGCTACATCTTGCCATTTGGACTCTGAACTTAGTTCTGCCAGCAAGGAAGTCTTGGCGAATTCTAGTCAATGACAAAGCATACAAATTGTCAAATGGAATGAATTCCTTACCTCCTTACAGCATAATTGCGAACATATCCAGACCAGGGCCGACGTGAGACAGAGGTCAAAGACGCCGCGAGTAGCTCTTCTGCCGTCGATGCGGCTACGTTACTTTTGTCAACTAGCTGACACAAAGTAGAAAGATGTACTAGGAAAATATGGACTAAAATCGCAAAAAGCTTAATTTCGGTATCAAAAATACCCTTAAAAATCAAATCTATTTTTTTAGTACAAAAGGGCAGATTTCATAATCACAGAAAAATATTGATGAATATGGAAGGAAACGATTGTAATTTCCTCTATGTTGATTATTTTTTGGGGTTAAATTTCAAATGTTGGAACTCGTCATTTTTCAATTTGCATTTTTCTAATTTTGTGGAATAACGGAAAGCCTGCTAAAATGTTGACTTAATTTTAAAGATATTTTAAGAAACATCTCTTAAAAATTACTTTACTTTATTATACTTATTTTTAGTACAGTATACATAGTTTCATAAAATAAAACTATCTGATCATTGGTCTAGGAGTGTAGTACCTTACATTATGGAGGTTGTTTCCAGGCAGTGTACAATTGAAATTGCTAACACATTGTTAACGTGAGCACTCGGAGCCGCGTTTCCAGTCATTAAGCTTGTTTGTGCGAGTGACACTCGCGTCTCGAGGGTGTATCTTCAAATTGCATCTAGCGTATACTTACTGAATAATTATCTAGTGTTATAAAGATCGTGTGTGTAATTGGCAAATAGAGACAATTTTAACTGATCTTAGAGGACATAGTAATTTATTTCAGTATTTTACAGGATACACATCGAAGTGTGCAAGCAAATTGCACGAACTTATTCCACCCACCCCTTTCCACCATCGGTATACCAGACGCAGGTTGGGCTACCACCCTTACATAGTGGATTTACCACCCAGCCGCACGAAACGCTACGCCAGTAGCTTTTTGATGCGGATGGCTAAGTCATGGAACTCCTTGCCTGCAGAGGTATTTCCAGACCACTATGACTTGGGAATTTATAAGTCCAGAGTGAAAAGGCTATATTTGGGTAAGCTTGTACCACCCTAGACCGCATTACACTTACCATCAGGTGAGATTGTGGCCAAATAGCTAACTATTTGAAAAGGGTACCTAAGTACCCTTTTTGCATAAAAAAATATGGTGCCTACTAATTATTGTCTCTCTGCGTCACATCTCAATTTGTGTGGGCTTAGAACAAGATAAGGACTAGATTATATATTCTATTGCATGATTAAAATCCTTAATTAATTAGTTACGAAAAGTAATTTTGATATTATATTTCGGCTATGAATAATTAACACATCTTTCCTTTATTACTTAATTTTTTATTACCTTGTCATTTAAATATTACAACACCGTAATGATAACTCCCCCACGTCTAATCGCCAGCGAAGACTATTAATTCCGCAGTACGCGCACCGTACGGACGATAACACGATTATTACATTGTTTACACGCAGTCGTGTGGTGCCTGTCATTACCTATGTTTACAATGCTGATAATGGGGCGCGATTGTAACGTTGCAACGTTAGAAATCGGATCAGTTTTATTAATGTGGTCTGCAGCGAAGAGGTCGATAAAATCAAAACAAGTGGCGGTGTGTGCAATATTTTAGTAAATCATAAAGATGTAACTATATTTTAAACTGATGTATGGTAAATCATCGAAAATACGTTGAATTTTACGTGAAAAAGTAACAATACACCCTCAGAAAAATATGGCTTTTTATCTATACTAAATTATAAAGAGAAAATATTTGATTGTTTTTTCGTTTGTATTGAGTAGGCTCCGAAATTATTGAACTTAGAAAATTCTTTCACTCTTGGAAAGCTACACTATCCCCGGGTGACATAGGGTACTTTTGATCCCGAAAATGTGGGGGGAAGGAGGGATAATCGACAAAAGAAACTACGCGCACGAGAATTATCGTAAATTTTAAAGTATTGGGCTGTCACACTTTAGCATTTCACTATCGGCTGTAGCAGAGATTTACTGCACTACTCTCCCATAAACAATGTATATTGGGCCGGAAAAGATTTTACACGAAAAATAACAAAATGCAAACGCGGCGAGGCGAGTGCGTGGCGTTAGTTAAAAGCGTGCATATACGTGCATGTTGCATGGAGAGAACGCATACAATTTGAAATTTCTATGCGGCTTTTCCCTTGTCAAAAGCGAAAATATTTTTGCACGGTTTTGTTAAGTTTCTGTTAACATTGTATCCATTTTATTTATTTTTTTGAATATTTATGTGACGACTAAAATAATATTGAAATGAAGTCCATATTTCTAGCTTGAAGATATTTTACATGTTAGGCGTCAAATAATTTTTGTACTGTTTCATTTGATTATAAATACATCAATAAAGATTTTTTTTCACCTAAGTTGTTAAATGAGTTGTAATAACATGAAGATGTTATGTAAATTTTTCATTTGTAAATTGGAAGTGCTTACCAAAATTCCTACTTTTGTGCATGCGTATACATTCCTAAATATGAAACACAGTGTAGATACCTCTAATTATAAACATTCAGTTACCTCTTGCTACTTCCAAGCAATAACCAAAAGGTAGAGGGAATATCGTATCCTTCTAGCCGCAAACATCTTTACCTTACCTCAAAGACGTTGCCGGCCCACTGAAGTCGGTAATGGTAACCGCTTTCCCTATCAAAGTATTCTGCATGTTGCAGTACTTCATACAAAGCGACGGGGCTCTTGTGAACTGCCCGGGGACTATTGCTGACTGTGCAATAACTTTTTATCTTTGTTCGCTTTGATAAATCGGAATATTATGAGAAATTAATACGAGCTTTTGTTTACAGCAATTAAAGTTCGATAATAAAACAATGCTGTGGGCAATTTGTTTTGTACAAACACTCAATTAATTTGTAGATTACAATAAGTTTATAAAATGTTAGTCAGTTATTCTTTTTTGTGAAAAAGTAAGTATGCCTTGAGGCAGGCGTTCGGGAGTTGCAGTAAACGAGCAGTTTTAAGCTTCGCTTCACATTGAGTGAGGACGAGGTTCGTACCTCGGCACGAACGTATCGATTTTTGAAAATGCGTATTTCTCGTTACCTCGACGGTAATGGAAAACACCGAAAAGAAACTTGCACAGAATAATGGTATGTAGCCTAATTGATCGAATTGGTCTGGTTCCCCTGTAAAGGGTTATGGAGGTCAGATGTAATAACAAGACTTGACAAATCATAGATGACGCAAGCGTAGTCTAACTAGATCATAACGATTTGTAGATAGATAGATAAACAATTTATTTGCAACAAAGGACACACACACAAAACAAGCTGGTAACTCAGTAACAAAGGGAAAAAAGACAGAAAACATTACCTTACATTAACGCTTCGTCTGCATGTGTGCCGCGGCGTTGCAGATGGGCAAGAGGCTCAGTGGAATTTTTGCTCCGGGAGCAAAACACTGGTTTTCAGCCTTTGCCAGGGGTGATTGCTAGTGCACGTGAAGAGACCGTGTCGTGTAGGCGTTTTGTACAGAGATATTTTGTGCAGGTAATCACAGCTAACGCCACTGTTTCTTAAAACATCAACCTCTTCCAAAGTGTGATTGAAACTTACTCTTCCAGACAAACTTTAATAATTCACTTGTTTCAAAGTAACGCCGTCAAAGTAACGCTCAAACACACCTTTTGTATGTGGTTTAAATATCATTTCACTACCTTTCGATCATTTGAGTATAAAATGGCAGCGATAGTGAGCCATCGTGTATTGTATCTCCATCGGGCGTCATAAATTAGCCCGCACTAAGCGCGCCCGCCATTAAACCGCCGCTTCCTTATCCGAAAGCTTTGTCGTAAAACAAAGGCCATTATACCTCTCGCGCACTATTTTGTAGGGCTACCGTTCCGTGTGTGACTATACATAGGAAGAGCGAGGGAGTGTAGGAATATCAATTTAATTGGTATCCGACACTAAGAGGTTCTGAAATTATCTATGTGTCGGGTGGTTATATTCCCTCTAATATGGTTGAGTGAAATTATGGCTGGCACATACGTCATACTTGTGCTGCAGGTGCCACCTTTGGGCACTGGTCTTCCAGGGCTCACGGATTTTTCTCGATTATATTCTCATTCTTATACTTTATACTGTATGGCTTGGTATTCTAAAACTAATCAATAATTGTAACAAATAAATTGTAAACAAACATGGCGATGAAAAAGAGTAACTGTCGAGTTTCTTGCCGGTTCTTCTCGGCAGATGACTGCATTCCGAAGCCGGTGGTAGAGTCACTCTGTAATTGACGATTCATAAATACTTGATACAAGTTTACATGAATAAAGAATATTTTGATTTTGATTTATGTACAGAATGACTTTTTACTAACTATTCGAACTTTGATATTATAGTTTTTACTCCGTTTTGGGAGTAAAATGTACTAATTAGAAAAAAAATGTTCAAAATTAACCTTAGAGAAGTTAACCAAAGAATTTTACTTACTCGTATTATTACTTCCAAACGAACGATTTTGTTCATGTAGTAAATGCTTGGTATTCCTTAGCAAGATCCCTAAAATTCCGTTGACCTGCTCCACAAACCAACATAACTTTTAAGTTCCCATAGCAAAATAATGATGATTATTATTTCCACGTTTCAATGCGTTTTTCCTTTCTTTGACATTGTATTTTCCAACTTTTCACTGAATAGTGTTTAAAACACACCTTCATTCACGGCAGCGGCGCGCAGGTACTCTGTTTGTTGGAGGCGCCGCGGTCCATTTCAAAACATTTTAAATTCTATGTTACGCAGTTTTATTCGCCGCGACCCAGTTTGTTTTGAATTCGGAAAGCGCTGGATTTACACTCGCGTCAAGCATGCCTAAATCATTTCAGTTGAAAGCTGCACTCGCCACTATTAGTTTTAAATGTAGTGCAAAACACTCGATACATTATTCATACCTATATCGATAAAATATTTTGCTGACATCTGTGTGATTGGAACGAAGCTAGAAGGTAAGTTATACTTACTATTTTTTTTAATGTTTATGAAATGTGATTGTATTCTGTGCTTCGCAAAAGAAAGGAAAACCATTGAATGTAACCAACGAAAACGAAATATACAAAATCACATACATTAATCGACCACAAAGCAAATAGCTTAACCATGTCTTGTGATATGGGTTTCAGAAACAACGAAGGTACCTCAAACGCACTTAAAACCAATGAAAAACCAAACACAGGACAAATATAATTTAATTGTCCTGGGTGAACCCACCAAATGCGCTATCGGGTCAGTTATTAGAAAAACCTTAATAGCACCACTCTTAAGACACGTCAAAGGAGGATCTTACACCCTTCTTCTGTTTTTCACGCAACAAATCCTAAACAAAGATATTAACGAGCAAAGATGGATCAAAATAATATTTAACGGTTTGTCATGTAGATAAATTTTAGTGCGTGTAGATTCAATGGTGCTCTGGAGTCGTAGACAGAATTAACACACATCAAATGTTAGTCAAAAGCGCCACCTCACTGCTATAATTGCCATTTCCCGTGGCTTAGGCAGCAATTACCCGCGTAGGAGTGTTGGCGGCCGGATATTGCGCCGTGCCGTTGACAGCCGGCTCCGGTCCTGCGCACAAAGGACGAAGACGACATGATCTTGTGACACACTCAAAGTCACTTTTAATAAGACACTTCGTACTTAAGGCCGTTTACTCACTACGCGAAACCAACACCACATCAACACAACATAATGTTGTGACAACTGCCATACACATTAGTATGTGCCGCTTTCTCACACACGAGGACCACACAACACCAACGCAATTTTGAACCAACAATTCGGCTATGTTGTCTTGTCCGCTAGATCGGATCAACTATTTTGTTGTGACAGCCGCCTTGCAGACTCTATTGGGACTTTTTCACTGCAGGCAACACGACACCAACACAACATTCCTCGCGAGTGCGCGCCGCCCCACAGTCGTGTTGTGTTGGAGTCGTGCTAGTGAAAAAGGGATAGACAACACAACATCAACACAACTTTTAATGTTGCGTTGATGTCGTGTTGGTTTCGTGTAGTGAAAAAACGGCCTAACTCAGGCTTAACTCGGCCAGTGTACTATAAAACCAAATTTTGACCGATGTATTATCAAATAACTACGACATTTAAGCATGTATTCTGCGATTTTAGGTTTATAAGGAACCTTAACTAAACGGGCTTATTATTTCCTCAAATGCGAGCAATGCCTCTATGATGTAATTGTTGATAGGAAACGACTGTCATTTTCCATCAGCAAACCGTTGAATCAGACTTTTTTTAAGCATAATTATATTTTATTCTCGAACGATCAGGGTCTAGTTTAAGAGAGCGGCTTCCAATCAGTAACAAATTTCTAGGGTCATTCGTATGGATGAGTGCCTCAAAAAGTAAATATTTATACTCTTTGATCTAAACAGATACTTCATTTTCGCGTCTGATTGTAGTAAGTTAGTAACATTGTCAAAAACAGATACTCGGAAACATGCGCCAATTAAAAGTTGTTCGGAGGAGTTCGGTAATTTCATCGTGTTACTGCTAATTGCCTTAGCCTTTCCTTTATTTCAACGTTACCATTCTGTGTAATAAATAAAAAAACTTTTGATCAACATCAAGAAAATTAAAAAAAATTTAAACAAAAGATGAATTTTACTCTGTTTACCTGCGTAGAATCGATAAAAATACAGGAATAAGTATAGTGTTTTAATACCGGAAGTATTAAAACACTCAAGTATGCACAAAATTAAACAACTGAAGGTAGATGTTCGAGTTGTTTTATTTAATATGAAGTTATCGACTGTAATCTTGTAAACTGAGAAGAAAAAAATCATTTAACATAATATATCTAAATAAGTATATTATCACGAAATTATCTGACAGCGGAGAAAATAATAAATATTGGACGACATCACATACATTGATCTGACGCCAAAGTAACTAGCGTAAGCAATTGTGTTATGGGTATCATAAACAACAAAGATAATACAAATATACTTAAATACAAATAAACATCCGGACACTGAACAAACACAATTAATGTTCGACAAATAAGTGTTTGTCCTGAGTGGGATTCGAACCCACGACCCCTGGCGCATGGGGTAGGGTCACTACAAAATGCACCATCGAGCCAGTCAATGTCAGAAAATGGCTTTACGGGCAAGATGGACCGGGTACTAGCGCAAATTTTATGGCAAAAATAAGTTTACTAAGTACATTATTGAATCTTGACTCTCAAATAATATGTGTATACCTATAACATAATAGGTCAGCACAGAACGACTTTATACATCGAAATTGTAATTTAGCAAACTGGTCTATGAATTGCATCCCGTTTATATCAGGTGGGAGCGGAACGGATTCTCAGAACAAGGTACAAATTGGCAATGTGGCGCGGCGCTTTGTCGCCGAGACACGATGAGGGGCATTCTTCACAGACCAGCGCCGAGGAGATTGCGGCGTGGATGGCATTTATTTCGCTGCCCACTACACGTGTAAAAGTAGTGTAGAATAATTATGTACACCATCATTCTAACTGCGAACACTTTGTACCGATCTAGTGGTGCGCTTGACTATGATCTAATGTCTGGCAAATCTGATTTTCGTAACCCTTGACAACCAACCAACTTAATTACTTATATGGTTTCCGTCATCGCCGAGCTAGAGGTCGTCTTATTTTTTGTAATCTCATCCTATAAGGCATCAAGGCTCATTATCTTATTAAAATAATAATATTATTGTGTCATTTTTATTTATATTCAGTTCTTTTATTTAACATAATTGGTAGCTTTACAACAAATTGTACTTTTTATACAGCCCTTTTTTATTAAAAACTTCATGACAAAGAAATAAACTTGGCTTTTCGTTTGTGGCCCAACAAATTTAAACTTATCGTCGAGAGCACGGACAAAGAAATGAAAATGAAACTTTTTAAAGAGAAGAGTTGATTAAACAATATAAAGCTATTTTACTGTGTAAATTATTTTACAACAGCGAATTGTTGTTACTGTAGAAAACTGAAATAATTGAATGAGTCAATTACACTGTCATTCTGTGCGTGCTATACGGTGCTACGAATGCTACGATTTTCGTGAAGTGCTACGAGTCTCCCTCGAATGCTACGAAGGGTCGGATTTTTAATCCCTAAGTAACTCAACCATAGTTAAAATCAGTAAGCCAGAGGTTAAATATTTCTAATGTGTATTAAAGAAAAACAATCCCATAAACAAGGCTTCCAAATATATTCGTTCAATGAAGTCGTGCCAATAATGTGACTCAAACTTCAATTTACTTCTTCGTGGTTGTTATCTATATTCAACGGACGTATCTGGGAAAAATATCTAATTTATTATCCTTTTTAACTGAAAGTTCTTTGAGAAAAATGCTAAGACGAAATACAACAGAAAGTAGATTAAGGGAGAACCTCGAATTCCGACAACATTACATCCAAATGCGTTTTAAAGATCAGCGGAGAAGGGTCATTTATCTTTATTTTGTCGCAGCCCTTTCGCTCCATCAATCAATTTGCGCACATCAGCGTACATCGACACAGACCAACTGTTCAATTTTACAGCAAATACATAATGCGAGCGTATAGATTATGCTTATTTATGTTATTTCAGTTAGCAGATACGCATCAGCCACTGTGGCTTTTTCTATTGAGAAACACTAATTGATAAAGAAAATTTTTAAAAATATACAGGCCGTAGTCATGACGAAAAATGAGAAATTTCCTGAAATATTTACAAATCAAAATATGCTTTATTCAAATAGGCTTCAAAGAGGCACTTATGAATCGTCAGAAATAAAATAAAAAAATATAGTGACTCTACCACTGGATTCGGAATGCAGTCCTCTGTTGAGAAGAAACGGCAAGAAACTCAACAGTTAGGTACTTACAACTTCTAGAAAAATAAATGAATAAATGAATTATTAGAACCCGGACTGTAGCTACGAGTAAGTATACTCGTATTTACTTATTTGAATAGAAAAACCTAATTACTTAGGTATAAAATTTTGCTCCGACTCTGAATTTAAATGGAAACCCCTGGCGCAGACGTCGTTTTGAAGTGCGTTTTTCTAGCCAGTCAAAAAGAAAAAGTACATAAAATTAACCAAATCAATTTTATTCAACCAAGTTTACATAGACAGATTTCCTCAAAATGTTTTTTCTCACCAAAGAACTGGTGGTAAATATTCGTACGTGGCTAGAATATGCGCGCAGTTTCGGGTAATCGAATTCAAGCGTGTGAGGAGGCATTCGAAGCCGTATTGCTCACGCAATTTCAATTTGTCAAACTATTTTTAACAGACTTACTCAGTGAAAAAGATTATAATTATTCCTGGCCTCTATTCACACCACACCGTCTAGCCCCAAACTGAGCGTATAGCTGAACATTATTATAAATAATTTTATTTAGTTAAGACATACATTATTTTTCATAGTAACATCCAGATCGATACAAACAGACAATTATTGTTCATTCACATAAATGTTTGTACCATGTGGGGATCTTACCCTGGTATAATAGCGGACTTCTCAATCATTACACCAAATGGCTCGTCAAACAAATATTATATTTTCTCTTCTGTTTCAGATTTTACTGGAATACTGTTATCAAGCAATCAGCGGCAATCAGTCATAAAGACTAACAAAGGTCTTTCTTGTGATCATTGTCGGCGCCGTGACGTTTCGGAATAGATTTTAATTTGTTTGAAAGTTCCGTTCCAATGGCCCCCAGCGATTTATTAATAAAGAATAATTTGACTTAGATTAATTGCGCTTTCAAGGAACAGGGTACTTCCGTGAATGTCTATAAGTTCATTGCCGATGTGCTTTTAAAATATAATTTTTAATATTTATTACTCGTGGCAATATAAAAAGAAACCTAGACTGGAAAATATTAAAAACGAACATGTTTTTAAATAGAGCGATTATAATTTATAATAATATTTTGACAAAAAATAAAAAATATGTTGATAAATTTTGACGCTCATTATATTGTATAAAAAGCTACTAGCTTTCATTAGCCTAATGTTAGATTACTTTAGATCTTTGCTGATATAGAATCTTCTTCATTAATGAAACCTATTATAGATTGATTATTTGTTATATTTGTAGAGTCATTAAATTTTTATTTTTAGTTTATTAGAATAAGATTGCCGTGCCCTAACCGGGTTCATGTTGTACAATTATTACTAACACGTAACTCCTGGATCTCTCAACATGATGCAATAAATATATGATTTATGATTTATTAAAACCCAAAGTTATTTTTGTGACCGAGAACGTGCCATCGAGTTAATTAAAATACTGTTCATTAGAGTTATAATGAAGAAACCGTACCCACTATATTTGCCTTTCCGCGAGTGCCGCGGTTGTTGTCAGAATCGGAATACAATATTCGTCTGTTCAATCAAACGAAATGAAACAATTGCCGCGCCTCTGCCTCCACCCCCTCCCCCCTCTTGCCTCGCAGCCGTCCGTATACGCACCCCGTACGAGGCTCGCCTAGTATCTTTCAGGGATCCGCGGATACATAATATACATATTATGTATATTATATGAGTACGTTTCCTTTGTAAAGCATAGTTTAATCCTTTTTGGGTGAGCTTTGACCTTTGGTAGACGATTATCTTAACGATAAGAATCCATGGTCACCCTAGCCCGCACAATTTTGTATACAACATAATTAGTTTGTTATATTATTTTATTTTGTAAAAAATACAAATTTAAAAAAAAAAGAAACAATTACTCCTGAGTTTCTTGCTGGTATCTTCTCAGTAGTAATAAAAACAAAATTTTGAACCAGCTCACGAATCATATTCATGATTATTATTATACCTATTATCTGTGACATTTTTTCTTGACATATTATTATTTAATTTATTTTATTTTTGTGACATGTAAAATTGACGTTCATATGTGCTATAATAAGAGCCAAAATTGAATAAATGAATTTGATTCTTGATTCTTGATTCTTGATTACCTGGATAGTCAAAATTGACAGTACCATTATAAGCTATGTGAGTAATCGAAATCCAGCCAACATAAATAAGACATAGATGATCATAAAATAAAGCGACTGTTAAGCCCTAACAAATGTAATTTATTTATATAAAAGTTGTTTATGTGAAAAATATATAATGTTGTTCTAGGTTACAATCATTTAGTGTATTTAAATTATTTACAAATTCGTTTATTAATTTTTGCTACCCATCCACTAAACTTTCCCGATTTCCCTCTTTACATTCAAAAGGGGTGAACCATGGCAATTGGCCGTCCCGTGATAGTTCAATCTTTGGCAAATAAAATACAGCAAAATGTATTTTTACGATTTCTACAGAACCATTACAATTGCAGGTTCAACTCGACGGGATCGATTTTTACATTGTACGAGTATTCCTCATTATGTTTTATAGCCCATCGGCGTATTGCTACATTCATTCAATTGACTTTATTATCGGTGATGTGATCAGTCTAGAAAGACTATTAATAGTGTTATGAGGCCGTGGGTAGTAAACTTATCATTCATAGTCATAAAATTGGTATTAACTTATTGCATAGTATATTAATTGACTAGTATTTACAAAATTAGTTGTGCTGTTAACCGGAGCCCTTTCTTTGTTCACAAATCCCCATTGATGGGGATTTCCGATGGGGATTTGTGGAATATTACCTTTCTCTCCGTCATTCCCATTTTTTATATCTGTTCCCATTTACCCTGCCTCCATATTATTATTTTTCAAAGGCGGGCTACGCATCTGAGACCGTCACAGGTGTCCAATCGTCAACGGGGGGTAGTAATCACTTCTCACTATGAGGTGTCACACCTTTACGTTTGCATCCTTTTTTATTTATAAAAACAGTAAGAGGATTCAAGCGAATGGGACCATAATAATAAAACTGAAACCGCGGTCCCAGTTACCTGATAACATTTTTGAATCGGTCGACTGGAACCATGTGCCTAATTTCCTTTAATGTACAGTTAACAGAAAAATCAAGTTGTTTACTTTTTACTAGTTACTCAGGATTTTATTGTAATTAGTAGGTTTTTAATCAATGAAAGGAACTGCTTGTGTATCCGTTGCCTCAGGATCTGGAGAGCATAATGTTCCTGAATTTATTTTTCTGCTTCAATTTATATTAAGTGACAGCCTGAGAAGTGAAACACGTCATGATTGGTCATGTCCAGTCGAAGCAATCAAAGTATTTGTTGGACTACATTATGACACCAACTAACTGTCATTTCATTTCAAAACCACCCCACCGGGACCGTCAAAAGTGCAATTAGACCGACTGTCCTTTCCCCAGGAAAGTGAACGTGAGTGACGAGTGGAGTCAGCGTTGTCGCGGGATAATTAACAACACCTCGGGACGGGCTGTGAGTCAGCTGTTCCTGACTGCAGGATTGGGAGACACACCGCCGGGGGTTAAGGTGAACAAAACCATTAAGGATTAGGGGATAAGGTTTTAGGGAATGACGTTGAGAAACATCAATACGTTGTACGAGTTGCAAACAAAGTCTTGTTGCAAATTCTTTTAAAATATTAAAAGCTTGCTTGACGGTCCCGGTGGGGTGGTTTTGAAATGAAATGAAAGTTAGTTGGTGTCATAATGTAGTCCAACAAATACTTTGATTGCTTCGACTGGTTATGACCAACCTTGACGTGTTTCACCTCTCAGGCTGTCAATATACCTACTCGTAAATTGAAGCAGAAAAATAAATTCAGGAACATTATGCTTTGCAGATCCTGAGACAACGGATACACAAGCAGTTCCTCTCATTGATTAAAAACCTACTATGTAATTACAATAAAATCTTGAGTTATATAACCTGATTTTTCTGTTAACTGTACATTAAAGGAAATAAGGTACATGGTTCTAGTCGACCGATTCAAAAATATCACAAGCTACCAACCACAACCCCAAAACACGTTTTTAATTTCTTTAATAAAAATAAAATAAAATACCTGTTTTAGCGACTTTAAATAGCCTCCTTGTTCTTACTTGTACGACCACATTTTAGTACCTATATTTTTAAGGTATGATGAGGACTCATTATCGTTTTTTTTTTTGTTATTCTTCGTTGTCAACATAATATTGACCTTTACGGATGAAGTTCTTCGTTAGACCTGCAAATACATTAAACTACTCGTATTTTTAACGCTCATATTTTTAGATGGCAACACGTCATGAGCTTAGCTTGAGCAACATGTCGCCCGGTTGTTCTATCGCTGTGTCGCTCAGCGGGCGCGGCCGAGCTCAGCGGCGACTAATGACGCGGCTGCCGGCGACATGTCGCGCGTCGCGTCGCCTCGTCGCCTCCTGACACTTTCGCCGCTGCGGTTACGCTAATAGTTCCCCGCTAGTGTCGGGATTTCAATGCAACATTACTGTATGTCAATACAGACACGTGTCAACGTGTTAAAACTTTGATTTCAAGTTACAGTCTGTTCCACATAAGTTGTCCTTTAGCCGCTATATTGGTAGTATTGTTTTTCAATACATTCAATCTGTTTTTTGACAGATTTACAAAGCGTAGGCAATGCTGCCAATATAGCGGCTAAAGGACAACTTATGTGGAACGGGCTGTATTTCAAATTTTCTTATTTAAATTTTTTAATCATACGAGGTAAGTAATGAAAGCTACTTTTGTGTCTTTGGCATGAAAAATTGGACACTATAGTAAAATGTTTAAGTTTTCGTATCGCATGTTAATTATAACGAAAGTTTCTCAGCGTTATTTGTATATTACAAATGAATCGTTTTTAATTTGCAATATGCTGCCTGATCTGTTTACACATAATTTATTGTACAAGGAAAACCAAAGTCACCAAAGGTCTCCGTTGAAGGCTCAGCAAAGACTCGTAAGTCTCCCAGAGCAAACATTGTCTCGCTCCTTGGATTAAGTTGTTTGTTCTCATATTTGAGTTGCGCCGCGCTACGGATGTCTATGAATAAACTTGCGACTTGCGTGTGTCTTCACCGCAGCTTTGGCTCTGCTATTCTTCTGTGTATCTTCTTCGAGTTTTGACACTAATAACAGAAGTCCAAATAAATTTTATACCTTAGGAAACTTGGTCTCCAATCTTTAGTATTTGTAGTAGTATAATATTCTGCTTATCAAGGCCTTCCGCTGCACTTTTTTAGTATTTATAGTTTTCTGTGTTTCGGGGAAAGGGCACTGAAGCTAGTGAAATTACTGGGTATATGAGAACTAATAACTGTCGTCTCTTAAGACGGGTGAACAAGCCTGCGACCCCAAGGGGGTTTCGGGTGCTTATGGGCGGCGGTGATCACTTATCGTCAGGTCACCCAATTGCTCGTTTGCCCCCCTATAATAAAAAAAAATTATATCTTTTTGCCACTTTTAAGCATTCCTTAGGAATGTGGGTACTTCTTTTTATATCTTAGATTTAATCAACCGCTTAATTTGAGAACTTTAGGTCGCATTTCGAGCCTCTGACACTGCTTGTTTTTACTAATGCTATCTTGACATTGCCTCTGGGACTAACAAACTTAATTGGATACATTTAAACGATCGGCCTTCGCCTGAATAACGATTAAGCTTATCTAATTCTAATTTCAAAGTTCAATTAAACAAAAAAGCAATTATAGAATGTCTGTTTTTAAATGGGGGTTATTTTAACAAAAGACGGTAAAGTTCGATAACTTAAAAATACTATAAAATATGAACTGGTAAAGATCTGAAATATTTTAGTTCTCTGTCAGTATTTAAAATGACTGTATTCTTTTTTTTTAAATGGACCAAATTGCCAGATTAGGGCTATTTTTTTTAAATAAAAGTACTCGTTTAGTTATTTACTTATTGCATGTCGCGTTGTGATACATGCGTGCCAATGGGGATGCACAAGACCGTCCGAAGTGGAAGTGTAAAAGCAGGAAAGCGGACCCCGGGCCCCGCAAGGGCGCAACCGGGATAACGCTGGGATGATGATGATGATGATAATGCATTGTGATACAAAGGTTTAAAGGGCAAATAACTAGAATGCAATAACAAAACTGCTAATTTTATTTATGTAAGTAAATAATATAAAGTCGAGTATGTATGTAGAGAGTCGTTCGCGATTAAGAAGCGTGTACACATATGTATCTCGGTTCTTGGATTCGGTTGTTTGCTCCGGTGTTTGAGTTGGAGCCGCCGTGGAACTAATACGGACTCAGTCGTGAACAAACCGAGGGTTTGTTTGTTCTATCGCTGTCTTTACAACATGTGCTCAATGTCTTCATTTCATTACTGCTTTGATTTGTGCAAGTAAAAAGTGTTTATCTTACCTTTGAGCGTAAATCTCTGCCAATCAGATGCAAAATAAAACCAAGTGTAAGATTTCAGCGTTTAAGACTAATAACAAATAAACTATGTCCAAATGTGGATCCCGTTAGTATAAAAAGGCAGTCAAAAGCAACCAAATTAAAATTGTAACGTTACAAGTAACTCAGTTATTAACAAATTGCAAAACTAGTGCCTTAGCTTTGGGCTGAACGTACCATGGTAATCATTAGATGATGAATCAATGAAAATATGCATATAACTTATGCATAAAATATGCATAATTTATATGCATATTTTCATTAGTAATAATAATTACCATCCGAATATCAAGAAAGCATAAAATTCATTCAAACTCAGTAATTTAATCATAATATCAGAAAGTTGATTTAAGCGAGTGCTTTCAGAAAACATTCTCTTATGATCGATATAAAATACTTTTAAGTCAAAAATGAAATCTCGCCATAACCATTTAAGTCGTTTCAACTACCAAGAAACACTCTACGACTTCGCACTTTTCCACTATTATTCGTACTTTTCGAATTTTTACCAAAGAACATAAAAGGAGTTTGAAACTATTAAATGAAAAACCTCGGGTTGGCTGACGCCTCGCTGATAACACAGTGTATTTGAAAACAGCAAAGTGTAGCCTTGCACTCGGATTTATGAGGAAGTTTTAGTAATTCGTCTTAAAGTCCACAATTAACAAGGATTTTCTAAACTACCCCGCTCCATCATAGACTTGTCGTTATTTTACGTCGGGAAAAATTGTACTGAATTATAATAAAAAACAAAACAAAGCATTTCAAACTTAAAATTGGATTTATACTATCATATCCTCGTGGCGCCCACGAGCCTTTTGAAAGGACAAAATAAACATGGCGACTCCGGCCCAGACATTTTTTCCACAATCTATTAATAACCGCCCACGCGCCTTTCAGAAGGACATATTAAAAAAGTCTGTGTAGATTTTTGAAATTACGCGGGCTGTCGAAACAATTTTATTAAATTTGTAAACGAAACACTATGGAACCATTTCCGGTATGCTACCATTGGCTGTAACAGTTGACAGACGTCATTTCTAAGGAAATGGACAGCGCTATGGCTGGCTCATGAGGACGTGTAAGTAAATCGTACTTTTTATGATAAATCCGTGAATATTAGGTTTCTTTTTGTGCAAAAAGTTGATAATTATTAAGTAACACATAAATATGAAATCAATTACATAGCATTTTCAGAGCTTTAATTCGGCGAAATCTTGTGTTGAAATATTATGACCTTTGTAAAGCCCATTGGGCCGAAGTTAGTATAAAAAAAATAATTACCTTATGATTTAATTTGTTTTTATGTTTGGTTGGTTCGTGAAATATTGATAAGAATTAAAAGAATGAAAGAATTTAATGAGGAGAAGTTAATATAAAGAAGAAAATGTATATTATGAACTAACCTTACGCCCGCCGCGGGTTCAACCGCGTGTAATTTCTTTTTTCAAATATCCCCCCTTTCCCCCAAATTTCCGGGATCAAAGTACCCTATATCACCCGGGAGTAATGTAGCTTTCCAACAGTGAAAGAATTATTCAAATCGGTTCAGTAGTTACGGAGCCTATTCAATACAAACAAACAACAATTAAATCTTTCCTCTTTATATTGATGACTGATTATAAAAAAAAAACTGTAATAGATGTAAGGAAATTAATTTTATTTCATTAAAAAGAACTGAAATAAACATAATAATATTACTGTTACTAATTTTGTATTATTTTAAATCATTTAATCATTTATTTTGGTATAGTAACTGTGGCCCAGAGACCTTTGTAAAGGACAAAAGATAAACGAGCAATTGAAATTAAAAACATTTGCTAATATAATCATAACTATACCCTGAAAGTTTCATTTCAAACCGATAACTATAACACATACAATTTTCAACTCAAAACCCTGGGCGGATAGGACTATAACAATTATGTCCTTTATGAAGGACAGTCGGGCCGTAGTCAAGGAAGAGCCAAAAAATCTCTGGGCGCCACGAGGTTAAGAAAATACAAATCAAAGGAAGTAACAGATTAACGAACATTATTTTGAGTAATGATATGAATATACAGTATAAGCCCAATGCATGGCTACAACCTCCATCGAGGCCTTTGAATATGAATTTGAACAAAATTAAAGTGATATTACTTTGAATTCGTTTCTTGGATAGAGTCGCAAATGTGACTTATATTTGTTAAAGGCGCACCATTCATTATTGTTAAACTTTTACTTTTAACCGACATTTGACACTTTCTTTCTCAAAGTCAATGCAAAGACGTCTCACTGTAATTCACTTTTGTTTCTTGAAAGTTTCGAGAATGTACTCGCATTCACACGAAACTAACTCACGGCAACTGTTCATAAGTTTAAAATTGTTGTCGTCTCTTTGCGATGTGTTCGCGGGAGCTCGTGTAACTTGCGCAAATGCGAAAGTGATATTGTTTGTTGGCCTCACTTTCATAGGCCAAGTCTTGAATGGTTCTATTTTTGATATTTAGCGACGTTAGAACCATAGTGATCCAAGTCACATTTTCAACTTTTTGAGAAAACGAGGGAAACGCGTTTGGATTTGTTCCTGAAATTGTCCTATTCCAAAGTGACCAATATGAGTTTCCGCATGAAAATTGCTTTAATAACTCATCTGCCTTGTGGCTCCTCAGGAGGCTACTTTCGAAGCAATTAGTTAACTGCCCTGGCAGTTGACTAATTGTTTTGAAAGTACTTAATTTCTTTTAACTGTATGGCTAGCTTTTTTTTGTGTCTAATCAACATTGTATATTGTAATAACTAGCGTTGGAAACTTTAATTGCTAAAGTATCATACATTTATCGATAAGCTACTTGTAAAACTGTATGCTGTTTGTTTCCTTAATAAAATAAAATAAAATAAAATAAATAAGGACTTGGATCAGTGTGGCATGAAAAATATGTCTTTTTTTGGGATGTTAATAACAAAATATCGATTTTGACAAAAATGTCACTTGGATCACTATGGTTCTAACGTCGTCATTTTTGTCTTTTACACCGTACTTCGTAGATGATGGTAAGCGGTTACCGTCGCCTATTGTACCTTTGTAACACCAGAGGCTGACCCTGTAATTTGAATGGTAAAATGTAATAGCATAGCGATTTTTATGGTATAGCGGGCAGACGAGCATGCGGCACACCTGATGGAAAGTGACTACCGCCGCCCATAAACATCTGCAAATCAGATGGAATCACAGATGCGCTGCTGGCCTTTAAGGAAAGTAAGAATATACTCTTTTTTTTAAATACTTGCAAGTCGCATCGGTTCGGAAACACCGCTGATGACAAAGAATTACAAAGTCTTAATGCTAAATACCTATAAGAAAAAAAGAAATAACCGTTTAGAAGAGCAAAGAAAGACCACGGCTGTGCTGGTGGATGTCACCTACCAATACAACGGTGGTGTCCTTACTTGCCATTGTGTAACCGCATTCTCCGACTGAAACTACATAATATATTTTATGATAGATTCAAATATTTTATGCTGCTAACTTTGGGAACTTTTCTGATATCCATGCATTATGTAGTAATTATACTAAAAGAAATATAAAAAAGGAAAATGTTTGTCTAAACTACAAGCTTCTCACAGTTAACCACAGCGCAACTACAAATTTTAGTGTGGAAAATTATGAAAAATGTAATAAAACGCGGAGTGTCCCACATCGTGGCTTTGTCCCGGCTCGTCCGCTTAATGCTCGCTGCAGTGGCACACTTCCTTTGAGCGCCGGGCATTTACGGAACTAGGTACGAGAGGTAGAGCGAGAGGTGCAAATGTATCCGGCTCGAAGGACCATGAGTCTAAATCTTTTTGCTTTGTTTCTTTGACTATTGTTTTTATCATTGTGATGTGATGACCGACGACAGTATAGAGTATATTTATAATGTTGCAGTGAAAAAAGTCAGTCTCATAATGTGTAAGGAGTCTTAAGTGGCTTTCAAAGAGAAGTGAAAATTGCCCTACTGAAAAGAGTTAAGTTCTATATTGTCCATGTTTATGTTTTTAATGTCTTGTGACATAGACTGCACAAGGACTTGTCATGTGAATTATTACTTCTATGTATAGAATCAAAACTCAAAATTACATACTTCTCACAACCCCATTGCTTAAAAAAAGAGAAGGTTAATATATCTTATCCGCGTTAAATGTAATAAAATCTTAATATGGTAGCCAGAGAACCATTATTGGTTCCCAAAACACGTATAAAATTACCGGGGGTGCGTAAAAAGTGGCATTATTACCGAATCACCGTGTAATTACGAGATCGGGCCGGCTATGAAATGCTCGTTTGCGAAGCGGCGTGGGCCCTTCTCCCAACAGGGTAATACGTAACTAGCTAATGGCGATTTCCATACAATAAACTAGGTATGTAGCAATGTTTTCTAAGTTTGGCAATAAAAATAGTTCGGTATGGCTGAGCATCTTTTGATTAAGCGCAAAACTTATAGTAAAACAGACTAGTGCCTACCTAATGTAGAAACTAGGTATTTCTACTTTTCACAGGCTATATAACGTGAATTTGAAAAAAAAAACATAATAATGTAGATAAATATACATCTACAGCAGAGGTGTTCACACACACAACTTTTTTCACCGTGCGGGGATTGTACCCCCGACCTCTAGTTTAAATGGCCACTCATCAACTGCAACAAAACGATCGGCAAAAAAAAACATAGATAGTTATAAGATAATATCATTTAAATCGATAATGTCTCTGCTCTTACCATTAAAAACTCTCGTGTTTCAATATTAAACATATTTTATACAGAAATGAAAGTGACGGACAATACAACTTGAAAAAGGCCGCTTCAAACAGACTTAATAATTAAAAAATTACAATTAACATCTGCAACAATACGAGTGCGAACCCTTTTTGAGTAATTAGGAATACTCTTTCCAAGAGCCGGTTGTATTTTCAGCAAGGTACGCGCCCCCATCGGCGAAGCAATTAACGGAGGCGTTGCGTGAGTCCCGTACTGTCGGCACAACGTTTCAACGTTCATGCTCGCTCGGAAATGAAACCAAACGCTCATTCTCTTGAATATCAAAGAAGACGCTGTTGTATTTTGTCTTTTTAGAAAGGTTCCTTGCCGCTGGCTTTTATGTTCCAGACGTAACCTTGACTTTTACGTTCATTTGATCGAATTGTTTATGTCTAAATGATAAACAGTTTCTCTCTCTAATGACTGAAAGGTAGACATTCTTCTTCTTCTTTAGGTGCCGTCTCCTACCGGCGATTGGCGATCATAATGGCAATTCTTACTTTATCCACTGCTGTTCTGAACAGAGATCTCGTGCTCGTACCAAACCACTGTCTTAAATTTTTGCTTTTAACGCCTTAACCTCAGGCTAGCGACACCTGCGGCATTGCGTGGGACTAAAGGTGGCGGTTCGCGCCGCGACCGAGACAGGAGACCGCGACCGGAGACCGAGACCGGAGACCGGTTCAATACAAACAAACTGTCTCCGGTCTCGCGTCTCTGTCTCGCTCGCGAACTGTCGCGTATATCAATCATTCAATCAATCATTCATTTATTTGCGAGAATACAATATTTTACAAAGGTCTTATTATTATAAATATGTGTCAGTATTCTGCCTGCAAGCAGACGCGCAAATGTTAGAGGACATGCTAAACAAAAGAAAAAAAAACCAATAATAATAAAATTTACAAATTTAGGTATAATTAATTATTTATACAAGAAAAAAAATTTAACCTAAATGGTGTAATGGTCGCGGTCTCCGGTCTCGGTCTCCGGTCGTGGTCTCCTGTCTCGGTCGCGGCGCGAACCGCCACCTTAAGACTGAGCCGCCACTAAGGTCACACCGAACAGGACGAGCAGGCACACGCCGCAATTAGCCCTACAAGTCGTTGGTATTTCTCAGGCGAACGTTGGTAAGGTAATCTGATGGTAAATCATTACTACCGCCTAGGGATATCTGCAACTAAGGTCTCAAACATTATATCCGTATTAAAAATAGAATTAAAAATAGAATACGGGGAGTACAAACACTCACGAAATGAAGCACAATTACAAATTTATTTCTCATTTTGTGTCTTGTATGCAAGATGAAATCATATCGTATACCTGAGGTTTGAGTGCCTCGATGGTCTAGTGGTTTAGTACCGGGCCGAGATCTCGGTGTCCTGGGTTCAATTTCCGGGTCGAGCTAATTTTATGTCGGTTTTTCGGACACAGCTCGGGTTTGTAATCACCAATCCGCATTTGGCAAGCGTGGTGATTAAGCCAATACCCATCATTGTAGCGATAACTTGATTTCAAGGATGGATGCCGTTGCCCTGCAGTGGGAGATTAATACTTAGGCTGATACTTTTAAGGTTTGAATGGCTTATAACTTGTAATGTATTCTCAGGTATTTTTCGTACTACGTTCAGTTTTGCCGACCGTCCGAGAGACGGCCCCGACGAGCCGACAATAGAATAAGCGCGCATCAACATTCACGCGGAGACTCGCCGATACGCGGAACAAAGCCGCGGCATTTCCGCCGCTCCGGCTCCGGAGATTGCACTCAAATACATTTTTCCTTGGAATAGGACGCGGTCACAAGAATTTTTTGGTAAAAAACTAAACTGCTACAATTAATTTTTACATCTGCTACTATGCATTTGCTATGTTTATTTCCGAAGCAATCGTGATTAATTCTTATAAGTCCACTTACATTAATAAAAAAATATCATCTAGGTAACTATGGTATTAAATTATACATTTTATTTCAACATAAACTTATTACTTAGTATTGTTTAGGCCAATTTCACAGCTGTCTGATACTATCAAATATAATACGAACTCTTGTCTCTTTGGACATTGTTAAAGAAAGACAGCGTAATTGATATCTAACAGATAAACTCTCAGGATCTTAGCTGGCCATTGGTGAAATTAGACCATACAGAAGGATCTAAATAGTATAGAGTCTGTAGGAGAGGTCAACTTCTCCATTGATATAATGCTACAACTATAACCTACTCCTTGCCTAATAGGCCGACTTCCTTTGTTATAGTAAAGTCTGGTAACATTTACTTACTTATGACAAAGAGTCCTAAGAATGAACATCGCAACATCTATTGTCAAACCTTTTCGTTGACCGTTTAGCGTGGACGTGTCCTTACCCGTTCCCCTTTGGATGACCGCTAACGAGGCACCTTTGTTACTTCCAGCGTGTGCCGGACGCGGCCAGCGGGGGTAATGATGGCATAAAAGTTGAAATGGAACGGCTAAATCGAAACTAAGTGGGGTCGCGCGACCGCCAATTAAAATTGAGTTTTAAAAGAGTTTTATTTGGGCAATAACGGGGAATTCACCGCTTTATTTGTCGCGTTTCATTGTTTGTCCGCTCGCTGCAGTCACTTCCGTAATGAGAGCTTTGTTGTATTTGGGGGGTTAGTCGTAAATAAAAACAAGTTTAGTATCAACCCATTTTATGTCCCAAAATGCCTTTCGGCATTAAGTCCACCAATTGTACCTACTTGTTTTGTGCAATAAAGTGTAAATAAATAAATAAAAAAGGTCCCACTGCAGCGCGAAGGTAAAAAAAAAATCATCGTCACAAGTTAAAACTTAGAAGAGGTTTATACCATTTAGAAAGATTAATTTTATTTTAAGGTGGTAATTCTCACATCAACGTTTAAAATAAAAGAAATCCAAACAAAGTAACTATTTGTAAATTTCACATTTAACCAATCACGAACATTATTCTTACGTGAAAATAATTTCCTCTTTCTTCTCCTGTCTCTTCAATTGTATCCTCATACCAAACCTTAACGGATCTCAAGGAAAAGCGAAAAGAGCAAGGAACCTCTTTTATTAAGAGATTGCGATCAATACGTGTTAAATGTACACTCGGTTTAAGATCAGAGTGGGGGGAGGGGAGAGGTGTTTTTAATTAAATTCCCTCCAAGCACACGTTGCGATTAGCGGGGTTTACACCGCGTGATTGCTTCACAGAAAAATCTTGCACTAAGCTGACGTGATGGCGTGATCGATCTACGTGATTATCACTAGCGTACGTTGATTTGTAAGCTAAACAATCCATGTTTATAGAGTAAAACTACTGAGAAGAAGCACACAGTATCACCACCATAATAAATAGGAGCACTACCAGAGTTGACTTGAGAAGATGTTTATCTTCAAGCAGCATCTTTTATATTTCTTTGGAAATTGACAAAAAAAAGTCAGCATCTGAGTTATCTAATAAATAAAATCCTGCTAACTTATCTGTGATGAAACTGTCTTCTTGTTTTTTTTTTTAAATTGACAACAAAAACAGCATCTTAGTTTCTGTCAGTGGCGAAAGAAAGTCCTCAAATAAAAATGTCGACAAGTGTAAATCCCTATTTAGTGGAAGTGGTCGGGCGAGACTTGTTGCTACCGATCTTATACCGATTATTACCGGTTATTGGTTCGTTATTGCAGCGTGATGATAGCATTATTAATAGAACTTAGACCTTCTGCACTGACTTTGATGGCGAAGTGTATGCTAGGTATACCAATATGTGAAAGCTATACCAAAAGCTAGATAACCCTTATAAGTTGTTCCTTACTCTTACCGGCAGCGACGAAGTTGTTTTAGAAATGACATCTATTTAGATTGACACATGTCTAGCATTTGATGTTCCTGTAAGTTCGCTAAGCGCGAAAGGGAAAGAGGGTCAGACCGGCATTCTCAATGACCAAACGAAGCACAATTAGCTAAGTCTTCTGTGAGAGAATGGTACCACTCCGATCGAGTAGGCTCATTTCGAATGAAAGACAGGAACAAATGTCTGCACTATGGCTATACACATTGCATTTCTGACCACTAAAGGATGGATGTAGTCTTTTCACTGGTGTATAGGGAGTTTAAAAAATAATTGTACGTTTTCCGCCAGACCACACCTATAACAAAGTAATCGACCAACAAACTCCCATCCTTTCGAGTTTGCAAGCGATACTACACCGCCGTAACGCAAACCAAATAAAACATTGTAAAATTGACTCAATCGGCAATCGAACCCGGATATGGAGTTAGAGGAATCCTTTCCTGCAACACAAACAGGTCGGTGTTTGCGCAGCGATGGGGGCTGTTTGTGCAGCCGAGATGTACAAAGGAGCCGCCGTGTCCTATTGCTTGTTTTATAGTGTTACTGCAGGGGTAGCTTGCCCGCATGCATTTAATAAATAATGTACCTACTTAAGGCATCTGTTGAGAAACTTGTAAGTTTAAGGATTGAATATGCAATCTCTAAATGCATTATTCACTTAGAACCATGTAACCACAAGCTAAGCATACCCTACACTGTAGGTGACAACAACAGATACAGTTATTTAATTACTATATAATACACGCTTCGTGGTACAATGGTTAGAGAGTTGGGCTCGAATACCCGGAGGTCGTGGGTTCGAGTCCCGTGCGGAGTATCACTTTGCGTGAATTTTTACAGTTTGGTAAGGACATTGCAGGCTTGAATTACCTGAAAGTCTGAAAAGAATTATGATTCCGTGCTTCGGAAGGCACGTTAAGCCGTTGGTCCTGCGCCTGATCTTTCTTCGGCCGTGTCAGACTGCTGTCCCACCCTGTTATGAGATTGAAGGAATAGGGAGGGCACCTGTGCTTGCGCACTCACTTGTGCACTATAATAATATACCCTGCGTAATTGGCTGATAGTAAAAGATTGGCCGCCGTAGCCGAAAACTCGGCTAAGAGGACATGAATACACGCAAAATGTTTATACCTACATGACAACTGTTTGAATCGGTATGAAATAAATGTTGGTACGTGTAGAGGATCAAACACGACCTCTGGTGTAGGTAAGAGCCAACTTGTCAACAAAACACCGAATTGGTCTACATATCCATTTATATCAAAGAGAACAAGCAAACAGGCATAGTTTATCAACTAAAATAACAAAAACATTGCAATATCCCCTTCTTACCCGTGTTACTACCGGTGGAACTACTGGTAGTACCACGGAAGATTTTCCAATAACCCTATAGGTACTACTTACAAATTTAATACAATAAGTACAGACAGAAATATAACTACCTAAAAAAGGCACAAACCCACAAGCAGAAACTAATTTTCACCGATTACCCATTAAGCCACAATCTCGTTCAAAGTGACCCACACAAGCGCAGCATCAATGCCGACCCCCACACCGGTTATCTCGTTACGGGACATCTTCATCAATGGCGGGTTGGATCAATTTAATAAATCCTGTTTTGACAAATGTGAAATCTATTACAAGTCGTATCGCGGCGGCCGAGCGCAAATCCACTTACGCGGGCTGTAGGGCGGCCAAATGACAGGGCTTTGCTCGGATTTAGTTATTAGCGTGTGCTTTACCTTTCTGTAAAGGTCTTAGTGATGTTACGATTGTTTCTGAAAGCCTTTTGTCGTAGTTTGTTATCATGCTAGAGTTAGCAATAAAAACAGTGCTTTGTTCAAAAGTCACAGCTTATAAGTAATTTAACAACGATGAAGGATAAGTTTTGTGCAAGCTACGTAATTTCTCGTTTGGGACATGAGATGTGGTAAAAAAAACCATAATATTGCACAAATAAGAACTTAGAGAGATGTAGAAGGCCGACCGAAGGGCTTATTATTGCGCATCCACCAGAGGCCGTTTCGAGAAAGAATTCCAAAAATGCACCAGTACAAAGAACGTTTTTGTGTCCGTCATCCGAATGTCACTCTTTTAGAAGTGGTTGTCTTTACAAGTCGTCTCTATAGTCTACAAGTACTTATTTTGCTTCTGGCGATTTGTCCCCTTGGTCACCCTACAGTTGGCCGGCTGTTGTCCCCACAAAGGCTCGTCACTAGACTTCAAAGCTCCGTCACGGCCCCCGCGCCGCGCCGTAAGCCGATTGTACGCATTTTTACAAGACGCCCGGACAAATTGAATCGAGTTAAATTGATTACTTGTTTTAAATGAGCGCTGTTCGCGGACAAGGCCTTTTAATCTCGGCTTAAGTATCGGGTAATCTCATGCAGTGTTTGTTTGGAACGAGAGCGTCTCGGAGAAACAAGAAAAAGAATTTGTAGACAAATTGGTCTGGAGCAAATTCGATGTGAAAGAAAATACTTTGTAGAAGGTTAACAGTATAATAGAGTAAAATGAATACAAAAATTGTTTTATTTTTATATATTACTGGTTGGGCTAGTCAATTGCTACAAGCCGGGGGGGACGGCTTGTTTCTCTTCGGAGGTAAAAGAGAAACCAGAGTATTAACCAGTGAGACAAACGCATTTAGTTCAAAATGCTTCATATTTTTTGATACGGACAGCGCGGGAGTGGAACTCTCTGCTGGGATCAGTCTATTCTACACAATATAACATAGGGCTCTTCAAGGCCAGAATTAACGGGCTTTTCCTAAGCAAGCGCGCTCCATCGTAGACCGCATAGTTGTTTAAAATCAGGCAACTAAGTGGTCAAGTGCTAGCTTAGTTCAATTAAATTGTCCCGCACATGGTTGTAAGTTTCGCTAACCTGAATTAATCGGGATTAACAAATTCTTCTCCGAAAAAAGGGGGAGAAATACTAATAACACACTTTCCCCGACGACAAGGATTTGCATTTTAACCGCCTCTTGTTATGTGAATGCAGGTTCTCGATCCTGCAGCGATCTCGGTCAAGGATCGTTCACTCGCAAGTCGCTTTGTGCGAGCGACTTCACGTCGTATGCACACTAATGACGCAGTGGCTTCGTAAGTATATGACTTTTCTCTGAAAGACATCAATCGCATCGATCTCAGGTGTGACCGCCTCCGTTTCGAGAGTGGCTAAGCCGCTCAACTAAAACCGTAATCGGGGTTCGATTCCCTATTCGTTGGTGGTAGGGCCTTTTCAGAACCTGACTGGCTAGCTATCACGCCTAGATAAAATTACAGTGCATCATTAAGAGACATAATCGACTGAAATCTTTTTTGTTATCGTGTTATTTCTACAATCTACAACTTGTGATTGTTCTACCAAACTTAATACATTTTCATATCAGAGTTCGTACTATACGATATCAAGAGAGATCTCTTGATATCTTAGTATTCTCGGACCAAATACCAGGAATACTTCATCATACCATTTCTAACAGTCCTATTCATGCATGCACACATGTTTGCTTTGTGCGATGATCACAACTAGACCTCTGGCACGCTGAGCAATCATCTGCTATGCGAAATCTGCCTTTGAATCACGTGAGCATCAATTCACAGCAATTTGCTCTTCTCCCGTACTAATATTATAAATGAAAAATGGATGGATGTTTTTACTCTTTCACGATAATACTACTAGACGCGAATAAGCTATTTTTTAACAATGCACCACGCAAGTGAGGCCGCTGGCAAAATCTTTTTCAAAGCCTCAGAGAGTCTATCACAATGACATTTGAAGATTCGTTTCTGCAGCTTTAAATAGGTACTACTTAAATAAACAATATTTTGATTTTGATACGTTGACCGGAGGACCGAGTGGCCCCAAGGGAGCGAAGTTCTACAAAGAATGCTCCTTTAAGTCCTTCGTTGAAATCCAACACCCACGGAGTTGTCCTCGTAATAAAATCAGTGATTAGTTGGCACCGGGGACGGCGCGATTCGTATTCGACTGCGGTAGGGTCGCGGTAACCTTGTTACGTAATGCCGCATCAAATAACATGCTCATTTAATTATGAAGTGTGGTAATGGAGTTATGGAATTGGGGTGCATGAGGTGCATTTTTATTTAAACTGTTACTTTGGCTTGTTATATAAGAATTTTTATCTGCGAGTTGTATTCTGACATTTAGCAACAGCATTCATTCTGTGTAGAATATTAGTATACTACCTCTTAACGCCTCAATGGTCTATTGGTACAGGTTGCCCATCATGTGTCATACTTGCTCGTTAGACACCATAATTCATTACAAGAAACTCAAAATAAAATGACCATATTTTTTCAGGTACTATTATTATGATTTTTATAATGCCTTTTCAAGCATGCATTGCACATGCTCAAAAGTCAAGTGAGTATTATGTCTTCTGGTGTTGTCTGCATTTATTATTTAATTACCAATATATAATTTTGTCAATTTATTTTACATAAAAGCCTGCTATGTATCACTGGAACAAAAAGACGTGCACAAAAGTTCAGTGAAATTCCAACAGTTTTGCAATAGTCGCATTGTCATAAAATTGCCTGCAATTTTATCTGAATGAACGACATTCACGCTTTATTGGTTGTGGAGCAAAGTGCATTCGATCCAATTTGGTCTCACAGTTTCACAACAAAATAACCTACCGAAGTACCTACCACATAAAATGGTGCAGATTTATTTTTTACATTTCCAATTCATAGGGCTCCATTGTACGGTGTTCTTCTTTGTCTTAAATATTTTAACTATGGTTGCGTGTTGGGAAAACTTTTTAACTCACACAGCACAGGTTCGTAATCACCAATCTGTTTATGACAAGTAGGCCGCTTAAACCAACTTATGATTTACTAATGATGCATTGATATTACAAGTATGGAAGAAATAGGCGCTTTATCATAAAATGTTAAACAAAGGGCTCAATAATTTCCAAAATCATCCATTAGTTAAAACACTTGAAGAAAAGAATGAAGTTCGTCTATTTAAACAGCCTTATTAAGAGATGGACAAATAAACAGCCAGTGAAGCCATTGCAAACAATTCTGTTGCCATCTTTTGATCACAGAACACAAGCACCTCTTATGTTTTTTTTTTTATGTTATAGCGGGCAGACGAGCATGCGGCACACCTGATGGAAAGTGACAACCGCCGCCCATAGACGACCGCAAATCATGTGGAATCACAGATACGCTGCCGGCCTTTAAGGAAGGAATACACTCTTTTTTTAAACATGTGCAAGTCGTATCTGATCGGAAACACCGCTAATGACAAAGAATTCCATATCTTGGTCGTGCGAGGCAGAAAATAATAAAGTTATAAATAAAGTAAATACGCTTCCTCTCCAATATTGCAAGCCTAGACATAAGTACAAGTAGATTCTCCCTGCACCGCTTTCCCTCCGGTAGCTACGTTCTTTGTCCGCTGATGAATCCTCGCGGGCTGTTCGAGGTGTGACGATAAATAATACTGACAACGAAACACATGCTCGCCCACATATATAACACGTAGTGAAAGGAAAGGAAAGTAGTTGAGTTTGGGCTAACGGAAATGCTGGGACCAAAATATTATACATATTTTTGATTAATTTTGACTGGCCCGATGGCCGACTACGAACAAACGAACCCACGCCGAACCACGAAGCCAGTAAGCTTCGTGGGTTCGAAACTTATAACGGCACAAACATTAATGTGATGAATATTTCAGTTTGTGTCTGGATGTTTATTTATATGTAAATACATGTATATTTATGTAAATGTATTCCTAAAAAAAAACACTTATATTTTTTTATATGTTGACGATTACCACTTATACGAAAGTGGTCCTAAAACTGCTTGGTGGTGTCATAATCGCTATTCTTTGAACGAACTTGCCTTTTAAACACAAACTTATTGGGAGCTTTCCTAATACTGTCAGGGAGACTATTCCAAAGACTATGAATTGTTAACATCAATATTACAGATTGACTCTATCACTAGAACTTAGACGTCAAATAAAATTGCAAAACAAATGCAAAGTAACCAAAATGCTATCCAGGAAGGTGTAACATGCAGAATGGAAACAGTAAACAAAACCTTTTGTCAAGTATCAAAACCTATTTGAAACATTTTTTATAGTTTATGGTTTTAAATGTGGCTACAAAACCCCAACACAGCACAATCCTTTAAATTAACAAACAAAATAACAGCAGTTAAGTGTTAATATTCACGACCGTTCGTTTGGACGCAAATCCACATAAAATTTGCAGCAATTCGCCGCAGTTTGGCCGCAGTAACTGATATAACAATGTGGCTGAATCGATTACAGCCATAATTTCCATCGGCGCGGATCCAGTGGAGCTCGATGCCCGCGGAGGGATGCGAATGCGATGTATCGATATTGGAAAATGATTAATAATTAATAAAGTGTTCTTTATCGCATTTCAGATAAAGCAGCTAATTAAAACACTAAAAGGAAGGACGAATAGTCGACAAAGGACGACATTCTGACAATGCTTTGATTTGTTTTCGGTTTTACACAACTTCATTTAAATTTATTTATCGCCTCGATGGTCTAGTGGTTTAAGTACCGGGCCGAGACTCGGGGTCCTGGGTTCAATTCCCGGATCGAGCTTACTTTGTGGCGGTTTATTCGGACATTGCTCGAGTTTGTGATCACCAATCCGCATTTGGCAAGCGTGATGATTAAGCCAGTACCCATCATTGTTATGGTATCCTCCTGTTTCTTCTCTTTCCTGTTTTTGAGGGTATCATTGATACCAGAAAAAAACTTGTTGTGTGTGTGTGTCTTTATACAGTAAATAACAAATTATAATAGCATCAGCAATTTTATTTCTCAAAACATGAAGTACTAAAAATCCTTAGAGTCAAATCTATTAATTTTTCCTTGCAATGTTCCAACGCTGTGTGTTGCTCGCATCCTGCACCCCGCATCTGCCCTCTGAACTCTGCAGAAATATGATGCATCGCCACATTCAACGTCATTACTTGCACATACTCGATACGATACATTGTCATAATTGAAGTGAAAGTATTGAGTAACAATTCATTATATTTTTTCTATTTTTTTGCAGAGAGAGATAGCGAGACTTGCGTCTATGTGTGGGACTGGAGACTAAAGCTTTCTTCCATCCACAGAACTCTCTCGGTTACTCTTTCGCGCCCGAAAGTTACAAGCACATGCCCACCATATGATATACCGGCACATTTATTCATTTGTATTACAAAAATCTTACGAAAACTCTCATATCCTGCAAAATACATCGTTACATCCACATTCATTCGATTGTTCGATACATTAATGCACTCATAATTAAAACGCGATATCGAGTGCCGTATTCATTCGTGTTACAAAATCACTACGACGTCTGTCGCCGCCCGCATCCCGCATCTGCCCGCGTTCCGGCAAACAGCCGTCGACCGCAACTTTGAACTCTGCGGCCGTGTCCTGCTATGTACTGACGACTCACCTGCATTTCCCCCGGGAACTGTTGTGCACGAATAATGGAATGCCTTCTGTTTAGTCGAAGGAAACAATCGTAATACAAGCGTAATTTAAAACGTAAAAGTTGAAACGGTGTTCTACTAGTTGTGTTGTGGTTTATTTTTTATGCGAGCAATTAAGAGTGTAATTGTTTCTGATTCGGTTTTGTTTGGTCGGTGAAAAGTAGTTGTGAACAACCTTAACAATATTTATGTTAAACTTATTATTTTTAAGTGTAAATTGAAAACAAAACTGAGCCGCTTTAGTTTTGTTAGTCAGCCATGATTTTTGGGACCCAGAAACGCAAACAGGGATACGGTAACCTGTCATAAGATGATAAAAGTAATTAACATGTTACTTAGGTCGTTTTCTCACTACGCAAAACCAACACAACATCAATACAACATAATGTTGTGACAACTCCAACCGCCATACTAAGTTGGTGTTGTGTTGCCCTCGTGTGTGAGAATATGTTATGTTGTGTTGGTTTCGCGTTGTAAGAAAACGGCTTAACACAAACGTTCCTATGACAGTTGATAGTTAACGAATCACATCTACGAATCTGAAGACTTGCCGCTACTCCATTTGCAATCTCATTCCCTCAATCCAAACATTTCCATTAGTTCAAACCTACTACATCTATAATGGAACACATTATAACGACATTGAAGTGCATTAGGCGCACTATGGTTAAAAGCAGCGCGTGTCCGCGTCGTAAATATGAAGGTGAGACGCGCCGCGATTTGATTGTGCGGCGAGTTCATCAGAGCTGCGGTCGCGTAAGGCTGTGGCAGGAGTAGAGCGAGGCGTTTGTATTTAGTACAACTATAGGTAAACGTTTTAAAACTATGTTACTTTTTATACAACGAGTTAACATGTAGGAGGTGGTGGTCGAAAATTAATTTTAGACAAGAAACTGAAACATTTATAATTGTACAATTTATTAGCAGATTTTTAAGCTCCAGCATGAATGAATAAAATAAAACAAACAAAATTAACATAAATATAATAAATATTGATATTCTGGACACTGCGCCATCTACCCCTATTTCACGCATATCTTTTACTATAAGAGGCCAGAAAACTGATAAAAATTACATGCAAACTAACATATTTTTAAAATCAAATTCTCTGATTGAGTTGCAAGCTGGTAGGAACTAAGATTGAAGAATGAAGTTGAACGTCCTTGAGAATTTTTTTATGATATTTATAGAGTACAAGAACAATTTCGATGTAAAGAAATTATTAGATCACGCCAAAATTAAATCGCAACTTAAGTCACTTCTCCGCTATAACCAAACCACGGATGAATTGCGGGCAGACCCAGCAGATTTGCGGGACGCTATCACAGTCCAACTGCGCTTTAAACTCGCAACTACACTCATCGCTGCCAAAACGCTACCAACTTTGCTCTCCACCCGACCTGTGACACCGCCTAAACCATATCCCCTTCACAATACGATCATTTATCCAGACTCGCGACTGAGTTATGAATGCGTCGAACTTTTCTCATTACACAACTGAACTGTCACATGTTCCCCTTGCGTTTGATTGCGCTGGGATAGAAAACCAATGACTTTGCCTTTGTGAATTATTAATGATGTGTGTAACGTGTGATTTTCTGGATTTGCAAATGGGATGTTGTAATTAGATTAGCACTTTGTATGATGAATTATTCCGCTTTAGTGTTGCGGGGGTATTTTAAGTTGGGGTGACAGCGGTGCAATGTTTAAAGTTTTGTGGTTGACGATATTTTGTAATTAAAAAAAAAATAATTGCAAAACTTATTGAATGTGAAAGTTGTTGGTGTACTTTATAAAATAAATAAATATCATTGGACATTTCCCCTTACAGAGTACACACTGGCTGGAACCTATACATCAACCATACCATATCAACGAAGATGATGTATAGTTGTATCTGTTAGTTTATTAGATTACTTATTATTAAATAAATTTTGTATAAAAACCACAAAAACATTACAACATTTTTCCCCGAAAATATTATTTAAATTAAATGTTCCAAAGCAAGATGTTTCTTTAAGAACACTTAGCTCCCTAAAAGCAGCATAAACTTACAATAGCTTTTTTCAATCGCCATATCCTCTATCGCTATAATTAACTTACACACAGAGACGGTAATGGCATCGTCTCCCTATCGGTAACAAATAACAATTATTTCCCGATCGCAGCAGCAGCGATAACGTCTCGGGGCGTTTTTGCGCGATGTAAATCATTGCGCCTGCGACGGGACGCGTGGGGGATAGTTAATGCCCTTTATGCTGTGCGATTCGATTAAACGGCTGTAATTTAATTGAAGATTACTATTAATTTTCATTCTTGTTTTGGGGTATATTGTTCACTTACAGAGTAAGTAAAGATTCAGTATTCGGTGCCTAGAAAAACTACACTACTAAATGCATGCTTAAAATTTCGATCGCTACATTTGCTTTACGTTGTGAGGTGAGAATATCAAATCGCACTCTCGTCACAAACAGGGTTCTTGCTTAGCCTCCCGCCAGGTAATTCTGATATATTTATCTTGCTAACAGGACACTAGAAATAGTACATAGGACCATAGACTCAAAACACATTCATTTAACTTGGATGAACTTTTAGTAGTACATCTACATGGTAGTCACGATTAAGATCGTGACGTGTGAGGAAGATTCCCCAATTTCCATACGACTGCAGCGCTCACGGTGGCGACTCATTCTTCCTTTTTCGGCGCCGCGCCAAAATCACTGCGCCCGACATTCATGGACTGCGCTCTAGCAACTACATCCCGGCCCACTGTGGATAATCTTTATTCAAAGAGCCGATGAAACGCTCTTTTACGCTTAAAATATTGCCGCGTACCTGCATGCGAGGTGCTGAAGATTTACTGTTTTATTCTCTTCCTGATTCAGGTTTCCGCAGATATTAAAGATGTGATGTTTCATTATCGTGGATATAACGTTTCTATTTACTATGCACAATGCACATTTAAAAATAAACGATATTTTAATATTGCGTTTCCTACTTTTTATTAGTAGGCACTATAGAATATGATAATCTGTGATAGGTGCCCAATATTACCGTCAATTGCAAATACACTAATTACTCTTGAGGTAAATTGACGCCTACCCCCTTTAGCTAAGAAAAAAACAAAAAGGCCAGACGTCTCCTCCTGAGGGCAGCCACAACACCAAGACCAACCAACAACGCTATGCGGGTTGATAAGCACGATGTCTTGTTAGTAACAATATAGTACTATGCGATGAGAAAAAACCTGGTTGATAAAGCAAAAAATATGCCTGAACACATAGTGTATGAACGGAAAAATCTTGCGTGATCTCATTAATGGCTCACTTTACCAACGTCTTGTATCTAATAAGACTCTGCACGCACATAATATCTTTATTTTTTGTAATTCTGTACTCTCTAGTAACAGCTGCTCAGAACTCGAGAAAAAGTTTGATCACTGCCCTAAGGTTCAGAATCTATGACGATAATATTATGTTTAACAGGGATTCCCAATTGCCAGCAACTATGAAAGAGCTATTTGTAAAATCAGGTTCTTTCCTCAAAATTGAAAGCTAAAACTCACAAATGGAAAACGTGGTTCTAAACACGTCCACTGTCTGCCTGCATATAAATCTCTCAGTATTAGCGAAAACTCCGTTCCACGTCAATTGTTACTACACAGGTAGCCATCACCGTAACTTGTCGTGTCAAAATTGTATCCGCGCGGTACGTGAGGCGGCTTCGGCCGGCCGGCCGGTAATTTGTCCGGGGATTACGCGCGATTTGTCCGGCGAAGGCAACACTTCCACACAAATTGTTTCGTCTAAACAAATCCTGCAGTATAAATTTCGGCCACACCATTCATTGACCTGGACCAGGAAATGTTGCCGGGATTTTCTTAAAATTAATTTGCAAGAAATGTGTAATTTTAATAAGTGCGCTGTTAACTTTATGGCAGCGTTTTCTTCCTTTATTAATTCTTGTTTTTTGTTTCTTATTTTTTTGTAAGTTAATTTCTGATACAGATTTATGAGTTATCTTAACTTTCATAGACCTTTTCGGGATGGAAAATGTTTATATAAACTAAAAAATTTGCAAATATCACTTTGCAACAGCCCTCGATCTCAAAAGTTTGACGCATCTTCCATAGCATTAAAATAGTTTCTAATTTCATTTCATCTACTAATCCCGATTAGTAGATGAAATGAAATTCGGATTTCAGATTAGAGTAATCTTTTGCTAAATAATGTACGGTCAACAGCACATCACGGTTAACACTTGCAGTTCTATAATAGCACTTATGCCCTCGACTTAAGAGTAGTACAAAGTCCAAAGTGTTACGTCTGACGTGCTTTTGACTGTACTTTAATGCGAGTAGCAAACATAATAATTTATATAATAGCACAATCCTATACACCTTTCTGCATAAGGTTATAATATTGCTGTAATAAAATAAAACGAAATTTCCTTTAATAACTAAAAACAGTATTTTTTACAATTCAACTGACGCATATAAAAGATTCAAAATGTTATATAAGCTTTTAGGTAAGAGTTTAATACCCGCTCGCTCTGTTTGCTCCGAAGGCTTGATATATAAATAAAACCCGCAAGATACGCCTCGTTGGGAGCCCGATATTGCAATAACGCAAGTGTAGGTAGGCCGAAGTTTCAACGGAGACTTTCTTTAAATTATTTTGAAGAAAAATGGGCCTGAATTAGTACCTATCTTGAAGGATGCTTGTTAAAAAATGACGTCTTGCTCTTAAGTTTTTATTTTCATTGTTGTCAAGGAAGTGTTTAAAGAAAATTAAACAATACCTTGATTATGAATAAAATATTACAATAGTAAAAAAAGTCCCATAAAATTTTTTAATAGCCTAGAGTTTTCTCTAAAATGTTAAGTAAAATTTCACTCTACAAATGGTATTTTCGTTTTATTTATCATTACTAGAACAAACTCATATAAATGAAATAAAAATATACAAAGAGAAGTAGTGAAGTACTTTGTGAACGCAAAATACAGTTGTCCATTACTGATAATTATGGTGTCTCAGTAAACTTTTGTAACTAAATCAGAAACTGATATTCACTTCTGTTAATTTGTGCTCACTTTGCTTCGTCAGACATGTGCATTGCAATAGTTGCAACAACTTCATTAAACAGTAAGCTCGTAGTCTCATATGCTTAAATATTAACATCGGAGTCACGCCCGCTGGCAACATCTAATGCCCGGAGTATTGCACATTGCTGTGGGCGTGGTAGGGGCATATAAATCAGCGGCGAGGTGAATCTTGCCAAGATGTTTTCACTTTGTACCACACAAGAGACTTCTTGTTGATGCAGTTGGGTGTATCTCTGCATCTCTGTGGGCTGTTTGTAGCTAACAAGAACACTTGGAAATAAGATTCTAATGAATTAACAAAGTTTCTTTGGACTATGGCTCTGACTTCGGTTTGAAAAAAAGGAGCTTCCATTGTTCTTTACTGAAGGTACGAAAAATATAAGACTACCAATTGAAATAGTAACCATACTCTTAAATTTTAATGAAAGTTTTTAGTTCCATAAAAATAATTTCTTTTTCGTGATTGCATCAATTAAAAATTATGAGAAATAGTTTAATGGTGTGTTTACTATAGAAGGTAACTCTGAAGTTCTGGAAAAGATGCACCCAATAAACTAATAAAGTTCAAGGATTATACTTACTTTTAGCTTAGCCAGAATAAGCAAAACCCTCTAGAGACTCACAAAGGGCTGTGACAAACCTACGCAGACGGACCTGCAGCCGGCATTTGCATAAGACCGTAAGACCGAGTGTGGCCGTACGAGCTTAAATATCGTCGTCGAAGGTTCGCAACAACCGGAGAGCCCATAACTCACGGACGAGTTAAAACGTTGCCAAGATATTTTCGCGTTGTTCGGAACAATAAACGTTTAATAAATGCGCTGTTCCGCTCATAACTTAGTAGTTCGCCAGCGTCCTGAAATTTGTGTCCGACCTACCGACTCCGGGTATCTTTGTATTTTGTCCCACTCGTTATAAATGATCGCGGGAGATCATTTATCAGCTCGCTCTGACTACGACTGTAAGGGAATTATTAATGAATTCGGGTGAAAAGTATATTGTGACCTAGGTTATTGCACTCGTTGAAATATCGTCAACTAGATTTCGTGATCTAGATTTATCTGATTGCCCTTTAGACTTGGAGATGTGATAGTCTTGATGAGTTCCCTTTGCATAATTATATACATTTTAAAATTGCTATTGGCAAATTAACGAGTACTATCTTGATATAGATTTTGATCTCTGGACTTTTATTTTTTGTTTTTCTCCAAAACCAGAACTCCTCGGATGTGGTTGCTACGACAAAAAAACATTTCGTTATCTGTTCAAGTAAAAATATATGGCCGGCAGCTATGTAATGTATGTTAATATTTTCTATTTAAATATTACAATTCAACAACAATCATTTTAAATCGTTATCGTATTCCTCCACAAACAAACTGATATTCAAATCAATCAAGAGTCCAATAAAAATAAATACTATACGTCAATTTAAATATTGACGTTTCATTAGTTATGATGATTGTATTTCAGTCATACGCCAACAGTGAAATATTACATTGCTATTCGACTTTAAAACAACGTTTATTAACAATGTCAACAGTCAATTAATTTGGCAGTCTAATTTATGCAGCTAATTATTGCCTAAGTTTGTAATAGTAGATTGTTAACCAAGGGCTGTATGACATCAATTGCATACGAGGTTTTTGGCGCCCGAGCGCAGCGAGGGCGCTAATAAGCCCGAGTATGCAATTGATGCTTACACCCGAGGTAAACACTCTGCTTTACATATCGATTGTGAGGTAAGTAAAAAAACTTAACTTTTGAGAAAGAACTCCAAAACACGAAAAAAAATTACTTTCGCGCCTAGCTTGTCGACTGCTTTTTTTACTCTTCACGATTTTATGGCACGCAAGGCAAGCGCTTCAAATCGTGCTGGCCAGTTCGATTTTTAAATCTATAGGTTTCAAATACCATACAGTGTGACTGCGAAACAAATAGTTCGATATTTAAAATAAAATCTTCATAAATTCTAATAATATTCTTCTTGCAGTATGAGTATGACAGTTCTTTTTTCAAATTCCAAAACCTATGCTGTAATGTTAACATTACATGGTAGGTTTTGAAACCTATGCTGTAATGATATCCATACACCCCGGCATTCAGGGAAGTAAGTGACTACTTACAGAGCAAGAGATAATATGTAAAAATATTTATTAAAATAGGTACATTGAGGTAGACACTGTGTTGCAAATAGGTTCATTTACATATAATAATTACGTATTGCTTCGTAGATAGAATTTCATCATAATAATTCAACTTGACATAAAAAAAAAATGTCGTTCAGTATGACGCAGACTACATTATTATTACCTCTACTGTTATGTTGTCAATAAACTTTTGATATCTTTTTCATTTTATCTAAATTATATGCCTGTATTGCCTTAACCACACAACGCACTTTTTAGGGTTCCGTAGCCAAATGGCAAAAAACGGAACCCTTATAGATTCGTCATGTCTGTCTGTCTGTCTGTCTGTCCGTCCGTATGTCACAGCCACTTTTTACCGAAACTATAAGAGCTATACTGTTGAAAATTAGTAAGTAGATGTATTCTGTGAACCGCATTAAGATTTTCATACAAAAATAGAAAAATAATAATAAATTTTGGGGGCTCTCCATACTTAGAACTGAAACTCAAAATAATTTTTTTCATCCAATCCTTACGTGTGGGGTATCTATGGATAGGTCTTTTAAAATGATAATAAGGTTTCTTATATCATTTTTTTCTAAACTGAATAGTTTGCGCGAGAGACACTTCCAAAGTGGTAAAATGTTGGTCCCCCCCCCTGTAACTTCTAAAATAAGAGAACGATAAATCTAAAAAAAATATATGATGTACATTATTATGCAAACTTTCATTGAAAATTGGTTTGAATGAGATCAAGTAATTAGTTTATAAATTTTTGGGGCTTCCCATACTTAGAACTGAAACTCAAAAAAATTTTTTTCTTCAAACCCTTACGTGTGGGGTATCTATAGATAGGTCTTTAAAAATGATAATAAGGTTTCTTATATATTTTTTTTCTAAACGGAATAGTTTGCGCGAGAGACACTTCCAAAGTGGTAAAATGTTGGTCAACCCCCCTCTAACTTCTAAAATAAGAGAACGATAAAACTAAAAAATATATATGATGTACATTACCATGCAAACTTCCATTGAAAATTGGTTTGAACGAGATCAAGTAATTAGTTTTTTTTTTAAACGTCATAAATCGTAAACCGCAATTTTCCTCTCATTCAATCAACTCAAATATTTATAAAAACGTCGATCAAACTTACGAACTACAAGAACTTTTATATTATGATGATACTTGCTGCTACGGAACCCTTCATGGGCGAGTCCGACTCGCACTTGGCCGGTTTTTATCCCTACAGTCCACTTTTAAAAATTATTACACAAGTATTTACTCTGTTTGTAAACGTAGGTAGTTTTGCACCTTCACAATTTTTAAATAAAAATTCATAATGTTACCATCAAAAGTTAATTCTAATCGGGTAAGCTGCTAACAAAATCAGGAGGGCTTAACAATGAATTTAATTATATTAAGCTCGTAAGATTGAAGTTTAAGAAGTGCGCCAACTCGAGAAGATTACAACAAGCGCAAACATACTTGCGAAACAAGTGGCTGCTTGTACGGAGTAAGGGCTGGCGGACACGAGCGATTGTGTCTGGCTTCACTAGACAAACATTGGGAATCTTAGTTAATACTTGAGATATAGAAATTTGTGATTACATAAGATAAAGATTTTTTATCTTTTAAAAACATTTGTACAAGGCCAATTGTATAAGTTTTCATAGGTACACATTGTCATAATATTGTGGGGTATACTTCACCCCTCACATAATTTGACGATTGATATGGGGTAAAAATGTTGTAACACTATTCACACAGCGCCGTCCAACCCCAAACTAAACATTATAGCTTGTGCCTTGTACTATAGTTGCCAGAAAACATTACTTATATTTTTTTTAATATACACATTTATTATACCTAAATACACTCAAGAGTACCCGATTAATGTTCCGAGCGGCGGTATCTAAAGTAAAATCGCCATCATGATCGCCAACCTTCGTAAGAAGACGGCACCATTTGAAGAAGAAGAAGAAGAAATACACTCACACCGATACAATCAGGCATGTTCATGCACCAGTGACCTGTTGATGTAACAGCTGTCTTTTCAATCATTATATTATTTAATCGGTCGTCAAATATCGAAAAACACAAATTCTTTTATTAAGATTTGAGAGAATTCAAGCTTTCAAAGATAAAAATGTATCATAGAGTACCTACTATTATACTGGAGTTTAAACTATTAAGATCAAATTTCTTCCTCGCATCCTAAGTGAATGAACTAAAATCGCCCCTGCACAAAATCCCTTAGACGCAAACTTAGTTCGTTACAGGCTTTCGGCTGAGTAGCGCCGAACTTGCGAGCTGCACGTTCCTAAGTGCATACAATAACAAAAAAGCTAACTGCATTGTTATGAATGGGAAGAAATTAATCTTCCTTCTCCGGGCGTTTTGTCCCGAACTTGGGTACGCTTGTACCACGATCTAGAATTTGGGAAGTCTAGTTTATACATTGGAGCGACTGCCATCTGTACCTGACCTCCGTAACTCTTTACAATAATGGCTACATGTCATTTGGTTATGCAGGTTTACTCTTGATGTTTTCCGTCACCACCAAGCTAATGGTAATCACACACATAGAAAAATCTATAGGTTCGCGCCAATGTAGATTCGAAATTTCGAACGATCGACCTACGTTTTATGCCACTCATCTACCACAACTCGGGAAGGATTTAATACAAATATAATAAAAGAAATTTATTATATTTGTAAATTATGTAGTTAACTTCAGACGAAAATCGGAGTGTAATTTGTGGTTAATCGTGTGGAATTATTCGATCATCATTTTGTTGGAAAGCAAAATTTTATTGTGGTCTTTTCATCTTATATAGAAATAAAAAAACACAGAATATGAAATTAAATGCCTTTGTTATTCGTCTAAAAAGATGCGCACGTATATGATTAATTTATGCGAGTACTATTTTTCTTCTAGTGTGTTTGTTCTGTTCGTATTAATTACCGATGTAAAACGTGTGTAAAACGCCCCCGTGCCGTTTGGTACTGCACCTGACCTCTCTTCGGTCATTTCAGTCAGTCTGCTGGCCCACCGTGCTACTCGTATTTGAGGAGTCAACTGTGCATGCCCAGCGACTAGTGCACTATTAAAAATTATATCCTGCCTTTGATCGTCAAGATTGGCCGCAGTCAAAAACTCGGCTAGGAAGACATTATCACCTAATTGCACATTCCAATTAATATACTGTAAAAGCAACTTCTATATCAACAATATGAAAAACCGGCCAAGTGCGAGTCGGACTCGCCCATGAAGGGTTCCGTAGCAGCAAGTATCATCTAATATAAAAGTTCTTGTAGTTCTTTGTAAGTTTGATCGACGTTTTTATATTTGAGTTGATTGAATGAGAGGAAAATTGCGGTTTACGATTTATGACATTTAAAAAAAAAACTAATTACTTGATCTCGTTCAAACCAATTTTCAATGGAAGTTTACATGGTAATGTACATCATATATATTTTTTAGTTTTATCGTTCTCTTATTTTAGAAGTTAGAGGGGGGGTGACTAACATTTTACCACTTTGGAAGTGTCTCTCGCGCAAACTATTCCGTTTAGAAAAAAATGATATAAGAAACCTTATTATCATTTTTAAAGACCTATCTATAGATACCCCACAAGTAAGGGTTTGAAGAAAAAAACTTTTTTGAGTTTTAGTTCTAAGTATGGGAAGCCCCAATGGAGAAGACCAATTTTGGGCCCAACGATACAGACATGAAACATATACTAAAAAATACTATATTTTTTTTTAAATCAGCCTATTTGCGTTTTACCCTCAATTTCAATGGCCAACAGCAAAAAAAATGGATTTTTATGATTTCATTACATTCAACTGGCTTTATAAACGCGAATTTCATTAGACTTATTTTCGACTATCTTTCTAAATGCTCTGATGACAATAAAAAAACGAGTTACAGTTTTAATCGATTTAATCTTAATCGATACTTAAATATATTGTATAAATACGGTGGCTTTTTTTTTGGCATACTACTAAATAATTTTTTTCTTATAAGTTATAACAGTTACTTGATAATTAATATGATTAGACATTTGCAAATGAGGTTTACTTCTTTATACGTTGTTACAAGAAAGCGAGCCGAAAATCGATTTATACCAGTTGTGTTTTTAATCGGATATATACGGCACTATTTATTGTCTGTATTGTCAATGTCAGTAATGTCAGTGTCAGCGGTATTTTTAATCAGTTATTTTGGATTTTGATTTTATTTCGTTTTTCGTATTCATGCGTTAGTAAATGTGTTCATTTGTATTGCTCCTGATTTTTGAAAGACCTCTGCTTACTCACGGACTCTGAAACCGATCGATTATATTTATTAAAAAACCTTGGACATCGTTTTCTACAAACCATGAATACCTTTGAGTGAACATACAACAAGGATAACCTGATCTTGCCTACTCGTGACTGACTAGAGCGTGATTTACGGGTATAAACATGAGCTTGTGCTGTGGAATTGTATCGTGGAATAGCAACGGGTCGTTTCAGCACAACACAATACGAAGACGCCTATTGGAAGAAGAAGGATGGGCCCGACACCAAGAAAATACAACATCCCTGCCCAGTTTTTGGATACTATAATATTAATATTTTGTACTGTTGATTAAGAATAAAATATAATTAAAACGTTATGTTTTTTATACCTATTTATTTCAGAATAATATTCAGATCCTTTGCATTATTAACATGTGTGCTAGGTAGGTAGGTATGCATAAAAGGTATATGATCAACTCATAGTCAGTTGGTTGTACTGCAGACTGCCTTGCTACCTAACAAAAGACCTTAGAATGTAATAAATCAAAACGCATGAAAATCGGTTCATCCGCTTAGGAGCTACGTCGTTGCCACAGGCAAACATACACGGGCACTATCATCCCTCTTTTTGTATCGGAAGTTAATAAAAGTTCAAAAACTAGCACTTTTCTTACTAAAAATGATCATGGGTTACATAACCTCTAATATTTTAAGTAGATTATTTTACTGACTTGGCCATTGAAATTCGCAGTGAAAATAGGCCTCGTAGCAAGTTTTTAAATGAACAAAATATAGGCCAAGTTACAGCCCTGTATCGCCAGGCCCAAGATTGTATGGGGATCGGTCTTCTCCTTATCTCGTTCAAACCAATTTTCAATGGAAGTTTGCATAATAATGTACATCATATATTTTTTTTAGATTTATCGTTCTCTTATTTTAGAAGTTACAGGGGGGGGGGGACCAACATTTTACCACTTTGGAAGTGTCTCTCGCGCAAACTATTCAGTTTAGAAAAAAATGATATAAGAAACCTTATTATCATTTTAACCACTCAACGCCGAACCGGCACTCGGGTGCCGCATAACAATAGATTTTCTATTGTGTCTAGTAATCCGGGGCTAGAAGGATTAAAAGACCTATCCATAGATACCCCACACGTAAGGATTGGATGAAAAAAAAATTTTTGAGTTGTAGTTCTAAGTATGGAGAGCCCCCAAAATTTATTATTATTTTTCTATTTTTGTATGAAAATCTTAATGCGGTTCACAAAATACATCTACTTACTAATTTTCAACAGTATAGCTCTTATAGTTTCGGTAAAAAGTGGCTGTGACATACGGACGGTCAGACAGACAGACAGACAGACATGACGAATCCATAAGGGTTCCGTTTTTTGCCATTTGGCTACGGAACCCTAAAAAGCGATACAATATCCTATTTTCCCGCATCGCGTGTAGCGTCAGCTTAGACTTTGTATCTGGAGCACACACACAGATCAGTCACCTGCTGACGCTCACATTATCACGTATGTGTGCATTAGCAATTAGTAGTATATAAGTTGTTAATTAATAAATAAACATTGCTCTTAGCTATAGACCGACCCGCTGGCGGTTTGATTTCTCATCTCCCGAGCTAGGAGCCAATGCGTACCACCTGAAAAAACTGAAAGAGAACAAACGCGTTTCACATAAGCAAATGACGTCAGCATTCCGACGGTTTCATAAGTCTCCGAAGTTTAAATCAGTCAGTTTGCGAAAACAGGAAAGCCGCGCGTTCGCGAAAAATGGGAAATATTATAATAATCTCGCCGCTGCTATACAGTCTCGGGTGCGAATGAGCGCAGAATAACAGAGGCAGTAGGTCGGCTGTATCGACGGCTGATCGTGTAATAACATCTTTTACTGCGGAAGAAATCGTACCCTTATTGCAAAAACCATTTATCTGCACCAAAATTTTACCAAAATGTTTTTGAGATATAAGCACTTGAAAGTTTGACGACACAAAAATATATTATAGTAACGTTTATTTTATATATTAATGGTTATTTATAAATAAGCAATTATTCTAGTTTCATTAAGTAGGATAATAATTGAAGAAAACTGACTAGATTTTATAGAAAAATCAGGAAATAACCGGTAAGGAGCTCATTTAGTTGGTTTTGCCTGAATGTAGCGAAACTACCGTATTTCCAAAATCACTATTCTGGTAGCTCTACGGGCAGTTTTAAATTATTCTCTTATATTAAATTATTATAATCTTCAAAACAAAAACCGATTTAGTACCGCTATTGCCAGTACAGAAATAAAAAGAATATCATTAGTTGGTTTTGCCTGAATATAAATTAAATCTTTATCTATTATCTGCAGGTTTGTTTTCTAATCTGTACAAAATACTGAGTTAAACAGTACCTTTTGTACGTATTAAGTAATATAAACTAACCATTTGATAAAAATCTTTAATAATTAATATAATAAGTGAAGTTAAAATAAAATTAGCAAAAGTATCATTAATAATCATTAAAATTAAAAATCATTCTTCTGATGATGTATCGGAGAGAGTTGCATCTGGCAATCTATCGACACTGCTAGCTTCAGTAGCCAGAGATTGGAACCAACCATGAAATTCCTCCGGTATCACCCCTTTAGTGCACAGATTTGTAAGGTCCATTTTTTTGCTTTTTGCTAAATTTGGGAAGAAGAGAAACAACCTGATGAATGGAATATGGGAGTTATTTGTTCGGTCTTCAAAAAAGGAAGTAGGAAGAAATGCGACAACTACAGAGGGATTGCATTGCTGCCTACCGCATACAAAGTGCTATCGTATGTGCTCCTGTCTCGGCTAGAACCATACACTGAAAAAATCTTGGGAGATTATCAATGTGGTTTCCGCAAAAACCGAAGCACAGTAGACCAAATCTTTCTGCTTAAGCAAGTTTGGGAAAAGAAGTGGGAGTTCGCGCAAAACGTGCACATCTTGTTTGTGGACTTCACCAAGGCTTATGATAGTATTGATAGAAAGGTACTGTATCGGATACTGGAATCCCCAAGAAACTACTCAAAATTATCAGGGTCGCTACAGGAGTCAGCAAAATGAGAGAAAGGGTAGGAGAAGAGCTGACACAGGAGTTTGATGTAGTCACCGGTCTCAAACAAGGAGATGCGCTGTCGCCTACACTGTTCAATCTGGCTCTTGAACACATCATCTGAAAACTCCTGTTGATTGATGTGGGAGTTGAGCTGGAGGGATCACAAAAGGTGGTAGGATATGCAGACGACCTTGCATTACTTGGGCGGTGTGAAGCCGACGTGGTGAGACTTGCGGAGGTGCTGGATACAGAGGGCAGAAAGGTTGGTCTCGGAATCAGTCGAGAGAAGACAGAATATCTCCATATGAAGCGCTATAAAGACATCAGAGCGAAAACGAAAAATCTCCAGGTAAACGGTGCCACGTACAAGGGCGTCGACAAGTTTAAATACTTGGGATGCACTATCGCCGATACTAACCACAGGGAGGATGAAATAAACGCTCGCGTAGTAAGTGCCCTGAGATGTTCCGCCGCCCTCCATAAAGTGTTAGTGTCTAAGTTACTAAGCAGAGCCACAAAGATTCGCGTCTGCAAGACAGTCATTAGGCCGATCTTAATGTACGGGTGTGAAACGTGGACACTGACGCTGAAGGAGGAAGGCAAACCACTGGTGGCGGAACGGAAGATATTCCGCAAGATTCTGGGACCAACCAAAGGAGAAGATGGGTGTTGGAGGCCCAGGTTCAACCAGGAGATTGAAGACCTGATAGCCGAGCCGAATATTATGGGGGAAATAACATCATCCCGACTACGCTGGCTCGGACACGTGGAGAGAATGGGAGAGGATCGAGCTGCCAAAAGAGCTTATCTGGGACGACCAACAGGAAGCCGTTCTGTGGGTCGTCCGAGATATCTGGAGCTCTGGATAGCTGGAGGGACGAAGTCGCCGAGGACCTCAAGGCACTAAACGTGCATGATTGGTCGGAATTGGCAAGGACCGAAAGAAATGGCGAGCTTTGACGTCGGAGGCCAAGACCTATTTCGGATCGCTGAGCCAGCGTAGTAAGTAGTAGTAGTAGTAAGTAAGTAAGTTTTTTTTTGCAATCGTTATTGGTAGAGGTCTGCTGTACAGTTGTTGTAGGGGTGGAAAGATAACTCTGGAACTGGTGGGCTGCACAGATAATTCTGAAACATCTTGAAGTGGTTGTAATGTAAGCAAGTAGGTACGTTCCTTCTTTTGTCGCAGAAGTTGACAATGAAACCTTCTCCAACCCTGACGGTTTTGACTGAGTTAGGTATACATCATAAGCTTGCGATAGTAAGACGTCATCGTCACACCATAAACCATCAGCTGAAAAATAAAGCAAACACGTCAGATAATTTGTGAGAATTTTGCATCTAATCTAAAATTTTAATTCATTTGGGTTTTCCGGTCATTTTTAAGCTTTCTTTCATCTTCATCATCTTTAGAGACACTCATTTTTATCAAATTCACAAAGAATCTTAACAAAACACGTTGAAAACAACACTTTTGACGAAACCGGCGCAAGATTTGTAACGATTACCGCGAAAACTACTTGGGCTTGCGTCAAATGTTGCGTGCTAAAGAGAAGGCTATACATGGGATAGAAGGTTTTAGCTGAAGCTAATTTAAAACCATCTCACTCGCAACTATTGGACAAATGAGAGAAAAAAATAACTAAACACAGATAATTGGTTTTAGCTGAAGATGTTTGGAAAGCGTCGTAGCTCAGTTATGCAGTAAAAGTAAAATAAAGTTAAGTAAGTTCTTTTACCTGCAATAATTTTAAGCTAATACAGTGTTTAATTTTCTGCAAAAAACTACTAAAGCAGTTTAGTTTCTTTTATTGGTAGATACATCAGCAAATTCTGACTTTTTCATAAAAGCTCAAACTAGTTACCGTAGGTTATTATGTATTAACAGAATAATCCTAGCGTATTACAAGTTAAGAAACTTCATCTAAAACGTCTTATAATACAAAATATGGTTTTTGTGCTATACGTTTGCAAATTTTTAAGTATTAAATGATTTTACAATTTTTTTCATGGAGATAATTTAATTATACTTGTAGATTAGTTGCTTTTTCCTTTAGCTATCTTTGTAACGAATCGTCGTAGCAGGTAATGGGTTTTACCCGTAGCTTTATCGCGAAGAGACGAATCGATTGGTGTATTTAACTCATTTTTGGTAAAAAAAATGCAGATAGTTGGTTTTTGCAATAAGGGTACGAAATATACGTTATGATTTTCTAATATATTTTTATATCTCTTTCTTCCTTTCTCTTTAGTTAGGTAAGTCACACATCTAGTTACTTATTCATGGTGTGACTTGTTTTACACTTAGGTACTTTGCACCAGAATACATGAATAAAAACGAAAAAGGTTTTTTATTTTTATCGTTGTAAAGTAATCAAATTAACCTACTTACTCATAACGATTGGTTACAATACAATGTTACAATGTTTTTCTTTGATTAGTCAATAAGATGAAACCTTCCTTTAGTTGTCAATAAAAAATGAAATAATGATTTTGAGCATTTATGATTGAATATTGCTACAGGACACAAGTGTTATATCAGGTATGTACTTGAAATGAATAAAAATAATTGTATCCATCGTTCATGTTTTTATTGTTTACTATCAAGGTCTAAAAATGTCAATGCAAAAATCATGTTTTTTTCTTTAATAAGGTCAATGAATCAGCTTACATCTGACTCTTTCTGTCCTGTGACCCCGTTTTACGTTCTAGAGTGCGAGAGCGGGGGAGGGGAGGGTTCACATTTAGCCTAATGTCACAGTTGCTCCAAATTGAAAATAAACATATCCCTCCATTCCTCCTTTGACGGGATTAAATAAATTCAGGGAAGTTTGCGAGTCTCGAGACTGCCGTATATCTCTTACGGGAAGATACCGAATACGCTTATATTATTAGATACGAGACGAAATAATTTTATTACGAACCATTGCTCCCTTTTGAATGTCAGGGAAATGTAATTTTTTCCAAGTGAAACTGAATTATGTCCCTCATATGTCACACAGTTGTTGAAATGCCACGTTAAATAACATAGTCGGGAAACGGCCAGAATAATAAACTCGGAAAAGATCTATCTTTCCATACATTATTTGCATTCACATTTCACTTAACTTCATTAAGAAAAGTGTAATAAATGCAAAAAAAAGAACAAATCAAACGTAACAAAAAGACAAAAACTTGTACTGTTATTATATTGTTCAAGTGTTTATTGTTTTCCGATTTGTATCTCGCAATTTTACACGACACTGACAAAGATTTTTAGATAGGTCTTCTAATATAAGTTTGTTATGATACGTGTGGCTCATACACGTAAAAGTTACGCGAACTAACATTCATGTGGACACTTTCCACAATATTGGTATAAGAATTTTCGCGTACATCACACTGCACACAAGTCCGCCCAAGTTGGTTGTGAAGTGCCATCGAGGGCAGGAAGCGGCGCATAACTCAGGCAAATGCATTGAAAACATCCCGAGAGGCGCCGCGTTTCGCGAACGACGTGCGGAGTGGCCACATTGGACGAGGCGACATAGGGACAGTTACACCACTATTGGATGAAAACTTGACAAGTAAATTCAAAACATTCAGCAAGATTTCTGTATCAAGTTTTCCTGGTATTTTTTGACTACCCGTGGAATAGTGGTTACACCACTCGGACCTGACATCCGGAGGACGTGAGTTCAATCCCCAGTGTGGCTATTGTTTGTGGTAGAACTTTTACCGAGTCTGTCTAGTAATTTGCTAGATTTTTACCACAGTGGGTGATATCTGTCGCTTGGGTTATGTTCTCACATTAATGGTTTTTAGGGGTACAAAAGTGTTACCGACGGCTTTCTTCTACATTTCTAAAAGAGACATACTCAACAGAAAAATCTGTTTTTTTTTTATTGCAATGTGTAATAAGACGAGCAGATCGTACACCTGATGGTAAGCGCCACGTCTGCCCTTAGACAGTTCAGTGCCAAACAGTAACTAAGCAGTTACTGTCTGGCACGCCCTGCGCCCGCTACACCAAGACGACAGTTATTAGGTCTCATTATACCCAGTAATTTCACTAGCTTCAGTGCCCTTTCCCCGAAACACAAAATCCACAAATCGGAAGCTGCAAAACCTATCGCATAGTTGAGAAAGAAGTTCCCCAATCAGAAGATACAACCAATCAAACATTGTCAATTTTTCCAGCGTGCAGTGTGCCTTCACTCTGTGGTGGTAGTGGTGTTGGTAGGAAGTGTCGAGACTCGAGCGCGTGGTCCAGCGGCGCGGAACAGACAGCGGCGCAACTTGCACAATAACACTCGTCGGCATCGAGCGGAGATAGCGCCCGCGATCGGATTTACACCACACGATATGGCTTCCGATCGTGTAGCCGATATCATAATGTGTGCCGATGATGAGAATGATTACATAAAAGACAAAAAGTCTTTAAATATCGTTTTAAGAATTAAAATATTGAACGATTCAGCCATCCGTTGTAATGTGTGTGTGATTTGGAATGAAGATTTTAATGTTCAGAATTTGAAGATAAATAATGGGCACCGTAATCGGAAAGCAATTTTAAAGACATTTAAGGTAAATGTGTCTATATACAAAAAGACATTTAAGGTAAAGGTGTCTATTACCGCGGTATTTCGAGGAAATTTGACTTTAGAGTACAATATTCTGGAATAAGAACTGTCCTTGTCTAATAGGGATTTTTTGTAGCGTTCTATAGACTTTTAACTCCATACTTTCGCACTTTTCATGAATTAAGTTTAAAGCATTATATTTATTTTAATTGTTTTTAGTCAGGGCTGCTGCGTCCTCTATTACCGAGGTATTGAATCTATTACCGCGGTATGGTGGCGCCTATTACCGAGGGTAGGAAAAAAAATTAAACTTAATATAATATAATATTAAAATACAATACTTAATATAACGTATTAAATATAATAGACGAGTCATTTGGTGTAATGGTCGAGAAGTCGGCTATTACACCAGAGGTCGCGGGTTCGATCCCCGCACAGTACAAACATTTGTGCGCATAAATATGTCTGTTTGTATCGGTCTGGATGTTTCTATGTATAATATGTATGTATTTACAAAAAAAGTATATAAGTAATGTTTATCTGTTGTCTGGCACCCATAGCACAAGCTAATGCTTAGTTTGGGGCTAGATGGCGCTGTGTAAATAATGTCCAGAGATATTTATTTATTTATTTATATCCCGATGGTTTAGATAGAAGTCACCCTGTATCCTGTAGTACAAATAAACATCCAGACACAGAACAAACACAAATATAATGTTCATCATTAAGTGTTTGTCTTTGGTGGGATTCGAACCCACGACCCCTTACACATAGGTCAGGGTCACTACAAAATGCACCATTGGGCAAACCAAAAAAAAATGTATACATAATTACAATTAGTTATTTAGTTACCTAGTAAAAAGTAAGTTTATCTATACAGTAACGGAACTCTAAATAATTTATTTTACCTGGTTATCATTCGGTAATAGATTAATTATGGAAACTCTTATTCCGAGCCCTTGACCCTCGGAATTAGATCCCCATAGAATCTATTACCGATGTATGCCGCGGTAATAGGAGAAGAACAGAATGTTCTAAAATGTAATTCCGACCCATAAAAACTAATATAAATACTTGGTGCCAGTTCGCAAAAAGAGATTTCAATCTTTAAGGATAACAGTATTTTACATCACTAGATACCCCGTATCATCCGTTTTTTGACGAATTAATATTGCAATTTTTTCACGTCATTTTGGATACTCGCTACAAAAGTAGTCTTTCAATACGATAGTTTTTATAAAAATATAAAGGTTTCTACTGGACTTTGTATACATCGGAATTAGATTTTTAATTTCTAGAGAATATGAGGAATGAAAAATATTAGAAAGTTCACTAAGATAATGATTTTAAATATACTTAATTAGTAAATATCTAGATAGATGCCACCCTCAATTTTAGGCACCTATTACCGCGGGTTTTTAAAATTCATATTACTATGTATTTAGATCTGATTTCACCATGAAAAGTATAAGACAATACGCTTATTAAACACATAAACAAGTTAACAAAACTCGAAGTCAGTTAGACAGTGTATAACATTTAAAATTACGTAACAAAAATATGAGTGCACTAGCATGAATTGCTCCGTTTTTGTATGGAAACCGCCTGCTCCTGCGCTCCCGTCGCACAAACTGATTTTTTTTATCCGTTTGCTTGTAGGCATGCTCACTGGCACCCGTTGGTTCGATGCAAAATACTACAAGTTACAACTTGTCTCAAACGGTATTTTGCTAAAGTTGTAATTTTTTTAAAAAGGTTGGTCATTTTCGCGAAGACGAAGTTAGTCCATGCTCATTATTTAACCTCAAGTACTGAGTGTTTATTAAAGGCGTGTGTAGCTAGGATTTGATATTTACACAAATAGCTTTTCACTAGGAAATGTGTAAGAACTTAATCATAATACTAAAGCTGAGGGTGAAGCTTATTAAATAATTAGGGTAATGCCATAATCGGATAAAAGTTCCTACTTTAAAATTGTAAAAGGTTATATTTGTTGTGATATTTTATTCTTACAGTCAAAAATTATTCTTAGCACATAAGTCCTTGTTAATCGTACGTAGCCAATAGATAGTCTAGCTTAGCAGAAAATAAGAAATCATTTACATGTCACATCAGTCCGTGTAAAGCCCTCCACTCAGTATAATCTATTCTGCGGCTGCTAGCTTTTGTGTTCGATTGATGAGTTGCAGTGCCAGAGTTATTACGCCGCGGCCGCTTCGAGACTTTCGAGAACGAATGAACCGGAGGCGACGACCGAGGTTGCGTTCAAATGTTTTTTTAAGCGAGAACTTGGAATTCGGGCGACATTCAGGATTTTATTTCTTATTTCCTTTACAGAGTTGAGAATGTCATTCTGATTTCTATTTTGTTAAAATTATAATTTTGAACGATTGTTTCTTTTAGTATAGATACAATGTATTACAACTTCAAGCAGTATATTATGTAACTGTGCAATGAGAAAACTTATAATTATCTAATAAGAATGGAGTATTCAATTTTATATTTTTAAATTATTTAGGTATAAGCTTAAAAAAAACATTGTTTGAGTCTTCTTTGATTATAGAAAATAGACTGGTGCTGTCAAAGATCTAAGAATTAGATAGATTGTCGTACTATAAAATATAGCCGTGTATGTATTGAAGTGTATGTAGTTTTTTTTTCAATTTATTGTGTGTTAGTGATTTATTTTATCTAAAAGAAAAAACAATTAGTAATCATATTCTTTAAATTAAAATACGAGTGCATTATTCAGTATAAGTAGGAGTAATGAACATTTTTCCCAACGCCGTCACCCGCAAACAAAATTAGGCCGCGTAATTAAAAAAACTCAGATGTTAAGATTCCGGACCGGTTAACATGTCTGTCACGTCGCGGGATTTAATTAAACACGTCTGTCGTAAAAACACGAGTAAACATCCAGCCGCGCACCGGAACCTTTGATTTGCATGTAGATAAAGTTTATGTGGAATACACTGCCTAATTACTGTCGTTGCTCTGTTACTAAGCGGAATAATTGTATCAAATAATCGTATTTTTTTATAGTAGCTCAGTACATTGGCTTCACTTAGCCTGATGTTCAGCAAAAGGGGAACCTAAATTACTATGACAACGGACGCAACACCGTGGCGTTCTATCCGTTGGCATCGCAGTACTGGCTCACAAGGTGCTTCTTCACGCTTCGTTTAAAGAAACCCATGTTATAGGAAGTACCTAGTTTTGTTATTTGTTAGTGAATATACATCATGCTACTGGCAAGTCAAATCAACAACACTTATTTGTTATTTCTTTGTCAGGTTTCTCTTTCGTCAGGGAGCCCTTGCACCATGACGTCTAGTTGTTACATTCCTCCGTAAGCCTCAACAGGAGAACCCCCCATACATCAACTGGATTATAGGTACACAGTGATTGTAAACTGACCTGCGGGTTTCCTCGTGGCGTTATCTGTCTCCGTTGAACTGAGGTAAATACTTTGAAAAATTCACAGGTGCGCGCTCAGATGCCACCATCGAGCTAAAACATGTGAAGTGGCGTTTGAAATAATCCGGCTATTCACAGCTCTCATTGACGCTTATCAAATTGCCAAAAAATATATCCTATGTATCAGATTCCGAAAAAATTCATGTGCTATTTTCGATAATAAAGTAGGTCGTTAATAATTGCTAAAATTATTTTATACGCTCTATTTATACTCGTAGTATTAAAAAATATTATGTGACGCTATTATAACATTTTCTGTAATAAAATTCAACGGTTAAGTTATAAATTTCTCAATGCTCGACTAACAAGACGGCGGAACCTAAAGGAGCTAAACGTGAAAGGAGCCAAATCGAAAATCTTGTTTCGATCGAGAACCGTTTGAGTTGCACCGACGTGTTCGTTCTTTGAGCTGGAGCCTTTGTGGGATTCGTTACATTCGCTTACTGTTGCACGAGAAATGCTATTGGAAATATGATGGACAATCTTTTTTATACCAATTACTTTATAAAAAACACCGACAGGTACCTTGTTTTTCCTTCAAATGAATGTCTTTCTAGCCGAGTTTTTGGCTATGGTGGCCAATCTTAACGATCAACCTACTAACGTAGGATATATTATAGTGCACCAGGGTGTGCGCAGGTATAGGTGTACCTACTCTTCATCCTTATAAAACAGAGGGACAGCTGTCTGACATGACTGAAGAAAGGTCAGGTACAGGACCACCAGCTGTAAGTGCTTTTCGCGACACAAGGATGTTACACCGCCAACTTCGAGACTCCGGGTTACTACTGAGTAATATCTGAACAGAAAAACCAAAACCGCCGCCTTCGTGAAACAGTGGCTAGGCCGCTCAGGTATAAAAACACGGAGGTCGTGGGTTCGATTCCCACCTTGGGTCTGGTTGGTGGTAGGGCTTTTTCAGAGTTCGACTGGCCAGCTACCACCCCCACAGGTGAAATCTACCGCCATAACAGCTCAGGCTGTGTTCCGGCAATATTAAATATGGGAGCCAGTACACTTGAAATCAGAGGCTCGAAGATCAGATGAGCGTACAGTCTGGCAGCACATTAAGCGAAGCTTCCAGGTGAAGCGTCGCTCAATGGAAGAGGCCGCAGTGGCCGCTTACCATCAGGTGGGCTGCGTGTCTGTCTGCCAACTGACCTAGTTTAAAAAATAAGCCTTTTTTAAATCTCTGGTATTACGTCTGTTATGCGTACGGTAAGCGTCTGTTTGCGACGGCAACCACTTACCAACAGGCCGCCCGTCCGTAGGCTTGAGCGCTATACTTGTGTTGTAAAAGATGTTTTTAAAATTGTTCTATTGCCTACTGCATTTCGGCAGCAAATGGCAGTTATTTCCGCCAATCGCAATTAACATCATGAATCATGAGAGTCATCAAACACACGATACCGCGCAAACAAAATGATCCAACGTCAATGCTCTGATTAGTCCGCTGTTTGTGCGAATCGCGTCGAACAATCGCGATCTGTATCGGTGATTAATGTAAATGGGTTATGGTTTAATTAATTATTTTGCTCTAATTGACGTTAAATTCGAGTTCGGCTGTTTAGGTGTATTATTTGCTATAAATTTATAATGATGCGGTGTTCAGTTTTGTGCTGATACGCCATTACATAGTAGGTACTACAAGCTACGAGTATCTCATACTCATAACTAATCGTTTTTCTTTGTTTTCTGATCAGATAAATAGTTCTGACTTCTTTGAATTGTACTTGAGAGGAAGTATCTCGATAGAATAAACATTTCTCGTGTTTGAAAATAATTATTTCACCTATTTGCAGAAGAAATCATTTTATTATAATTTGTAATACTAATTATTTCATCCAGAGTTTCGGTAATTGATATTATAAAATAAGTTAAAAATATTCAAAACTAATAGTTTTTGTTTTCAGTACATATTTTATGAAATAAAATGTAGGTAACAATTGAACAGACATTTTCTGTTTCAACCAAAGTTCTGCTTTTAAAATCTTACAAGCTCAATGTCTAAACATTAACCATAATAGACTATTCGATTTTGAAAATAAACAAATACCCAATAAAAAATAAAATATAACCGACGTGACCCATGTAAAGTTAACATCTATTCCGCATTTTAATTCCTGGTCAAGTTAGTGGGTTAACGCAGCATTCATTCCGGCCCGTTAAGTCGACGCGGGAAAGTCGGGCGAAACACGGCAGTCCCATTTACCCCTTTAACCCAAATAAAAACTTCAACGTGAGCGTTTGGCATAAAGGCATTGGCTTCGGGTCCACTCGGACTATTTGGGGGCTTATTTTTAAAGTATTCGAGTGATTAAACATTTGGGTGTACTGCATTGGTTTGTTCACTATTTACAATATAGCCATACGAGTGGAATATAAGATGACCAAAGTGTAATCTAGACTATTACAGTACAGTACAGTAACACATTAAATGTTATAATTCAATAAAATTAAATTTATTTTTCATTCAAAGAATCCTGAAGAGCTTGTAACCTTGGCGGTCATGCTCGCTAAAATGTGCTTGGGGTGGTGGCGTTATGTGTCGGGTGGTTACATTCCCTCTAATATGGTTGAGTGAAATTATGGCTGGCACATACGTCATACTTGTGCTGCAGGTGCCACCTTTGGGCACTGGTCTTCCAGGGCTCACGGATTTTTCTCGATTATAGTCTCATTCTTATACTTTATACTGTATGGCTTGGTATTCTAAAACTAATCAGTAATTGTAACAAACAAATTGTAAACAAACATGGCGATGAAAAAGAGTAACTGTCGAGTTTCTTGCCGGTTCTTCTCGGCAGATGACTGCATTCCGATACCGGTGGTAGAGTCACTCTGTAATTGACGATTCATAAATACTTGATACAAGTTTACATGAATAAAGAATATTTTGATTTTGATTTGATTTTGATTTTTGATTTATTATATCAAGAAATATAATTTTTCTGGAGTGCATATGGCATCAATAGCTGTTACATTAGCATTGACATTGTCAAAAACACGAGTATAAAGTTAGGATTAAAGTAACACAGTCATAAAAAATATGAATAGAAAAGCAATGATTTTTTTATTTAAACAAATTGTTTAAAAAGTTGCAACTGAAAAGTCTTGACTTAACTGCGGTGAAAAATGGATAGTGATAGGAAATCTATTAAAATGATGATTAAAAGCCAAACATGAAGAAAAAAACTAGTTCTGTAAGACGATCTTTGCAAATTGGTTATTATAGCTGTTTATATCGACTGATATTTGAATATACCCTCACCACTCATATTGATTTGCGATATTCAAGCGAGTACCTTACAACTCCCTACTTATCAATGTGCCTCCAATACACGATCTTTCTACAAAATGGTATAATATTTTTCCTGCTTATTCCTTTCATTCTGCCGAATAGCTTTTCTAGGTAACTGAAGAGTAGGAATTTGTAAGTAAGAAATACTTGCTTGACTTTATGTAAAAAGGTAGGTATGTTAGAGAATTTTCGCAGCGTTCATATTCACATTTATGCTTATTTATTTTACGTAAATTATAGAATTTAAAGCTCTCGTAATGAAGGCAGTTACCATTATAATTTATTGAACTAATCAATTAATGGCGATCATCTTATATATAATGATTGCCAGTCTCAAACAGGCTTAGATCATTCAAATTCTCAAAGCCGACAATCCTCCAAAGAAAACGAATCTGTTAAAAGAAAATATCTTCGCTGTTTTTCCAATCCGCACTTACCCTCGCCAACTGACTATTAAGAGTGCGGCCACATTGGGGGTTGAACACAAAAACTCAGCACGACAAAGCTCCCCACAGTCGATGGATGAATAACCAAAATGAATACTCCAAAGGAGATTACGAGAACTCGGCCATGTCAACAAACTTCTCCAATCTTTCATTATTAACCCTTTCAACATTCAAATTTCAACTCTGCTACTCGATAATAAGTTTTACATTTGCAGTTGGGATGAAGTGGCGCAATATGTGTCTTCCATTTTTGCTATATTTGTTCGGAGGACGAGAGGCCGTTTGTGAAGCAATAAGTGACAAATACGGGTAAAACCAGTCGCCAATATGTGGCAAAGAGCCTGTGACCCCCAACGCTCGCATTACAGTAATTGGCAATAGAGGACAATGCTGAGTGGATGGCTATATTCATACAAGGTGGGAAAAATACGTCACTACGATGTCTAAACAATATTGTTTGCTGCTAGCTCAGAGGAGTAGCTGAAGTATCACAAATATATGTATAAATGAATTATATTAAAACATTTAGAGCTCATAATATTCCACAAACAGTCTGTTCAGAATCAACGTCTTTCAAACTCGGAAAAGTTTTATTATCGACAAGTTAATAAATATTTTCTACCTATGTTTTGGTTTCTTAATCTCTATCGTCTCATTTTTTTCTATATTATTTAGCAGCAGCTTAATAGTCCCTGAGCAACATGAACTGTAACAGTGATGCAAAAATATATAAAATAAATATCCTTACACATTATTCACACATCGCCACCCAGTCTCAAACTAAGCATAGATTTTACATACAAATGTAGATAAAATAATTATACATATAACTTACTACACGCGTTTTATGTAAGGTGGTCATTTCTATTCAAGTCTGATAAGGCGGTATATCATTCATGAAAACGTGAAACCATTTGCAAAATTACTCACAAAACAGTTTCTTCAACCGCAAAACTAATTGGGTCTCCATAATCTCTTTGGAAGCTAATTGCACCGTCCATTCCACTCGAAGCAGACGGCAAATTGTATTGCCTCTTTGATCTGCCCATATCAGATCTTCGGTCCCGAAATCATTATTCAAAGGTTTCGGCCGGACCCAACCCGGGCTTCTTGGAATAAAGGAGTTTGGCACGACATGTGTTCCTTATGGGATCCACTGCTATGGACATATTTTACACAGCCGAATTTGTTGTAGAGATGGGAAGAGCGAGTGACTTAAATGAAATGTGTATCTATGGTACGGAAAAAAGTATCAAAAAATCACCACTACGGTCATCATAACATTATTATTTTGACGCATAAATCTATGTGGTTAAATATTCCTCAGTGAATTAGACCCCAGCACCTGGTAAGTATACCATAAAATACCTTTTTCTATAGCAAACAAAAATGATGACTTTTGTATTCGTTTTTTATAAAGTGAAAAACTTTGAATTTTTTTTTAATTTATAAAAAAAGAACACAAAATGGATCGACAAAATGTACGTGATAAGTTCAACAAAAATTCACCATGATACTTATTTTTTGTGTTGTAACTGAGAGGACAATATTTTGGTACATTGTGTTATATTTGCAAATTATATTCTATGCTATACTTTACTCATTGTCCAATATCAAAGGTCCTACTGACACAAATAAAAGACACATATCTTGGTCCGAAAGATTCACATCTCCGTTCTCACTCAATGGCACATTTTCGCCGCTCAGAGCTCGTGTGATCCGGGATTGGGTGATTATTTACACCGGTGTTTGAGGACGTATTTATGTGACGACCTGACGATATTACTTTGCACCTGACTGGTCATTTCGCTTGCTCGCTTGGTGATTTCTTTCAATACTTTTTGTGCTCTTGATTTTCTCGAGACGATTGGGTCGGGCTGTGTTCAGCTGATGTAATTCATTGTGTTATTTTGAACATGACGTTTGAAAAATTTGTAAAAAGGATCGTGTCTCATAAAAATTAACACTCCCAGTTTACTTGAAATTAAAAAAAGTGAATTTAAGCTCACAATAAGTTATATACAAAAGTACGATTATATTACTTAGAACTAGAACAAATAAATATAACAAGGGGTCATTAAGATAAAAATGTCATGTATTCATCAATGTTACGCAACGGATAAACTTAAATGATGACTACAACAACAGTATCGTTGATTCTTCAGATTTTTTTTTAAAGTTTTTTTTTTTATGTAATAGAGGGGCAAACGAGCGAGTGGGTGGAGTGGGAGTTTGGTACACACATTTTGAAATTACCAAATTACATTCCAGTTTACCTACCAAGTTTTTATGGCAGCATTGATCGGTGATTTGGCCCTTACTATGTAGTGCCGTACATCAAATTTACGATGGCAGTAAAAAAACCTAATAATATTAAATATTCCCAATCGCATTCACAATCACAGTCGATGTCAGCCGCAGCTATCGTTTTTTCGCGATACGTATTTTTGAGCTCTAATTTAATTTTATCCTCGGCGATGCTTTTGCTTTTCAGTACGTTTTAATAAATTTATTACTGCTTTCATACGGCGACTTTTCATAGCGTAATTATGAATTACGCTATGAAAAGTCGCCGTATGAAACGCCTGATATGAATTGTTGTTTTTCAAATATAATTAAGTGCAATCAATCTACCAATTACTTTCTGATATTAAAAAAACTTAAAAAAGAAAAATAAACATAATGATTTCTAATATTTACACGGTTACTACTCATTAAAATAATTTCAAAATGTAGAATATACGCGAGTTTTCATCCGTTTAAAGTTGTTTTATTTTAAGAAAAATAAACGTTTAAAATTTAATTATTCGAGGAAAGGAGCCATCTTCTACCTACAACTTAAGTAAGCAATATCTTGTATTGCATTATGAAATTACTTTGCACAAGCTTTTGCACGTGGCTTCGCTCTCGTGCCATATGTTATTCTGATGTATAAGCTTTATGCTGTAAAGTTTAATTGAAATCCGTTTAGAAAAACTACTAAATGTTCTTGAAAATATAACACATATTCATCCATTGATTTTTACATAATTATTGTGTGAAAACATCCACTGAAGGAAGACTACTCAATGTTATTCAAACCCTGTCAATTGAATAAAGATTCATAAGAATCTCCACACATTAATCATATTGCGAAAAATAGCTCCATAATATAAGAAAATACAATGAAAAATGATACGTACTCTCGTCTCGAGACGGATTAAAACAGCCAACAACAGGTTACAGTGATTTTCTTTCTCAGCAAAGACACCACGTTGTGGAAATAGCGCCGAGAGTTTTCTCCTGATAAATATTTACTTCTGACTGACGTTGCGAAAATATTAGAAAGAAAATGTAAGAGGAAACGTTATAAAATGTAAATCTCTTAACATCTCCCCGCAATGGGAACAAACGCGGGCAGCGGCTCGCTCGTGTTTTAGTTAAGGCTCGAAGCGACCGGCTTACGGCGCTGTTACAACTTCTTACGCGCTAACTTTAGTCTGCAATACCACCACTGATTTACATTTTAACAACTAGTGGTTTATTTAATTTTAACAACTGCTCTATTTATTTTACTTCATTTAAAACTTGGATGTCTCGATTATCACATAGGTACATGAGAATTTTTTTTATTATTTATTTCATTTATTGTGAATCACTGGTAAGTATTACAGGTGTAGTACCTATTAATATAGTGTTAGTTCCACTGTGTCCTGCCCCTTAGGCATACAATAAGTTAAATTGCTTAAACTATGTTAGTTTATTAGTAAGATATTAAAATATTTTATCTATTATTGGATTCATATTAAGAGTGATTGCCAGTCTCACATTATAATAAGGTCTAGAAGACTAAGGCTGTCTTACTTTTTACATGGTCAAAGTTTTTACAATCCACTAAATCGCGATCTCCCATGCCATCAACCACCCTACTCAAAAATATAAGTTTAATTTATCGCATTCGTCACTGCCACGCCGCGGCCATGCATCACGGAGTTCGCACAACAACCGAGCAGCGCCTTGCCGTGAACAACTTGGCCTTAAATCCGGCTGACAGATTGTGACAGCCCGCGTCACTGCGGCTTTTGAGCGGTTTAGCCCAACAACCTACGGCTCCCAGACCTAACTTATTTTCAAACGGACAAAATTCGCAGCTGAAATATTTAGATATTCGTTTGAGTTTGAGCCTTAAGTTGACTGGTCAGCTTGTTAACAGGTAGCATATCAGAAAGGTGGACAAATACTTAGTTTACTTATCTCATTCGAAGAAATCGATACTATTCTTTTTAAATTATTTGTAAATCATGAAGAATTATGTTAATTTTATTAATAATTCGGAATTTTATGGCTTAGGATTACGTAGATGTTTGTTGTTTGTTATAAATCAGTAACAAGTGTTTTATTAATACATTACAAAACCGCATGTAATTAGCACCATTTGTCTCAAGTTACCTTTTATTTTTAAATGGTATATACTGCTATTAACTGAATTATATTATGTTCTTAGCTAAAAAACGCAGCCAAATATATTAAAAATCCGGTTTTTCAAAGTTCTTGGGGTCACGTACTTAACATGAACTAAGCTCATCTAGTAATCATGAACGCACTAACTACTAACAAGAGACCTGAATAATATATAAGCTCAAAGGATCCGAAGTCTAGGCTCAACTGAGGGTTCTTATAGAGGTCTTCAAGGACAGCCGATTACATGAATAAATGTTGGTACGTGAAAGTAATTCACGTCGAAGTGCTGGTAGGATAAAAAAGTTTTAACGTGCATAAGAATTTCTTGGTAAATCAAATTGCAAAATAAATCCTAAGACTTTGACTTTAATGTAATAAAACTAATGCAAGCTTTAATCGGTAGCTCAGGCATCTACTTTACATGAAAGTTAATCACTGGTGGAATTAAATAATCATAATTAATCCTCTCCACTTGTCATCTCTATTAAAAAATATTCAAGATAAATGGTATTGGTAGCTATGTAAAAAGTCAAGTAAGATGGGTGTGAGTAATCGTCAGCGTGAAATCTATAGTTATTAGCTGAGAATTGGGTGTAATTACAAAATAAATCCTACTCCAAAAACGGTTAAATCATATTATAGTATAGACAAAAATAGAAATTATTTAACTTAAAATCGCGTACTTGATGTAGATTTTCGCTATTTGACAAACATTTTCGCAGATAAATATTTCGTACGTCGAATCGAAAGTCTTCATTACCAAGACTTCGGCACCTGCTTCCTCTTTCCAAATTAAAACATCTCTCTCTGACGTCACGGGAACAATGCGTGATTGACGAATCTTTTAGCAATCACAACATGGCATTTTCTTTCCGATTCGGGTTTTGTTCGACAGATCTTAACAATTTTCATCGAAATGTTTCTTATTTGCTCAAAATAATCGGCGTACCCAGCCATTCATTTGGAGTGTTTTTGAATTTCGAATATAATCGATTTGTAGGATAAAGCAAACTTACCCTCGGCCTCGGTATTTATTTTTGTTGTTTTGGTCATATTACGCGTAAAATTAATTTATACAGTATGTATGTAGGTAATGAGTTCCATATAGAAACACTGCAAATAAAACGAAAATATTGACAATAGAAAACTAAAATACGTCTCACCATTTTTCTGCAACGAGCGGCTTTCTTCGCATGTTCACATATGCCACTATAGTTAGTTCCAAAATGTCTCAAAGTTCACAGCACAACACATAATATTCTAGATAAATAAAACATTAATGTTGAACACACACACTACGGCTGTCAAAAGTACGGGGTTCTCAACTCAACTATGTACTTCATGTCTTCTTCGATGTATGGTCATATTGGTCATACGCCACTATAGTTCTAAATGCCTTAATGTTCACAACAGCTCAAGACACAAGATATTTTTACCACACAAATATAATAAATAAATTTTTGACACACACTACGACCATCAAAAGCGCGCGCGGGGTTCTCAACTTCTTTTTTTTTTTTGAAGCCAGCTCAAGGCTTTTCATTGGTTGTGGTCGTGCGGGGGCTCGATCAGCGCGGCGCCACTCTAACCACACAATGACATTGGCTTTAATCTTTTTTTTTTCTTTGTTATTTAATACGTATTTCAAGTCTGCGCCATCTCTGTTATATTATATGGATATATAGGCAACTAATAAATTATGATGAAAATTATTATTTTTTCTTTAAGTTCTAAGAGATAACCTTTTTGAGTTTTCTAGTTTCTCTGTCAGGGGCTACGGAGGTCGAATGGCAGTCACTATAATACAATAACTGAACGTGTCAGGCGTACTAGTTCAGGACAAAAACACTCGGAGAAAGAATTTATTTTTTCATAAATATAATATGTAACTATAATAAAATATTACAAAAGAAAACTAGTAAATAATCTAGTCAAAATTAAAAATTAACACAGTAAAATATTAGGAAGCTTATTTCACTTACAAAACGTGAAACGGAACGTTTAAGCCTTTTTAAATTTACTCGTTCTATGTTTAAAATTGGTTTAATTTGTGCATTTATGATATAGGTAGGTACCTAAATATAGCGTAATATAATTTATCTGCGTAGTTGAAAAATAGTGATACTTCTAATCGTTTTTACATATTATAAGAGTATTTATTTACGCGTACTTATAATTATTAACGATATTGAACAAACTGATGGCAAAAAACAGGTCCTATTTCAAAGGAAATAGAATGGTACGCTACTAATACCTTTCGACACCGAAAACTTTCCCTAAGGCTCTTATCGGATACTCCATCGAAACTTCCCATAGTTCCGATGCTATCGACCCCGTGCCCCATGCGGAACTTTCACTCGCAAAAATCTCACTTAAGCCATGCTCTAGCTAAACAACCATAAATATGTATCTAAAACGGGACCTGCTGCCAAATTACAGGAGGGGACACTATACCCGCTCATATTCTATTTTCAAATCTTCTCAAGGTCACAGAATAAGGACTGTAATAATGATTTTGCAAATAAAGAGCAGTGGTGTGTATTTTAGCATGGAATGTTATTACTCTGTGTCTGGTGGGGTGAACGCTCCAAATGTGGACCCACAAGCAAGTCTAATTTGGGAAGTCGATATGTCGACGATGGTCCTTAAGACAGTTTGATTAGTTGAAAAGTTCTCCCCTCCCGGAATGTAGCGGGTCGCGTGTGCTCAGATAAATCAGAGGAATTTTTGGGATCCACGTGCAAGGGGTCCGTCCTCAAAGGAGCCAGATTTGCGCCTTGATACCTCTTATTTTATGAGCCTCGTACGCTTTGTGATTCAATGGGGTGATATTTTATTCATGCTCTTAATAGTTTCTCAATATTTAAATGCATTTTGGAGGGGTACATGTTAGGGTAGATATGACACTATAACACTTGATGTCACGGCTGAGCAGCGAGTGGAAGGTTAAGATAATAGTGATGGAATAACCCTACTAAAAGACTAACCCTGACTGCATAGATAAAAATTGAGCAAGGGTGCATTTTGTACCACTACATAAATTAAGGTTGATTTGACTCTCGTACTACTTTATATCAGTTACTATAAAATGTGACAATGTTAACTTAGGAATCATATTATATGTAATTAAAAAGAATTTACAAATTAGCTTCAACAATACAATAACAATTGCTTAAGTAAATAATCTAATCGATAGTATAACATTAATACTTATAACACATTAAATAACCAACAACATCTTTTGACATTTTCTATCTTTAATTTGTCTAAGTGAAGTTGTACAATTTTGGACCGAATGAAATGGAATAAAACGACTCGATTAGTTCACACGTTAAACAGGATAGAGGCTTTGCATCTAATCTCGATAATTGAATTTCTATGGCTTAATCTAGTTTAGTATAAAGGGTGACGTGGTAGGTTATTGTCGATATGACGAGGGTCCCATGCAAATTGTAATCGTTTCCGACTGAGCCGATTAGCCTTGTTCGCGAACATTGAGCCTTCGTCTTGTACGAGGTTAATTTGAACTGACTCGTTTAATTTCGATTACAAACTTAGTTGTACTATGGCAGTACCAGTGCCACCCATGCGCAATCTTTAGGTTATTTTCGCCATTCAGGCCCGTTTCACCATCAAATTAACATAGTTAACTAACCTTTTTTTTTCGCGGGAAATGCGTTACGCACCTTAACCCCGTCCTGGGGGAAGGACAGGGTCGTGTGTGGGACTCCCGATGCCCTAAAAAGGACATTGTTCCTGGGCCGAAGATGGAAGTGGCCCAGGGGTTTACCCACTAAACCCCGCGGTACTCCCTCATCGCCTTAACATAGGGGGTATCGGCGAAGCCCTTGCTCCGCGGGCCCCCCAGCGAATGCTCCCCTCTGCGAGTTTAGTAACTTAAGTAAAGCTAAGTAACCTTCCATTACATATTGAATTTACCATCCGTTCGTCCATCCTACTAAAGCAGGATCTCCAATATAGAGAGATCTTTGTCCTATCTGTTATTCCAGTCCAGGAATGTAAATTGATCGGACTCTTAACTCAGTAGTTTGAATACCTATTTCATTTAAACATGTCTCTGGCTGGTCGCAAATTAAAGACAGACTGCTGTGCTGTGCTATCATGGGTATGAACCCCAGGTAGGACCAAATATTTGTACGTGGGATTTCCGACAGTATATTTATAGTGAAGAGTATAATTGCTATTTTTCTAGACCAGTCATAATGTCCTGATCTTACGGAAGTTTGTCTATAATTTTATACAATATCGATTTCTTAATATTATTAGGTAATACAGTTTTCTATATCAATGACGAAAACGTAATTAGCTTTAGGAGAATAGATTAATATAGCTTAATTAGTTCATTGAAGGAAGACGTGGCCCTCAGTGGCGTATTATCGGATATTGTGACGAGGGTGAGAGCGTAATTGCTAGTGCAAATTATTATTGTTAGGAGTTCACTCCGGAGTACGTGAAAATGGGAGGATAATTTTATTATTTATGTGACTAATTGAGAGTCAAGCAAGAGGCACTTAACTTCTCATTAGAAATTGTGAATTAGTAGCTTTAAATCGATCATACTTGTACACGTATTATTTATTTTGTTTTAAATTATTTTTTTTATATTTGGACTAAGCCAGCACTCGACCACAGAGTTGTCTGATGTTAAACAACTATGCGATCTACGATGGAGCGCGCTTGCTTAGGAAAAGCCCGTTAATTCTGGCCTTGAAGAGCCCCAAGTTGTACTGTGTAGGAAAGACAGACAGACTTACTTCTTACTTAGACAAAATACCATACAGGATACATTTTATTTATACTATTATATAACTAATAGGTATATCAACAAAGTGTCCAGAACAAAACATTACAAATAATTATAAATATAAACAGAAATCAATGCAAACATGTGCCATGGACCTATTTAACACATGTATTAGATGATTGTAAAATAAAGGTACGTCACAAGCCCTACCTAGAATAGTTGCGATAAACAGGTACCGATTTTTAAAACAAAACAAGGTCAACAAAACGTTTCAAAAACCCTGTCAGTCGTAAAAAACTCGTTCGAAAACAACAAAAATAAACGGAAATACTCTTTCAGCTTTCCCCGGCGATACCACAGCGAACAATGCGCGGGAACACAGCCTGGAAGTAACAAGAGACGGGCTAACAAATTAATAACCGAACAAAGGGAACTATTCGCAAACTATCGCGCGTGGCGGGTTTAATCTACACTTTTGTCCGAGGGTTAAAAAGGGTCGGGGAATTACTCGCGGTGTGTGCAGGGTTAAGGATCAATTAAGATGCTGATTGGATGTTTTAAGTGGAGCAAAAGTTTGACGTGCCGACATTTTAACATGAGCAGGCTTCTTTAATAGGTTCGTGAAAGTTTTACAATGTGAGATACAGCCAATGAGGAAAATCATTTTATGTTGTGCTCCTTTCGGTTACCTTCAAAATTTAAACAGAAGTAAGATTATAACCAAAACATTTTATTTGATGTTTTATAAGACGTCTTTATGATACATTTTAGATCAGCTGGTTGATAGCACGCAACCCACCTGAAGGCTACAGTGTAAACTAAAAATAGAGATAATTATCTTCACGTTTTTTTTTCTAATTTTTTCCTATTGTTACAATACATATATAAATTTCCATATTTTTAATTTGAAAAAACGTTACTTCTCTTAACAGTCCAATTTCCCAATTACCAACCATCAACAGTTTAGTGTTTACAATATTTGTCACACATCCAATGGCACGTGCGTGTAAAATAAAAACTAAGTTATTTCCGACGGCAAATATTTGGAAAACACGGAATCCTTCCGGTCGACGCATATTGGTAGAGCTTCAATCGCGGCGCGGACAACGCCGGGTTCCGTGCTCCGTCGAGCCCTGATTGGTCGCTTGTTACCGCCGTGATAAAGTTTTTAGCATACGCACTGGCATTACGACACGGCACGATACGCTTTTGATGATAAATAATATTTATTTTGTCTTTTGTATACCACAAGAGTGGCACTAAGGCCCACGGCGGTTACCTGGAGAACTTACTCTTCGTCAGTAACATAGCTCGCCTCTTAAAAATATAAATTGTTTGTAGGAGTAGGGCTAATTAATACTTATTACATAAATGTATTTTATTATTTTTTCCTACAACAAACCTCAAGGATTAGTGACAACAAATTAAGTCGCCTTTTCTAATCGATTTGTGCAATGAAGCGTAAATAAATAAATAAACAAATGAAGGAATTATTTTATATCATAGGCTTTAGAACAGACGTTCCTAGGGTGTGGCAGCACCACCAGCACATTGAGTAATAGCAATGAGCTTCCTTTTTTATATTATTAACTTCCCCGGACGAGCCGGCCCATTCGTACTGTAAAACAGCATGGCTCTATTATGTACTGTATCTCTTAATGCAATAGGCTGCCAATGAAGACGTGGTCTCTTTACATTAAGGTGGGCTGTATGTATGCCTGGTCGCGCTAGAGAGCAGTACTGTCTACTCTATGTAATAGAGGTATTGCTTTTGTTGTATAACGCTACTTTTCCTCGAGAAAAAAATACCAGTTTCAATGTCAAAATTAAACGATGCAAAAAACATTTATCAGTCTTGCTTAAGCACTTGAATAGAGGCACGCATGAGCGGTTCCCTCACACGGGAGGATGAAGGTCTCTGGTATGGATTTACGAGGCAAATATGAATAAGGGAGCCGCGGAGGAAAATGTACGGAGAACTTGGCTTAATTGAGATTTGTTCGGGAGGACTTATTATTTGATCGACTATGAAAAGGGTAAGAAAACGTTAGCAAAAATTTGACCTTTTTCGACAGATTTGCATTGCAAAGAGGGCTTATTAAAATATCGATAGATCCGCTGGTCGATTTTGTAAAGATAACCTCTTTTAGGTTGACGGGTTCAAATGTATTTTTCGTTTGTGACTTGAATATGAAACTAAGAGGAACGCCAGGTCAGTGGATCACAGTAGACACAGCTTAGGTATTTATCTCCATCGAAAATTTCTTCAGTCTCTTGAACTTAATTCTTTCTATTGTATATTTTATAAATATGCATGTTACCTAACGAAATACTAGTAAAGTACTAACTGTATTTAATACTATTATGAAACATTCCAAGAAATCGATGAGCAGTGTAAAATTCAATTGCAAATGTGTTCCTGGTCTCTTTTTATTCTTCTCAAAATTAAGTTTAACAAAACCCTATCCAGGCATTAGCGAAGACTTCCACGTTCAAAAGACAATTCCCTTTTATGTCTAACTAGGTATAATTTATTCGTAATGGTTCAGCGTCGTCATCCTGCGTAATATACCGACTGAGTGGGGAGCAAATGGCCGCTGTTAGCGGTCTGCCGGAGAAGATAAAGATTAAGAAGCGGTGTAGCTGTGACATCTACACCCGAGGTATAAGGGCTTTAATTTTGCTGTGGATCCTTCTGGAAGTTATCTTGGAACTAGACGGTTTGTGCGAAGTGCAGCGTTAAAGTTAAGTACACACCTTTTGAGGATTTTGTAGGATTATATTTTTTTTTGGATTGTCATACTTTCACACAGTGCCTTTGTGCCAAACTGAACTGCAACAAAGTTCTGTGGTGTACCTAAAGCCAAAGATAAGGTATGCTTTATCTGCAGAAGGTTGCATAAAAGTGGAAACTGGATCTCACAGTTTCAATGGTGCAAAAAAATGAAACTACATTATTTTGTGCTTGCTTGAAGCAATTATATATAGAAAAATATTTATTATTATAAAACGCATCCCGTCGTACTGTACTGTATCCAGTACCAAACCTAAATTCTGAGTTATAATTGTACCAATATACATTTAAATCTAAAAAAAGCTTGATGATTTTGCAGCGTTATTGGAACCCAGTGCGTAGGGCCACCATCACAAGCCCACCCAAACAACTGAACGGTGGAATTTCACAAAGTAAACAAATTGCATGCGTGCCCCGCGAACGCGGCGAGCGGTGTAAATAAAACAATTTGCGAGTATTTTGCACATGCTCCCGTAAATACTGTGACGTACCTACTGTACAGGGGAGCCGGGACCTAGCTGAGTAGTTTTAAAAGATGACCATTGCAAATCTTCGTGCATCCTTGTTTTTTTTGAGCGAGTCAGAGTGAGAGAGAGAAAATTGTGAGAAAACTGGCATGGTCAGTTTTGACAGTCAATTTAACCATAATGGTGGTCTGATTCGAATTTCAAACGTTCTTGTTGTTGTTTCATAGTTGTCATCTATCGTAAAAGATCGAAGGAAAAATCATAAAAGAACACGGCTATTAATGTATAGCCGTGTTCTTTTACGATTTTTTTAATTTCTTACAAAATGATCGGGACGTTTAAGTTCCTGATAATTTTGTGACATTCCAGTTCTGTTTTGTATGTTAATCGTCGTGGAAAATTGACAATCTGTATTTTTCTGCTATAAGAATGTGGTAAAAATGTAATTTAAGAGTGACCTTTAAAATGTAAACAGCACACAGCAGACTAACTGAGCGCATCTTGGTAATATTCTTCATTGAAATTGTTTAGATACCGCAAACTTTCCTATTACGTTGCGCTGATTAGATAAGGTAATCAGTCAGCAGCAATTCCGTAAGTTTTATAGTACACGTCCCAGTTCCGTAACAATTCTACGGCAAATTACAATGCAAAGCCAGTCCGCACTCGCATAGAGCGCGCCTCTTCCACAAACTTCGTCCCATGATAAGTCACCTGTCGCCAACTAAATCATATTCTCATCAGATTGAAGTTGGGCGCGGTCTACTGCAATCATTTTAATTGCCTCTCCCCCGCTCCCATTATCTTTTAGATTGTTTCCGGGATGTACATTTTGGGGATGAAAGTTTACAGCGAGGCGTAATCGGAATGGTGACCTACCTTTTCAACCGGGCATTACTTTCAATATTACTGTTCTCCGACTGACATTGTTTACACAAGCAGATATTTTTCAGAACGGAGCTCAAAGTGCGAAACGAATATAAAATGAAAAATAGGAAGGTCAGAATAAATTGATATTTTTCTTGTTAAAATCGTTAAAACATTGTTGTTAATTTATTTAAAATTGTTATTAAACATCTAGATAATCTAGATTAATAAAAACAAACTGTAGTTTAAAAAAAAACTTGCCCAAATCTCTTTATTCTAATTTCAAAGTCATTATTTTTCATCATTCCACCAATTAACGTTAACTATAACAAAAGTAATTATTTTCTTGACTACATTAATTATCTTTTTGCAATTTTATATTTATAACAGGTGAATAATTATATTAATGATCCGTTGTCTGTCACTCATTAAAGCTGCGCCGTAAGCGCAACGATTTAAAAATCTTTAGGCTCGATAGATCCACACCCCGAGAGTATACTCATAAAAAAAAGAGTTCAATAGTTGACAAGTTGACAAATGGGCAACGTCGTGCTTTTTCCACCGGCGTAGTTCGTGTGAAAAATACAAACAATGACTATAGCATGATTAGTGTAATTTAAGAGATTTGAAACATTTTGGTGTATTGTGAATGAGTGAACTTTGAACATTACGGAATCTGATTTGCTGCAGGTGGAGCAGTGACGGTAAGTGTTATTTTTTATATAGACGGTATTTTGAAAGTTTCAAGCGAATAACTGACCTTGTAAAAGTTAATTATCTACAAATGTATTTGATGAACGATTTTATGTGTGTCATATTATTGAGATAGAATTAGAATTTATTTAGATTAATGTTCTATTTAATTACAAATATGAATAACAAATATTATTGTTCTGTTAAAAAACTTTTGTTTGGTAGATTACCGATAAATGTTCATCTGGTAACCACTCGACTGTTTATTATGTATTTGTGACATCCAAATTTGGTAAAGTTTATAAATCAATTATGCAAATCACTTTCCACTGACTCTGATCCATCTCCAAAACATTTTGTTCTTTTTTTACATTACTCCATTTATACATTTTCCTACTTTAAATCTAGTATCGTTATTCTAATCCTTAATTACTTAGAATATTCCCAACGATTCCGGTTCCTGTGGAGATTTTAATTAGTGCGAACTTGACCTAGCGGTAATTACGCCCGAGCGACAATTCGAATGAAAGAATCGTAATCGCCCAGATATTTAAATTCTTGTTGGAAAGACCGTTGTTTTATAAAGTGTGGCTTGGATTCTAACAACCATTTCGCGCTTTTAATGAACAGAGACTTCTTTTTGTTACGTTTCCTCTTGTTCCGCGGAATTAACTGTTTTATTTGCTGCGGTAATGTTGTGACGGTACCTCTCGAATAATTCGTTTTAGTACTTAAGGTTTTTAAATGTAAAATACTAACGAGTAAATGTTCCGCCCTATCTGCAGAACAGTCACTGCTGATTGTAAAAGAAAACATTTACTGTCTTTGCGAAAAGAAATAAAGATTGCAACTTATACATTTATTAAAGGTCGCATACCATTTCTGGCTTCCGATTTTTTTACACATGATTAAATTTAACTTTGTGTATTTACCTTAAATTAAAAAACACAGGCTAGGCTGCTAATGTTTGAACCTTCATTACACTTTAATTTTCATGTTGTAACTTCAACCTGTCTAAGAAGGTGTAAGGCTAACCCTCCCAGGTTACGCCAGTGCTTGGCAGGCGGTTAGTCTGACTCAAAGGGAGGGGCACTCAGCCATGTCGCTCGCTGCGGCAATCCGACGCGGGCGCATTCCGCGCGCAGATACTGTAGCAGTATGCTAAGGAGCAAGTGCTAGACAAACTAGCAGCTTTGGGTTTAAAGATATCTATTTCCCATTAGAACTTATAATGTATAGTTTATTTACAATGAGAAATTTTAAAAATTAAAAGATAATAATTATGTAATTTGCTAGCGCAACACAGCAGCAATAGTATTCACTATTAATTTACATTACATTAACTTATTATAACCACTAGCTTTCTCAAAAGCTTCATTTGCGCAGTATGTTGACCCGATTTTGACGATTTGACTGACAACCCGCCATAATTAATAATAGCTCCAGCTGTGTACCGGCTATATTTTTTATAAATGTGAGAGCTAGTACACTTGAAATAAAGCTCGAAGACCAGATGACCGTTCAGTCTGGCAGAATATTGAGCGACGCTTCCTGATGAAGTGTCCCTCAATGAAATGGCTGTGACCGCTTACCATCAGGTGGGCTGCGTGTCTGTCTGCCAACTGACGTGGTATAAAAAAGAAACTCGAATTTGTGCTCACCAACTCGCAATAGCAAGCATGGTTATTAAGTCCGTACCTATCCCTATAGCTTTTAAACAAAGTCGAAAGCATAATAAAGATAAACAATAATGTAATTCATTACAATATTTCCAAACTAAAAGTTTCTGTATACTTCTGGTATAGCATCGCTTCATTCACTTCACTTGGCATCTGTTTACAAACATAACTCACACAGAAAACAAGAATGGAAATACAGGCAAAGTTCCACGTTAACAGCCCCTTGATTTATGACCCATTAGCAACCATTTATGGAGATTTCCGACATCAGATATCACTTCGCAGATTCAGCAAGAAACATCTCTTATTCATCTGGAAATCGGACGAGTAGAAAAACGGCGTCGTCGAGTTATACATATTCATAGCTCTACTCGTTGACACAGGCTCCTTTGCGAATTAATTTAGTAAATTTGAAGAGGATTTTATTTACATCTTTTATTGTGCGCAGATATTATTTGTAGCGACTCTTTTTTTTCGGAGGAAAATGCCTTGAAGTGCTATAACCGCTGGCTAGAGATCTGCGGTCGAGTGTGATACTCAAGACTTAAGACGTTCGTCTCACAGCCCACTAAACTCTTTTGGTTTCCTCTTCACACCAGAAAAGGACGAAGAGATGCACGTAGTAACAGCTATTTTGTAATCTGTGACATAGTTAGGTATTTAAGTTTGGTGAGAAAAAATTAAACTTATTAATGTTTATAAATACTATTGTTATAATAAACCTAATAAACCACTGTAATATTGTAAAGTTCCATTAAAACTGACAGATCTAAAATAAAATAAACTAATGACTGAATGAGAACCGAGAAAGCGAACGTGTTCAATGGAAAATAAAAATTGCCCCGATGTTTCACTTTTGAGAATTAATTGACCGATAGATGCTCGCAATCACGTTTGATTTTTAAGCTTCAATATGTTCCTATACGAATAAAACCAGGCTGGATATGACTCGTTAAGAAGTCGTATAGTTGAGATTCGAAAACAGGATCAAGTGGGTCAGGAATCAGTATACGAGTATCCTATTATCAGGGTCGTGTACTTGGATGTACAAGGAAAATATGAGAAAATAATATTTCATTTCTGCTTCTGGACGTAGGTATTATTCTTGTATCTCTTTTTAAAACTGTACATTGCTTGTTTAACCGCTTTCATTCGGGCGTAAAAATATCTTTGGAGATGGGATTTCCGTTCTGATATGTATAACCTGAGTACTTACTGTCTACTTATGTACATCTCCATATTTGGGGATCAAATAGAAAGACATTTAAAAAGTAATTTGGGTAATATAATTTGTTAACCACTCGTAATTTATACATGTCTAAGTATCTGTTTAGACATATTGTGATATAGTGTACCGTGTTGATACAGTTTTGTCACCAGACCATTTTCTTCATGCTCTGATTCTGTCAACAAATGTGTTTACAATTAGAATGACAAATAGCAGCAAAGGAATTAAACGAAGCAGCGTTATTGCGACGACAACACCGCAGCGGCTCTCTTTGTGTCGTGATCATAGAATTAATGTCTTGTTCTTTGAGCCGCCATCATGATATTTATCAAAATGGCGGCGGTTTTGTATCAAAAGAGTAATGACGTATTTTGTCGTGTAATTTGTTTTAAAATTATTTTTAAGTGATGAGTATTTATAAATTGCATTGTTAATTTATGAATTAAAACAATATCATTTTGCCAGACAAGTGTGTTGTCCACTACATTACGAATATGACATGTCCTTTTCTTCAAGCGTTTTGTCCCGATGGTTCAGGACTTGTGAAGTCAAGTAACTACATTGAAGCTACTGCTATAAGACCGCCGTAACGCAAATAAAATAAAAAATAAGAAATGACTTTGGAAATGTACTAAACATTTATACAACCAAATAAACAGTTACAAGACGCATTCAGGCTTAAACGGCTATTAAGATTAATAAGCCACGCAAGTTATTTTATCCAGCTTACGCTAAAATTACTATCCGATCAATGGGTCTAATAAGAATTTTCATAGCTCAATTGCAGTCTAACATAACCGGAAAGAGATCAGGAACATGACTCCGGCTTTAGTCGTTATCTAATAAGAAGGATGTGTTTTTCTCATCCTCATCAGAACAGCTCACGATGACGTATGACAAGGCAGTCTTAAAATATTAGTTCCAAAGTCGGTTAGCGTAAATCAAAGGTACACACGACGCTAAATCAACGTAAGTGCCGCGTCGTAAATGTAAATAATAATAAAAGTAACGCTTAATGTGCCAGTATTTTTTTATAAATACGCGTAAGAACACGTTTTGTGACATAGGTGATTTATTTTTATTCTTGTTAAAAAAATACGAACGATGAGTATTTATTTAGGAAACCCTGTTTAGTATTATTATTTACGATTCTTATTTTTTTTCGTTATTCTTATTTGGATTAAAAAAATTGTAACACCTAATCATTTCTGATATTTAATTTTATTGGGTTAAAACCAGTGCAATATCTGAAAAAAATAAAAACTACTACAAAAAGGTTTCAAAACAAAGCATAAATCTATCCAACATTACTCTATACACTGTTACCGTATGATTGAAAGTTCAAATCAGTTTTTCCCACACCCACCGCACTAAAGCAATCATTTTCGAACAGACACCGCGACGCGATATTTTTCTCAAACAAACACAATTTCGAGTTTTGCATATCCCGCCGCGGAAAAATATTATTCATACATTTAAATACAAATACAGAAACAGGGGAGCCAGTGATATCTGACACACAGGACTCGGTGACATTTTACCATACTTCGAATATGTACACTCGTTACGTTTACGCCGATGTTCACACACTTCTGGCTAAGGAAATAAGGTTTAGAATTCCATGTGGGAACTTCAGGTGAAGTTTGTTACATGACATCCGACCCACTTTAAAGGGAAACGACCCGAATACAGGGTTACAAAATAGAATACAAACATTGCATCACGCTTAACGAAATTAATCCGACTTGCGAGACAGGTTCGAGTTGGGAACTCGATTGGCTAAGTATTTCAGAGATAAAGGTGAGACTTCTCGTTCGAGTTTCCCTCGCAAATTATTTTGTTGAGAGAAGGGTATAATAGAATTTGTTGATTTATCTTCCGTAATTATTGTTTATCTTCATATCGGCTACCTCCTTTAAATTTGCTTTTGAGAAGTTCACGTATTCGTATTTAATACAAAACTGTTCTTTATTTTCTTTACCTCAAAATAATATGTATATTAGAGTTATTTATCATGCAATATTTGATATAATGATTTCCCTTGTATCGACAGGTTTTTCGCAGAAAGTCTTTTACGGAAAATAACTATTTCGTTCTCACAAAGGTATAAAAATATCTCAACACAAATTACATCACAACCCGTTCCACCATTTTTCGAAACAGAACATTAACTCTCTGCTGAATAAAATATAAGTAGAAACTTATACCTCAGTACAGTTATTTGGTCTGAAGACAAATAGGAAAGAACTTTCCGCATATTGCGTCGCATAGTGCTTTAAAAAGCCTATAAAGCGCAACATTGAATGCGGGCTCAGTTTGAGAACAATTCAATGGGTCAGGAGCGCTGTCGAGTCCTGAATAAAGAACTCAGAATGTGTAACAAAGTTGCGCTTTAGCGATGCAGCGCTTATGTGCGACAATGAGTTGGCCATTACGGCGAGGGTTGACAACTAGAAATACTGATAAATATTTCTTCCAAATGATCTTTACGCGCAGGTTTGTACTGAAAGTGGATTGGATTGCGGGGTGAAACGGAACGTGGAGTGTGGGAATGAGAATAATACAACTAATTTGAAGCACACATTTCATTCCTTCATTATGTTCTTACTGTCTGCCGTTTTTTACTATGTCACTTTGTTACATTTTATTTTTGGTTGAAGGAGATGACTAAATGGCAAGTAAAAAGTTATAAATATTTTGTTATACATAAAAAACTACAGACAGTAGTAACAAAGAACTCTTAGATTAAAAAATTTAATAAATTGTTTTTAACATTTGTGGAATGACCTAAAATATTAAAACACGTTAGTTAAAAGCGTTAATTTAAAGTGTAAAATAATGTTAATTTAAACTGTGAATTTTGCAACTTTATGAAGCCCTACTTTATAATGCCAGCCCTAGTGATCGTTGAAAATAGTTTCGCGCTCAAAGTTGTTCGCGCGCTGGTTGCGTAGCGCGACCGCGATGCTGTGATTCACTGAGCGGGGTTTGTTGTCGCATGAACCCGACTCGTCACGTATAATGGACTGATTGCATGCCTCATCTGGCATCACTAGGTATTATAGCTTAAGACCAGACAAGTTAAAGGCATTCTATTACTCAGAAACGACAATAAAGTTTTTTGAATAGAACGGGAAGCGGGTTTTTCATAATAATAAAATTTCACCAAATGCTTACGAAATGTACCTACGGAACGCATAACGAATTACCTAGTTTGGGACGCTGTGTGAAAATTTTCCAAGAATATTTATTTTTCACTGCTTAATATCTTTAATGCGAAAATTATCCCGCAATTTCTGGCGCTGAAACCTTAACGGGCAATGTTTGTTTGCAAAAACACCGCTGATCGAGCGATTTGCATAAATCTACAGTACGTCTTAGTTTCTCGGTCTGGCGCAAAAACGCCGCCGCGAAACAACGTGAATTATGCCCGTTTCCACAAAGGATTCTTAAAAAGGCAATTCAGTACTTGGCCAAGGAAAATCTATTCAAGTATTGTTTTTATGTTTAATATTGGTTTGATTGGTTTCCCTTGTCAGCTAGTGTCAGACTTGCTCGCTATGTTCGCTTTCATAAAAAAAAATTGTATCGATTGCTTAATGTCTTTCTCGTCTTATAAAGCAGTTTATTATTATCCATTATGTCATAAATATTTTATTTAATTAATAAGTATAAACGACCTCTAATTAATACCTATCTGATTCTCTCTTGAATAATCTTACAAGTTCGTAAATTAACTCTCAAAGAAAAAAGACAATTAACGAAAATGGAGCAATCAAAAGCTCACTTCAACTAGAAAAGGAACCGAGTGCCGGACGTTATGACTACTTGAGCTACATAGATTCTGTTAATAATCCTTTAGAAAATAAACTGTCATAAAAAAAAAAACTAATGAACTTTTTGTGACTATCTTTGAAGTCATAAAGGATAATGGTTGTTGTACAAAAATAGTAAGGTCAATAATTTCCCTTAAAATATTAAGTTTTAATTAGGAGCAGTCTGTTGTTTAAAATATTATTGCTTTTCTCGTAGTAGAAATTAACCTGCTTTGTTATATTGCTAGATTGAAGAAAATTTAGTAAGCGTAAATGAATTTAAATACCAATTCATTGCATATCATGCCTTGACGGCCTAGGAAATAGGCTCTTGTCTTGAAGTTTACTAGAGTCTATCTTATCGAATTAAATTACAGACTTTATCAATTGTTACTTGATAAAACAGAATGAAAGAGAGTATGGTCTGTAACTACTGCAGTTTTGCATACAAAGTGCCCTCGCAAACGCGTGAACTGAGAGAAGCGCCTCCCTTCGTGTAATTTTCACACATAACGCGGTACGAACTACATGCTTTCTTCTGGCGGGCTCCCAAACACTATTATGTCGTTGTCTGGGACTTACACGTAACGATGCTATAGAATAAGAACATTGCTTTAAATGTTATAGAGAGATTCAACCACTACTTTTTGTAATACTTCTGCTGGCAAACAGATGCAAACTTCGTGTAAAATATTTTTATATTTTAAGGCAAATATTTATTTCTTACATAAACTGAAGCAAATCTGGTAAAATTTACAGGTGGCATAATATTCTGAATGCACCCCTTTCAAATGTGAAAGACGACGTTTCAATTATCGTCTTTTGCTTTCATTTTGTTCGGTGTCAGTGAGAATTGAAAAATTAAAACGACAGTTATATCTTTGGAAAACCTAAAACTAAAGACCACTGCAAAAAGTTCCTACATGATATTCTCTTAAAGTTAATAACCACTTTAAAAGATATCCTTTGAATTTTCCATCTAAAATCGTACCGTGTAAGCTTAATTTAACCACGCCAAGGCGTGACACTCATTTGTCAACGGGAAGACATCTCCTGACCTGAAAAATTAGATGCACGCCATTTCCGTCCTTATTCCCCAGTCTTAAAGACCATGGACACCAATCACAGTTTTGGCTGGCGACTATTTGAATCCAAGGGAGAACTAGATACTTTTTCCGCGGATAAAAGGAGGGGATCCAGTAAATAACAATAATCACGCGATTACCTAAAAGTCTCTTTTGATTTAATATAAAGCCTGCTCATTTGTGACGATGGAAGTCGTTTAGGGGGACTGTCTCTTCAGTTGCTGAGGTAGATAGAAATGATTGGAGATGTGACAGAGGTAACGCGAGGGTTTACTCGTTTGGAAAATGGAAAGGTGGTTTTGAGAGAAACTCACTATGCGATATTATTTTATCACATTGTGATTTGATCATGTTATTTAATAATTTTCCACGTAATGACCGGTTGTGAGAAGCCGTGCGGGGATACAACCTGCGACCTCTGGTGTAATAGCCGGCTTCTCGACCACTACACCAAATGGCTCGTCAATGCTTTAGTCGATTGCCAACAAAAACAGCATCTATGAAATCTCAAACATCCATTATAATGGATGACTGATAATTATCAGTCACGTCTACATATTTTGTTTATAATTACGAACAAATGGTTTCATGTGTGCATGATGCGCCCATACCATTTACAATACGAATGGCGACGACACGACAGTTCCTAGCAGTTCTCTCTTTAATATCCAGCATTTCATAATGGAAATAAAAACTGCTGCAAAACCAGGTAGTAATGCGTCTAAAAGAGCCGAGAGACAACCCGCACCCGCTATTAATTAAAAAAACCACGCTCCAATTCGCAACTTGCCACACAGCCAGGGTTGCTAGGTAAAAATAACATCTATTCCAATAATATTAGTATAACCTGACCAGGAAAATAAAAAAACCTGCTTTGGAGGCGCCACATTAGCTATGGATAAAGCAACACTTGGTTGCTATGGTCATACTCACAAATAACTCACAATATCCAATAGTAACAAAGCACGGTTGACAATTGACATCACACTTTGACAGAATAATGATGAATGACATCTTTTTGTTTTTTTATTTGATTGTTGCCACTTGAAGAAATAATTTCCCATATTTTTCCGCAATATGACGAGGTTTTTTATTTTATTGGTCGGGCTAGTACATCGTATTAACTACGAACGTTTAGAGAAAGTTTCAAAATAGTATTGAGGTCGATGTGCTGTCTGTGTCTTTCTTTTTCACAGAAGCATTTAAGAAGTTGGTTTAAGCACTTGTGTTATGGACACCAGAAACAACAAAGGTACCATTAATTCAGTACATAGTACGTACGTACATAGCCATCGACTCGCTAAGAAGAAGAAGAAGTACATAGTCTAATGAGTGTGTGAGACTCGGGACTAAATGCGTTCGATTGACTACCCAATTAATTACAGAAAGGCACGCAGTCCACCTGATGTTAAGCGTGTGGGAACGAGTACACTTGAAATCAAAGGCTCGAAGATCAGACGAGCCTACAGTCTGGCAGCACATTTAGCGAAAAGTGTCCCTCAATGGAAAAGGCCGCAGTGTCCGCTTACCATTAGGCAGGCTGCGTGCCTGTCTGCTAATTGATCTAGCATGTAAACCCATTGTAAAGCCTAGCCTATTTCTGTTTTTTTTTTTTAACATATCTTTACGTTTGCAAATTCTGTAACAACCCTATACTGTGATGTCGGGCGGTGACGTGGGAGCGGCGAGGTGCGGGGGCTCGCCAGAATATCATTCCCGTAATTATTAATAGTGATTCAGTTTCGTTACGTTTCCGTGAGGCGTTTGTTTTTGTCATTACTGTGATTTGTTCTTTGTGGCATTTTATATGAACAAAGAATCGGGTTCTTACTAATTAATGTTTTGTTGCATGTAATATTTATTTTTATTCTTGTGACGATTCAGTTTGAAAAGGTTTTTGTCAGCGGATATTTTTTCCTTATTAAAAAGAAGCAGTATTTCGCACTCTGTTGTTGGTAAAGAAAATCCTTTTACTGAAATTTCAACGGAATCATTTTGAGGTCAATTTGTAAACCTGTTTGCCGAAACATCTTCGATTTAAAATTTCAAAGAAATCTTAGTTGAGATCGAATTTTATAAATAGATCTAGACAAAAAGCCTCACTGGTGCAAGTTCAACTAGGTAATTATTTAAAATTGAATGGAATCGTATTAAATTCAGATGTGACTGATGTCTTTTTTGTCAATTATACAGATGAATTACGTTTTACTTATCAGTGCAGCGGTGAAATATTGGTCCTGAGTATCTTTAGGGTTTTTTTGTACCATGGTAACTTTTGATTTTTGGAAATCGGTAAAATTTATTAAAATGCTTGTTACCTTCATAGCTACTTCTTCTACGTTGTGAAAGAAAATAATCAAAAACAAACCAACAAAACAATAACGAAGTTAAATAATGAAATAGGAAAGTTATTTCGTCGTAAATACGAGCCTCGGTTAATTAGCAGCTCTTCAGCCCGGAGCAGACAGTCGGTCGATTAGCTTAATGAAGACGACACTCACTAGTTATTAGCACCCGTTTGCGAGCTCGGCATTTACTATCGCGTACAGGATAGAACTATTTTGGCTTCAATATATTTTAACTATATAAAGACTTTTCAACCATCATTTTTGACGAGCCATTTGGTGTAATGGTCGAGAAATCGGCTATTACACTAGAGGTCGCGGGTTCGATCCTAACACAATACAAACATTTGTGTGCATGAACATGTCTGTTTGTATCGGTCTGGGTGTTTCTATGTATAATATGTATGTTTTTACAAAAAAAAAAAGTATATAAGTAATGTTTATCCGTTGTCTGGCACCCATAGCACAAGCTAATGCTTAGTTTGGGGCTAGATGGCGCTGTGTGATTAATGTCCAGAGATATTTATTTATTTATCGAACTAAACAAAATTATTGGGATGTAAGGATAGTAGTCACCATCAGATGGGCTGCGTATCTGTCTGCCAACAGAAGTGGCATAACATTTTATAAACGGGGAAAAATATCTTCAGCGAAAATTCAAATACAAACAAATGGCTGTGATCTTTCCTTTTTCTAGAATAGGTGTAGCGCTTGAAGCTTGAAGAAACAATATTAGTTATAGAGTTTCTTTTTATAAGTTGACCATTTATTTAGAAAATCGAATTTAATTAATCAGTTTAGACTTGTGGAGAGTGCGTGATACTAAAATACGGACCATTCATTTTCAAAAATCGAATTCAATTACTCAATTTAGACTCGTGAAAGTACATAATTTGATAAAAAATATGCCTAAGATAAACCCGATTCACTGGTTCACAAAATTGTCTCACTATTTCGTGACTAAAAAAAATTACGAAATTACGTTCTCAGAATACAAACATCCTGTATAAATTTTCACTTCGTCGATAGCCAAGTCCACAAATCTTCATTCACAGCATCACAAACACACAAACAACCGGCTGTCGCTCCGATATTGATCTCACCCAGTATGGCTATTGACCTACTTGTCAACTTTGTGCATTATGAACCTCTAAGTGTGGCCGCTGCCCGACTCGCTTATCGGTAAACAACTGGGCAATGAAAGAAAAACTTCGGCGAAGGAAAAAATATCGAAGTTAGCTCAAATACTATTGATATCGTCGACATTGGCGATTCCGCTGATTAATATCGGGGCAACGACTTTTGAATTGTCTGTTTATTATTATGTACCTACTACTTTTAGTAACCATATTTTGACGTAGAGTGAATCCGTGATAGCAAAAGCATTACTCATATGTATGTATGCTTGTGTGTTTATTTGTGCACTATTATGTCCTACGTTGTAGGTTTATTAATTTTAAGTTAGTTACTGTGTAGTTAAAATTATTAAGCACTTCCTAAATAACGAAACTTATAAATTACCACATGCCTGGCTTTTATCTCGAATCCTCCTTTTCATTAAGCGAAGCATGTAGAAGTATCATTGAGGTATGTACGGATTGACTAGTAACTAAGATCCCCTGTCTTTTGCATCTAATTTGTGGCTTAAGACTCACACAAAGATAAATATCAGATAACTTTGTGTCTAAGTTAGGGCGGAAACTGTTGATTCTTGCACCTGACAGATCTGTAGTTACATCAGATTACTGCCTGACTGCGAGGGTACTTAAGAGAAGAGGGTGATTTATCCAGCACACGTGTTAAAGTTGAATAAATATAAAAAAAAATTATACCAAAGCTAATTTAATTCAGAAGTAAGTATCTCAGCAATTTATTGCAAGTTTTATAATTCCTTGAGCCCTTCAGTTCGATCACAAGTCTGCATCTGAACTCACAAACGCACTTGGTCTAGCTCAAAATTTATTCTCCTCTTCAGACTCCCTCGTTTTTGCGAAGTACTCCGCTCATGACAACTCCTCATCCTTCTGATTATCTTTGTCTTTGAGTCGGTTCCCGCCCGTTAAATATTTCATAAGCTACAGCACTAAAGCGGTGTAAATATTAAAACGTCTCCACTTAAAACCCAGCCTTCAAGATTATTGCAGAATGCATTCGAAGCCTTAATATAAATCTTTCCTAAGCCTTAAGTGTAACGAAACGCCAAGTGTGCGGAAATAAACTTAGTTGAGGTATAAGCATTTAGGGTAATTTATATTTTGTCAAAATTTATTTGTTTTGTTCTATCATACAATTTAGTATTTACTTAATATTTCAGTTTATAATTTTATATTATCATTGCAAGTATTTCGACAAATAACAAACAAAAGAGTTTTATGATGCAGAACCATTTCACAATAAAACAAAAATACATCTAGATCTAGATGATATTTAGGCAAAAATACACAAATCTGAATATATTTTTGTCACATATTTGACCCAAATGTTTTATCATTGTCCCATTGTCCCTTATGTTTTTCAGTAGTCTTTATAAACAGACATGTCATGTTTATGTGTACCTGAGTGTGCGAGGATCCAACTAGCTTTTTTACTATTACACAAAACCAGCTGTCAATGACTATGCCGAACTCCTCATATTACCAAGAATTTGTCTTGATCAATTGGGTTAATTATGAGCTGTCGTCTGAACAAAACGAGTATTTGTTGCATTACCAAACTTGAGCGCGGCTCTCCCGTGCCTCCAGATTCCCGATGGGAACTCGCGGCCGCGGCGCCGGGAACTTCCCCGCTGCATAAAATATTCCTCGTACCTTCGGAGGTTTCCCAAACTTTTGCTTTATTAAACTCGTTTCCGCCATTACGGCAGTTTCTTTTGCTTTCCCGATTATTTGCATGAGCGTTTAAACATCTTTGTTTCAACTGTTTTGAGGGAGTTTTAAAAGAATTTTCTTCATCTACAAACTTTGCCTTTGACTTAAATTTTAATGAAATAACATTTGGGGAAGTTGGGACAAAGTGTTCAATGATACGTGAAAAGATGTGGTTCGGGATCGAGCAGCAGATATTTTTTTTCTTACAAAATTATACATAATTATAATTATGTACCGCTTGTTTAATTCAGATTCAACAATAAGTAGCGTTTGTATTTAATAATTCATCCTTGTTGAATTTGCAGTGTTGCAAATATTATAAAATAATTTTAACCCAAAACCTACCTACCTACTTTAATAAAAACAATTGAATCTACGGATTAAAATAACCTCTGAACATTTAAAATACATTTCAACTCCAAAGCTGTAATAGAATATCTTCATCGTGGCTAAAATGTAAAATTTATCGTCTAAATTGCGACCTTTGATGAATTTTGGTAAAACCTGGAAGGTAATTTATTGAAATCGACCCTGACTGAATTCCTTATGTATTTACTTAGGCGCGATGGTTCCCGTGACCTCTGAAAGCTTCTCCGCCGCGGTCTCTACGAATCTAGAACCATTTTAATAAGTCAAACGGAAAATTGTTCAGCCTTAGCAAAGGACAATGTTTTAGGGGTTTATTTGCGTTTGTAAAATTGGTTACTCGATTAAATGAAATGCTCAAAATTTTGTCTTCAAATTGTATTAAATGTAAATTTTCAATTTCTTTCACTGTATTATATGTATTTCAAAAAGCTTTTTAACCCTAATAAAAATAATAATGACCATTCATGGGAATTTTCTAAAATGCCTTATTGGATAATTCCTTGTCATATTAATAACTAGCCTTCCGCCCGCGGTTTCACCCGCGCGTAATCTCTTTTTTCAAATATCTCCCCCTTCCCCCCACATTTCCGGGATCAAAAGTATCTATGTTCACCGGGGACAGTGTAGCTTTCCAACAGTAAAAGAATTATTCAAATCGGTTCAGTAGTTCCAAAATTGTTAATCCCGTGGGAATGAGGCATTTCCCGTAGGAATTTTATAGCCTATGTCCTAATCCGGGTTATAAACTATACATGTACAAAATTTCATCTAAATCCGTTCAGCCGTTTAGGCGTGATTGAGGAACAAACAATCATCCAAACATCTAAACATCCGAACATCTAGACTTTCGCATTTATAATATTAGTAGGATTAGTAGGATATTAGTAGGATTTTTCTTCGATTGACTGAGCACACATACAATTTTGTGGAGCTCGATTAAGCGTTAGTTTGATGAAATCTGATATAAACAACAGTTACTCAGCCAAAATTACTATGGCTAAGATTTGTAACCTTTTTCTTACTCACTCTTTTTTTAATGTCAGATAATAGACAAAAAAAGAAAAGTGTAGGTTAGCAAGTTCTCCCCTCAATGTTGAACAATATCATGTCACCACCAGGTGTCGTTCGCTGTAAGAAACAACCCACTTAAATCAACGAGCCGCTTATCCGCAAAAACTGAGGAAAGCCATTGCGAGGCGCAATCATAAGCAGACGCTGGTACACGTCCGGTTTGTCACTGTCAGTCCTCCTTTACTCAGACAAGTAGTGGAGGGGTCACACAAGGCGTTGTAATTACCCCAAAGTTATTCTTTGTATGTCAACGAAACGGTTTGGTGATTTAAATTATAAATTCAATGGAATATGTTAAATAAAGAAAGCAACTTTGTACATAGCCATTATATTAGCTTCATTAGCTAACATATTTGCGACATATTTTATGCATATTACTGAAGCTAAAGCATCACAAATGAAACCTTCTAATCTATATTCTGAATCTAAGAAGATGGGCCAAATTCGTAAATTAATATAACAGTCAGCATATGAGATGATGAAGACGGGCACTACCAAGATTAGTCTAATATGAATATGTAGATTATGAATAAGATTTTGGAAAAAGCCAGGTCAGCGGTACCGAATAAAGAAAATCGCTTGGCTCCAACAAGGGTTAATTTCTTGACTACACCATATTATACGAGTATGTATGATTTAGTATAATAATAATATTAGCCTTCATAGTTATAAATGCCTTACGAATAGATGTAGATCTCTTAGTGTGCATAGCTGCTGTAAAAAGTGTAAGTTCGAGTAGAGTGCCGGCGACGGGCGTCATTTCATAAATCTTCTGCAGATGCGTAGGTAACCGCTATAAATTCGCACTGCCACCCTGAATGTTAGGCCTGTGTGGTACAACTGATAAGACGAGGCGAGAATTTTTGGTGATCATAAAATTATTGTCTTTTAGCTGTTGTTTTCAAATCTTATTTTTTAACTTATTCATTTCATTTTATTTATTTATTTTATTTTATTTATTTTATTTTACTTTAATTAACACGGTATTACACCAATTACATTAATTAAAGAATATGTAGGTATACGTTAAGAATAACAAAAATAATAATATTTCTTAAAACAAAAAATATCTTCTATCATCATTATTTACTATACAAAAGATTGTTAAGTTTGGTATCACAGAATTTGACTTGCTCATTCGAAAAGAATTCCTTAATATTATTGATCGAAATAATGATGACGTATCATGGTATAATTTAAAATTTTGCCGATGTCTCATATTTCCTGAATCCAACAAATAATAACAATTTTATTGGTTGAATTAACATTAAAATGAATTTATTATAATCAGAATTTTATAATGATAATGAGTTAAGTTTATCTTTCTTAAACAAAACAGTATCAGCAGGGATTAAACCTTTTTTTACATGTCTTGTGACTTGAGGCGTAGAAAATCGCAGCGGTACCCGGGACCGAATAAAAGATAACGATTGAAAGATTCTCAGCGAAAGTGCGATAGCGCCACCATTCCGGGACATGTGTTTTTGATAGTCCCCTCCCTCACCCCTCCGCTATCTCCCCTCGCTGCAGCCGTCACGGGAATGTATTCAGTGTACCACCAGGGACTTATACAGGTAGATAGGACCACCGGGTGCAAATTGTCGCCTGTTTTGGTTTGGCGTTTTAGTTGTTGGTCTAAAACTAAACATTTGTAGCACTTATTGCTATTGTTGTTAGAGACAAAATAACGCGTAAATGCAATGAAAATTGTATTTGCTGAATTGTTTCTATGTCACATGTTTTGTTTATTCTCATCTCATCTTATGAGTTACTGAGTTAAAGCAAGGGATTACGCTGAGTTACCCATGTCTATTGTTTCCCCCAGTTATCAGGAAACGGGAACTTTACGGCGGTGGCCATAAAAAACGCTGTGACTTTATTAGTTTGTCGGTTTTTTGGAACGGGAGAGAGAAGATAATGCCACTAAAGCAATTAGGTACAGAAGGTTCGCTTACATAAAAATAAAGTATCACCGCTTTTTAAGACTTCCCCGCTGTGGCATTTTTTGTGCGTTATTTTCAAAGATGTGAAAACGATCAGAGAGACTTAAGGAGGTACAAAAGTTGCGATTTATTAAAAGCATAGTTTGAAAGTATTTCTACAGAACACTTTCAACTGTAAAACAACAGCTATGTTGGCTATTTGTTTCTTTGTCTTAGTTCTATGTTTTGTTTGACTAAAAAAAATAAATGAATATTAATTCGACTATAGTATACAATGGTTTTTTTATTCAAAAACAGTTATTAAATAATTGTATATAATACGCGTATGTATTGTAAATTTTATATTGTTTTTGTCCGTAATTCAAATACACTGATAGCCTGTGTTTTACCCTACATATTGACGATCCAGACGTATTGACTGAATTTTCAAGGGTTTTAAATCAACTCAGCTTAATTACCAAAGAGCTATCACACGCCTAAGCTGCCCTGCACAGACTTATCATAACGAATAGAGTATTGATTGGTACCTACGAGTAATAGACTTGGCAGATGTCAAGATAGCAATGTATGTAGTACTTTCTGTTTTCCTAGTTCTAAGTTAACCTTCTGTGTAACTACGAGCTAATATTATTCCCATTCCGTTTCCTGGCTGCAAGTTTATCTAGAGCTTTGTCTGCGTCTCGGTTGGCTTTGTCCTCGTGTCCGGCTGGATGAGCTACTCGCCTTGCGAATGTAACGAGTGTAATGTTGTGAGATTCCCTGCTAGCGTTAGTTGGGCTTTGTGTTCGCTGTGTTTGAGGCGGTTTGCGGACCTAACGTTTTTAAATAGGATTATTGGTAAACCGGTTTAGTGAAGGCCTGTTCTAACACGCAGCTGAACAGTTCAACTGCTGAAAGTTTTATTTTCTTTGGATTACACTAAGGGCTCAAAGATCAAATGAGCCAATAGTCTGGCAGCATATTGAGCGACTCTTCCTGATTAAGTATCCCTCAATGGAATAGGCCGTAGTGACCACTTACCACCAGGTGGGCTGCGTGCCAACTAAAGTTACAAAAAAAATCTTGATTTTGAAATTACAAAGTAGTTTTTGATTGCCATTATTATAGAAACTAATAACGAGACACTGTAAAGTTTTTCAAATGTCAAGTTCAATAAATTTTAAAAACAGAATAATAATTTAAATTATTAATTTTAACCGAATGACGAAATGTGTAGGTACTGATACAATATGTATTGTGCCACACGCATCTATCCACTGGATTCGGGTGGCACAGGACCGGTCCCTTTTGAGATCCTTGGGGAAAGCTTATGTTTAACGGTAGACGTTGTCATAGTGTTGTTGTTCGGCTGAAATGATGAATGAAGCGAAATTATTAAATTCGAAATTAATATAAACTGAATTCAATAATTAAGGTAATTATTTCAAAGATGCAAATATTCTATTCCTGGTACGAATACGCAATGTTTCCATTTAATAAAAAGACAATACAACAGTTATCCTCGTAGTTCACTGAAAACTATCAATATAGTAATCGCTTGTTTGATCAAAAACGAGGATAGAAAAAAGAACAGCGAAACGTTTTTTGTTACATGTTTCCAATAGATAGATAGATGTAGTTTGATAGTTGAGAGACATCTACGTCTCGTTTAAAACGAAACTAATAAAACGATCACCGGAAATAAAGGGAAGGAGAATAGAAACATCAATATATCTCCTTCATCCCATACCGGTGTCAATCTGCCCGCATCAACGGATCCATGTTCCAATCAAAAATGAACGATAAGTTATTGAGATAAGGTGTATTTTGAGTTGAAGAGACGGAAGGTAAGGGTAAGGTTTGGGCTACACCTGCGGCCGGTCATCCGTCAGCCGCTAAAAGGAGTGGTCGCCGCGATGACTGTGTCGAGGTAAAGATGTCCTGTTGGGAACAATTCTGATCATACCTTTTGCGGATTGGGATATTTGAGACGTTGTCGTAATTTTGCTAGCATTTAAAAAATTTTTTAGTTTCTACCAGTGTCATGTGTTTGATTCCTGCACTGTGAATGTGAATGCTGGAGGATATGAGCAACATTACATTTATTGTATGTACTTTACTTTTCGGTCTTCTTATTTTGTGTGAAGAGAATTTACTTGTGTTTGATATAAACGACATTTTGTACATATAAACACTTTACTGAAAAGGTTTTTTAATACCATAATTTAATTTAAAAAAATAGTTTAACGTAACACACCAAGACACTTACAAAGAAGCGAGAATTTATTCCTTTTGGCAGGAATAACAAAATTGAGTAACAAAAACAATAGCCTACTAGACATTTTACCTTATCTAGGGATTGCACTCAACCACCACTCGTTACACAGACACCAAATATGTCCCCAAACTAAATACAGTCTTGTTACAAAAGCAATAACTCCAGAATCACACCCTGCCCACTTGATCCATCAATATGCCGCAGTGACTCTCTCAAATAGACGCGTGAGCTAGCGAGCATTGTACTGTGTCAACGCTATTAAATCGACACTAGTCCGGATTCGCGGTAATTGGTCGGCAAACTGTTTGATCGACGAGCGCCGTGTATACCCAGCTTTATTGTGAAAACTACAAACCGCAAAATTAGCAAACTCAACTCTATTAATGTACTCGATAAGGTCGGTAATTGTTATTGTTGAGGCTGTGGTTTAATTGTGTTTGTTGTCTTTCGTGACGTTTATGTGTTTATTAAATTTATACTTGCAGCTACTTTGTGCTACTTAGGATTTTGTTTGTGTGCTCCTGTTAGTAAGAGTACGAGGTTCTTTACAACTTTAGCCTGAAATACTTACTAACAATATTAAGCCCTCGAAAACCCTTCTTAAGCTTATAATTTAAGACTGCGAGAGCTTTAGGCAAATGTTTACTGACGTTGCTTTACAGAAATGAATCTAGATGATTCGAAACTCGGCGTAGGAACTTGTTTTTTTTTTGTATTTTAAAATATTCACCACTAACTTTTTAACGAAGAACATTACTTTTAAATTGGCGCTGGCAGAATATAATACGGAATGTTTAAGTAAGTTTCAATTAGTTTGGTAGTGGTGAAATTATGTTTTAAATAACGGTTTAATATTGCCAACCGCGCGCAAACAACGCGTACGGTGAGCGAACCACTGCCTACCTCCTTCCGCGGCTTGTAAATAACTTGCCTGCCGAATTAGTTGCCAGTATTACGAACAAAAATATTAAGAAAAGTTTGAAGTTTTATTACTTGGAATAACCTCGATTGTTATTGGTAGTGAAAATTTTATTTTTTCTGTGGATATGTTTCTATGTTTATGTGTACAGTATTTATTTAAAAAACTAAAATGGGAATGTATAGATAATTAAGTAATAGTACCCAAATAATATGTAGTGTAATGTAAGCTCCTGATAGCTCGATGTTGAACCTTTGTGGTTTTTGGATGTTATCAGTCAACAATAACTTGTAAAAACTTTTTAATTATAAATAAATTAAAAAAAAATAGTACAAAATATTCGTGATAGGGTCTAGACGGCACTACGTGAATCATGTTTGAGGATTTATTTGTTTAAACTGGTGTGAAATTATTAGTGGAATGAAAGGCACAACTAATTTTTAGATACTTTGGAAGTGCAACGGTTTGCTAAAACAAGAAAATTAAAAATTAATCATACACGAAGGATAATCGAAAAATTCTACATACAGTTTAGCTACAAAGCGCGAAGCGAGGTTCTGCTGCGCCTCAATTTCGAAGAGTTATTGCATTCCAGTTACCCTGCAACATACTTTCTAGCTGCCAATATGAATAACGTGACATTTTATGTCTGGCTTTCTTTAAATTTTATAAAATGTAAGAAATGAGTTTTCATGAGCTTTTTTTATGGAAATGCAACTTCATGTCTACAATAACTGATACTGCAGAAACAAATACAGGTCGCTGTTGCACTTATTAAGGGTAGCTTATTTTCAACTGTGTGTGTCAAGCCAATGACTGAAGCAAGCCCTGATTATGATGACGATGATAAATATCTTAGAACCTTTAAGACGATACCTACCTTGTTACGACTTCGCTTGAGATGCCTCCATGCTTCATCTGCGTGATAGAGATAAAAGAAAATACTTTTTGGTGCTTCTTCTTCTTTTCGTGTCGATGGCAAATATAAATAAATAAGTTAAACAAAATCGGGCCAGTACTCGGCGACTCGTATCGCATTATCTGAAGCACTCATAAGCTAGAATGGAGATAACAATACAGAACAAGCTGTTTAAATAAAATCTTGTAAAAACTAAAGCAACAGTTTCAGAAGAAATAAGATATTTTGTTATCATTAAGTAATCGCAAAGTATCCTTTTAAAAGTCGACCAAAGGTTAAAATCTTAAATCACAGGTCCATTATTTCTATCCATCACACTTAGCTATTGAAATTACTAGCAAGCTGAATAATCGCTGCATATTATCCCGGCAAAGACTGCATTCCGGGAGTACATCAGAGATGAATTTTAATGCCGGGGTGCATTCAGTCGCTAATGGCTGCTCAGAGACAGCGCCGAGTGGCTGTTTGTAAATACGCGGCTGAGTGCGTGCATCTCAGTAGTGCGGATTATTTAATGACGCATTAGCTGCACTGAGACTGCACTAAAAGAATGCTGGGGGTAGTGCCTTCATAAAACATTTTTGGATTGTCGAAATGCAGTTGGATATGAATGCTTTTAAGGATAGTGATAATAATGGTTGTTGGATCGAAATGTATATTATGTTATTTAATTTCAAGAGCCATTTCATCGCACGTTAGCGCCGCCTACTGAAATAAAATCATGATTCGTAAATATACTTTGTTGAAATACATTATTTTAAAAACACAGAGAAAGAACATCTTTCGTTTTTGATTCTATTTTTGAATTTTGATTTATTTTTAATTGAAGGTACGTAATTTGTTTTCGTAGTAAATGGCTGTTTAAATTACACACATCACATAGTTAGTTAATTAAAAGTAAAAAAATTTAAACGTTAAAATGCATTCTGAGTGTTTTTTTTTTTGCTAATCAAATGAAGACCTTATACTTAAAGCAAAGTTTTGGTCTGACTTGGGTTCTACAGCCAGTAACCTTACCGCGCTCGTCACTTTAAATAGTGACCTTCTCGCCACCACAAAGGTAGTAAAACGACCAACTACTAGGCAGTAAATATTGCCCTATCGATTCTCATTACAAGCGTTGATATAGTTATTTAGAGTTAAATAAAATGCGCGACGTTCAACTAGCAGGGCTAGATAAAACACGTTTTAATTACTACAACAACTCTGCCGTCTAAGCCGGCCGAGAGTTGAGCTGTTGGTGCAAGTATAAGGGGAAGGTGTTCAAGCGTAGGAGCCGCACCAAAGATAAAAGTTACGGCAAAGAAACTGTTAGTAAGTAGTTGTAATGCTGGCGATTAAAAATAAACTTTTAAGTTTCTTTCCGCTGTTTTGCATACTATTTAATGAAACCCGACCCGGTAGTGAACTTTCACTATGTTTATTTATTATGAGTGAGATGTGCTAGTTCCAATCTTTAATTGTACAATGTAGGTATGTTCAGAAATGCAAGCATCAATTTAAACATAATATGTAATTTTATCAATTTATGTATCGTATGGTAAAAAAAAAGTTGTTAATTTCTGCTAAAAAATATAATATTTTATCAAATAACGTAGAGACTATAGGAGGTACCTGTTCGGAAAATACTCAATTACAGTCCCGAGTCAAAAAGTTAGCTGTATAATAAAAGATTCAAATACTTTTTTCCTACAAAGTTTGAACAAAAGTCATCGCTCATGATTTGCACCGCATACATCGGCGGGCGAAGTTGCGTTCCGCAATAACCTGCGTGCCCTCATCCCGGTATTAGCACAATATTATGATGCCGTGAGCTCGTAACTAGCTGATATTTGCTTTTGCATTCTGCGGCTCACTTAACCACTCAATCCCGAACCGGCACTCGGGTGCCGCGTAACAATAGATTTTCTATTGTGTCTGGTAATCCGGGGCTTGAAAGATTAATATAACGTAAGCAGACCGCTTCCATGGAACAATAGCTTGGATAATCGGTAACATGGTTCTTCGTGCTGTAGTCGTGCCGGGCTGTTGGTCAGATCTGAGGTCTAAATGTGAGCGAAACTAACTATATATAACTAGTGTCTAGTACACTTGAAATTAAAGACTTGAAGATCAGATGAGTCTACAGTCTGGCAGCACATTGAGCGACGCTTCGTGGTGAAGTTTACCTCAATGGAATAGGCCGCAGTGACCGCTTACCATCAGGTGGGCTGCGTGCCTGTCTGCCAACTGACTTAGTATAAGAAAAAATGTTAGTAAGTAATACTACTTTTAATGGAAAACTTCAAAGATCAGAGGAGCTTTCAGTGTGACAGTATTAAGCGATCCTTTTTTCTTGTTAAAGTATCCTTTGATATGATAGGGTGCAGTGACCGATTGCCATCAAGAGAGCTGCGAGTTGCGTGCCTGCCTGCCAATAAGTGACACCAAAATTAGTTAAAATCAAGTCATTGTCACAATAATGTGTACTAGCTTTTGTCACCACGCTTGATAAATGCGGATTGGTGATCACAAACCCGAACTGTTTGAGAAAAATTTTACCCCGGGAACTGAATTGAGGCCCCTAGATCATGACCTGGTACTTAAACTAAAAAAAATCTTTTAAAATTACTAAACCAGAAAATATATCGCGGAACGTGTTTCTAGCACATTCACGCAATTACAGTCTGTTCCACATAAGTTGTCCTTTAGCCGCCATATTGGTACTACTGTTTTTCGATACTTTCAATCTGTTTTTGACAGATTTACAAAGCGTAGGCAATGCTGCCAATATGGCGGCTAAAGGACAACTTATGTGGAACAGACTGTAGCCGTCAATTTTATTTGTCATTTAAAAACCTTTGAAATTTCATTGAACAATATTGAACTCGTGTGATGGAACGCCTAATCCAATAAAAGGATACTCATCGTCATAATTAAGAATCAAACGAACTTACCTAGTGTAGTTTGATTCCAATTATGCGAGGGTCTCAACCGAAGACGATTTAATATTACTTGCAGCAGCACATGAGTTGGTGCTATCTTTGTCACACGTTTAGATTTATAACACTTAAAAAGATCTTCTGTATCACTCACTCCCCCCAACAACCTGGCAACCCGCGGCGCCTACGCGCCTGACCTCATTATTTCAAAGTAAATTTTTTGTGTTTCCGAAAATGGATTAGCTTTTATTTTTATTAATTGTTTGTCGGGTTGGGCGGGATGGGACGATATAATCGTCTTCGGTTGAGACCCTCGCATAATTGGAATCAAACTACACTAGGTAAGTTCGTTTGATTCTTAATTATACTTCGGGTCTCAACCGAAGACGATTTAATATTACTTGCAGATGTTTAGAGCATCATTATAATATTAAGGTAAACAATTAAAAATAAAAGATGTAAATTAATAAGGCGTAGTCAAATAATATGTCTTTTAAATTAATCATATACCGAATATGGCTTTAGCGAAATCACCATTATTTATGTACAGGACGATACTAGGACATTTTTATTATAAAGAAGAAGAAAACAATCGAGGGATCGCTCCAACCAACACCGGTAAAAGGTGGATGCAGAAGCTGACAGAGGACTGTGAGATATGAATACGCATAATGTATATTTCAATTGATGGCAATATCATGTATGTATATAAAATAAATAATTTTTCAATCGTTTTTTTTTTTTTTTTTTTTGACTTCAATAAAAATAGTGTCCTTCCATGAACCACAAGTTCTGTATACATACGTAGTTTTTAATATTCAGCAATTGTTTTTTTTTTTTTGGTGTTAATTTGGTGTAAGCCAGTCTATTTAAACCTTTAATAGCAAAGCGATTTATACAATCATCAGACAAGGAATGATGATACGTAAAATTTTATTGTATATTTTAGTGTATGTCAATACATACAATACAATGCAATACAATCACAAAAATATTGTGATACAAATTAGGAAAAATTTTGTGATTTGCATTCACCAGTAAAGATTAACTATCTAATATGTATATAGCTTGATTTGATCTAAAATGCGTACATAGGTATACATAGATTCATTGTAATGTTTGAGGAGTCGACCACTACATCAGAGATCGCGGGATCGAAATCCGCACGGTACGACCACTCGTGTCGTGTGCATGAACATATGCCTTTATCGGCCTGAATGTTTTATATGTATAATAAATGTAGGTATACATTTTAAAAATAATAATACAAAAATAACAAATTATGTAAGGAACGTTCATCCGCTATTTGTCAAGCTTGGCAACCATAGCACAAGCCATGCCCAGTCTGGGGATATCTGTCTGATTTTTTTTTTTTTTTTTTGGATGATTACTTGATTTCATAATTTTCATTTTCGAAAAATGTTGAAATGACTACGAATTTTTCTTATTAAAAAACAACGTTATGTCATGTAATTAACGAATAAACGACTGGAAATGCAGAGGACAAAAACCAATACATTCAGCAAAATACCTTAGTGTAAATTTGCCTATAATCATCAAAAAACAACATAATCAATATACCTGTCACAATTATTCGCAATATTTGACAACAGTGTTCGGTATATTTAGGTAACATATTTCTTGTGTTTATTACAAATAAACAGAATTTGTAAACCGTAGTTATTTTTAAACGGAACGTTTATGCGGTATTATTTATTTTCACAACACTGTTTAGTTCTAGTTCAAGTAGTGACGAGCCATTTGGTGTAATGGTCGAGAAGTCGGCTATTACACCAGAGGTTGCGGGTTCGATCCCCGCACGGTACAAACATTTGTGTGCATGAACATGTCTGTTTGTATCGGTCTGGGTGTTTCTATGTATAATATGTATGTATTTACAAAAAAAAAAAAAAAAGTATATAAGTAATGTTTATCCGTTATCTAGCACTCATAGCACAAGCTAATGCTTAGTTTGGGGCTAGATGGCGCTGTGTGAATAATGTCCAGAGATATTTATTTATTTATTTATTTTATTATATTACATATTAGTTATTATTTTCATTTTTCTTTACAAGCTTATGTTATCGATTATTCGATTTTTGTAGTAAATATAGAAAAATAAATCCATGCTTAATGTCTTATTATATTTCTAAAAATATAATAATAATAATTATATTGTAGTTAGACATAACCATAATATGTGGTTCACATAACTGTCTTAGAAAAAGGATCATTTGTTAAATTCATTAAAGTGATGATTAAAAGACACAAATTTTTGCCGCATAAAAGCATTTCGTTTTTCCCAAACGTTGACTAGTAGAGAATGCTTCTACTGTCAAGTCCGCCTTTGTACCCGGATTTTCAGATCAATAAAGTTTTTCTAAATAAATAAATAAACTTCCAGTAGTCCTGAGTTCAGTAGATGATCCAAACTACACACTAAATTACAAAGAAGGTTTTTGTAATTGAGAATAGACAATTTATAATAAATATAATTCGCATCAGAGCAGCGATTGAGCAATAGAGATACGAGTAACATATTAAATTTTTAGTAAATTATGAAAATATATTATCATAAAATTAATAATCAGCGTATGGACTGTGCCATAAGCTTCCATTTTGTAAAGAATTGTGAAATGTGCCACTTTAATAAATGTAATAATTATTGTACATAATGAAATTTGTCCTTTATTGTGACATAAGTTTCTGCGTAACAGTAATAATCTTGAACTTATGATACTTCTGAAAATTCTTCTTTATATGCATGCATCTAATTATAGAACTGCACAATCGTCAGATAAGTCAGTGCGCACATATGACAGATATTTGTGATGTCGCGCAGGCGGAGTGGTGGCCTCTCGGCGTCACTAGCTGCACCCTTGGTGGCTCAACCGCTGATGCTCCGCGCGGCGGCACCCCCCTGGAGTTTAAAGCGCCTCAAGTTTGCGTTCCAAACGGGGCCCTATCGTATCTTTTCGTTCTGATGATAATCAGAACTTTTCTTTCCGATATAAATTTCGAAAACGATAGATTTCGACGAATCTCGGAAATAACAGATCTGAAGATGTGCGAACACAAGATCTGTTTGTTGTTTATAACTGTATGTAGATATTTATCTTAATAATAATAATAATATCTTTATTTTCTTATAATTGAATATCAATCATAATTATTATGCATAATTTTGCCGATTATTGTATCCATATGAAAGCGATTATCTTTGTCCAGAAACTTTTTTTATTACTAGACATAATATGTTTGTCTGTCTCAGTTTTTACACTAGTAATGATTTCAGTTCCGGGCATTTAGTCAAGCAAGCCCATGGGGACCCGATCCTTTGAAGCGTGCGTTATTATTATTATTTTTATATCCTGGATCTTTCTGAGTTATTGTAATAATTCCGGATCCAAATAAAATAAGTTTTTCTTGGATATCCGATGAAATCAGACAAGCTAGGCCGGTGCTGTTAAACGTGCCTGCGACCGGTTCTGTTTTGTCAAGGAGTAGTGGCAGATATCATCATATAAACTTTACTTAACCTTCAATATATGATATAAGTACTAGATTTACGTAAAGTAAACCATTTTTTGGATCAATACCACAACACTGTGCTTGAAGGTAGAAAAACTGCTCGCCCTCATGATCTCATAATGATCCATATCTGGATAGAGGCCTCTTATCTTCTTTTCCACTTGCGACGATCCTGTGCCCGATTCATCCAGTCCCAGCCTGCGCGTCGTCGTAAGTCGTCCACCACAGGCGGTGGTATGCCTGTGGTGTCCACTCTGGGCCTCCATTATAGCTCGACACTTCTAGAGTGGAGCAATGTCCTCTACACGACTAGCGTGGAGTTAACCTCGACACTTTTACAGTGGAGAAAATATATCCTCTACACGACTTGCGTGGAGTTAAAAAACCACTTCACGACTGGCGTGGGGTTAACCTCGACACTATAACAGTGGAGAAATATCCTCTACACGACTTGCGTGGAGTTAAAAAACCACTTCACGGCTAGCGTGGGGTTAACCTCGACACTTTTACAGTGGAGAAATATCCTCTACATGACTTGCGTGTTGTTAAAAACCACTTCACGACTAGCGTGGGGTTAACCTCGACACTTTAGCAGTGGAGAAATATCCTCTACACGACTTGCGTGGAGTTAAAAAAACCACTTCACGACTAGCGCGAGGTTAACCTCGACACTTTTACAGTGGAGAAATATCCTCTACACGACATGCGTGGAGTTAAAAAACCACTTCACGACTAGCGTTGGGTTAACCTCGACACTTTTACAGTGGAGAAATATCCTCTACACGTCTTGCGTGGAGTCAAAGAACCTCTTGGTGCAATATTGTCATCACGCTTTGCGTGGATTAAGTAGGTAGTTTTAAAGGGAACTTCAACACTTGAGTCCAAGGGTACCCTACCGTTATAAAAATAAAGTAGGTCCTCACAAATTTGTGGTATCAAAATCCCTCAACACTTTTAGTACTGTAACTTGTAGCGCTTTTATAGCGTAATGGTTACTTATTTAGCCGTGTAGGCTATAGATTATTATTTAAACCACGGGCTGATCTCGCCCAGACCTCATTTATAAATGTTACTGAATATATTACTCATAGCAATAACAGTTTGACATTTAATAATTAACGATAATTTACCTATGTAATATGTATAATAATATATTTTTGTTTCCAATTTATGTAAGTAGATTTGCACACCTGCATGCAGGTTGAATACACGCATTATAATCTTGACAAGACCTTTGTTTACTGTATTTTTCTAACTGCCTCCGTGGTTCAGTGGTTAGAGCGTTGGGCTCTAATACCCGGAGGTCGTGGGTTCGAATCCCGCGGGGAGCATCACTTTGTGTGAATGTTTCCAGTTTGGTTAGGACATTGCAGGCTTGAATCACCTGAATGTCTGAAAAGAATGATGATTCCGTGCTTCGGAAGGCACGTTAAGCCGTTGGTCCTGCGCCTGATCTCTCTTCGGTCGTGTCAGACTGCTGTCCCACCGTGCTATGAGAGTGAGGGAATAGGGAGTGCACCTGTGCTTGCGCACTCACTTGTGCACTATAATATATCCTGCGTAGTTAGCTGATCGTAAAAGATTGGCCGCCATAGCCGAATCGGCTAGGAGGACATTATTTATTATTACTGTATTTTTGCAAAACAGTTTAATTTGATTCGAAATATGAATATACATTATGGTAGTAAGTATGTACTCACATAATAAAGTTACAAAATGTCATCATCATCATCATTAGCCCATACACGTTCCCACTGCTGGGAGTAAATTGTTACAAAATGTAATTGCAAAAAATAAATAAAAGTAGGGTACCTGAAAACTTCCATTGGTCATGTTGATTCCTGTATTGAAATCATATTCACTGGTTAATACTTTTAGATTTTCCGTAGGAAAGGTAACACTTTCACTATTTATGGCCTTTGAGTAGGAAACTATCACTATTACTATCTGAAGATTCCGACCGTTAGCGTTTTCCTTTTTTAAATTTTTAGAAAGGAAAACGCGCGTGTAACTCAGACAACACAAAAACACGTAATGAGGTCAGGCGCGTAGGCGCCGCGGGTTGCCAGGTTGTTGGGGGGAGTGAGTGATACAGAAGATCTTTTTAAGTGTTATAAATCTAAACGTGTGACAAAGATAGCACCAACTCATGTGCTGCTGCAAGTAATATTAAATCGTCTTCGGTTGAGACCCGAAGTATAATTAAATTGTAACCGCATTTTATGATTAAAACTCGATGTGAATATAATTCGGTGCTCAATTTACAGTTAAAACTAGTCGAGCCATTATTCGTTAATCATATATCGGCGGATGGGCGTTAGTCGGCGCCGACCGCGCAGTTAATTCGTTTAGTGGCGCTATTTACCGGCGATCTGACGGGTTGATCCTAAAACAGGTAAATGTGAAAGATATGTAACTTGGATGATTTATATCAGGTGGTATTAACAAATACCTATAACTCGTGGATGTTGACGAGTGATGACCCGTGCATAATTTCTTTTTTCTAATATCCCCCCTTCCCCCACATTTCCGGGATCAAAAGTACCCTATGTCACCCGGTGATAGTGTAGCTTTCCAACAGTGAAAGAATCATTCAAATCGGTTCAGTAGTTTCGGAGCCTATTCAATGCAATTAAACAGACAAACAATCAAATCTTTCCTCTTTATAATATTAGTATAGACAAAATGCGAAAATAACTCTGTCTGCCATCTTTCTTTTACGCTTTCTCATTTAAGCCGCAGAACACGGTTGCTGAACCAACCCCTAAGAATAATGCCCAGTTCCCAATACAAACGGTAATGATTTTGTTATTCCTTATTTAATGTCCCAATGGAGCAACGGATCGCCGTAAAGCGTCAAAAATAAGGACTGAGAACCGACTGAATGAGCAAATACGTCTAAATTACAAATGTACTTCAACTTTATTTTTACTTTTTGTAGTATTGGCGTAGCGAGCAAACTGTTAAATAAATACGCCAAATCAATCGTCCAATCGTTCAGTGGAACATTTAATAATCGAGTGGAAACAATAAACGTCAGTGTGTGAAAGACGAAAACATTATTTAATAAAATAACTAGCAGCTCTGATGTCACAACGCACGTTATCTATGCCCAGTGAGTGGTAGTTTTAATTGAATCCATTTCCCAGTACAGTGTGACATTTACACGACTCCCACGAAAATTTCCGCCCAAATTTCAACCTTATTCCATCCACATAAGAGCGAGAATGTGTAACTTTTTTACGCGACTGTACGTGTTGGTTTATCAGAGAATTTATTCGAGCGCTTTATTAATGTGTAGTGTGCACAACTGTCCCCCGGCGCTATCGTGACGTCACGGGCGAATGTAAGTAAAAATGAATTTACAAGTTAACTGGATTTTATGTTTCTGTTAAAAATTAAACAAGGCTGTGAGGGATTTTGCGGAGTTTCTGGTTGAATTTTGACTATTTACCATGCACAAGCACTGCGTAAGTGCAGTTTGCCTGAGTCTTATAGCCTGCCAAGACCAACCTGACATGACGACCAACGGCTATATATTGTAGTTTCCGAAGCTAGATTTTTTATAATTTTATAGGCTTGCATTTGACCACGATCACACCTGATGGAAAGCGTGGATACGGCCTAAGCTGTCACATGCTTGTCTAAAAGGTACCTATTAACTCGCGACTTGAAAACCATAATATTATACTCAATAGGGAACACAGAATCGGGCATTGAGTTCCACATGATGACCTTCGCCTATGAACTCTCGTAATACCAGCGAAATACCTCACCCGACATTATAAATCAGTGCCGTTTAGAAAAAAATAACGTTCAAAAATATTTACTTATTTTATTCAGGATAATAACAGTTCCATGCAAATTACTTTATTGATTTTTCTTAAACAAATCTTCGCAACATCTCGACAACAAAGCTAATTCCCGAAGCTAGTGAAGCGCAAGTTTCAGCGCAACGGAATATTAAATTAAGCGGCGAATTCGCGCGTCAAAGATAACCGCGTGATTAATATCCGAACTTGGCTCCTTGCTTTACCGTGCGCCAGAATTCGCCGGGACTTGCAATCATTTATTCAAGAAATTAATTTTATGATTAAAATGAACAGTTCAAAGATAGTCTACCAGTATCAATGGCAGTATAATACCAACATATTTAGAATTGCATAACTCATTTTACTTACTAAAGGAAGTCATCCAATCGTTGAAAGGATGCTGAGTCAGATACTACCGACAATGAAGTAAACCAGTGGCCCTGGTTTGAATGCTCATCGTACGACACATCTCAGACTATCCGCTCAACCCGCGATCTTAAGAGTTTCCTCAATCGGCGAGGACATAAGTAGTACACAGTCCAGGACAGACCACTAGGACGTATACTAAGATCACTGTATTAAACCTACAATAAATCTACGCTTGAATAAAAAACTTCAAATCCTTAAAAGTTTCCTTACTATGATCTCCGTCACCAGCTCATGTACATAATTATATGAGGCGAAAACTACTCTGCTATCGCAGTTACTAGACCGCAAACAAAAACAAGTATAACACGAAAACATCATACGGCGCCGACCTGTAAAAAATACTCTCGCGATTCGTAACAATATCTTAGCAAAGCGCATTACAAATCGCGCAACAAAAACGCGGTAATGGGAGCGACAAAGCGTCCCCTCTGATTTATGTCGCGTGTCGGCGCGATTTGAGGCACTCCGCGTCAGGCGGCAACATAAATCAAACGCACAATGCCGTCTTGCCGGGAATGTATCAGGATTCGGTGTGAGTGAATTTAGATTGGCAGTGCAGGCTGCACTAGCTCTACCTTTAATGACGCATTTCGGAGTTGACTGGCCGGATGGAACATTTTTTAATGTCAGAGGTGGCAAAGAAGCCAGCGCGGGTCGCCTGATGGTAAGCAATCACCGCCGGCCACGGAAATCTGCAACACCAGAGGGATCGCTGATGCGTTGTTGTACATGAGAACTTGGTAAGTAAACATTTTAGATTGCAACTAAATCAAGAGAATAGGAGGAAACCGCTAATTTCTCTCATCGAACACGCGACTGGCGACTGGTGCTGTAATAGCCGATTTCTCAAATATTATACCAAATCGTCAGCCATTACATAAAGATAACTCAACATCTGTTCATTACTCCCGTCTTTACGTCCCACGAAAAGTCTTCTTTATATTAACTAAACGTGCTCATTTGATGCATTCATACGGCCCTTTACGAGGAATATAAAGGAGCAGTCTGTGCAAATTGCGTGCAGTAAAATGAATCGTTTGCTTTTGCAGTGCGCCCTCATAATCCCGGCTGTCACAACACGAGCCTGATTGCGCCATGTGATGCGAAAAATATATGGATTTTTGATACTCTGTTTATTTACTTTATGTGTGGTAAAGCCGTGATAGGGAAGGAGAAATTACCAGTCGACACACGAAATGTTGTTGATCAGTTTATTAAAAAATTTAAGTACCCTGATGAAGTATATTTCTGTTTTTATTTTCTGCGTAGGCTGACCACCCGAGAAGCTAAACCTGTCTGGGAGGCATGGGTGAATTACAATGATAATTATTTTACGGCACTACTTTAAAAAAAGTATCAAACAATTTAATATAGAGCTTCGGTTACAACTAACGGTTACAAACTAGGTACAAATCCAACATATGCTCGACTATAATAATGAAACAATCGTAATGCCGCTATTTAAGAAGCTACCGTTCAACCTTTTCAGGTTTGATATTTTGATTTAAAAATGCATTTGAAATAAAAATATATATAATTTTTACTAAAAAAATCAGGAAGAAACATTCACACTAACACTAAGTAATGTAAACTAGTACGTTGAAATGGAAGGTAAGGGTAAATAAACCACTCCATTAAATTTTCCGAGGGACTGGTTGTATGTTTCATTCCACATAATTGACCAGCCGCCTTAAGAGATAGAGGATACAGAGTTTCTGGTCCGCATAATTTTATTATAATTTTATTGATGAGTATAAGTAATTTTGTACAAACCGTAAATATGGTTTCAATACTAGGCATATTATTATTTTAATGTATATTTTTGACTAGCACATTAATTTGTTATCGTCATGAATTCGAATTTTACAAATAACTATAAAAACTTTAATATAATGACGATTGGGGCGTGATTCTCATAACGTACGAATAAGGTATCCACAGCCAAAAGCCTAGGGTAACAAACGTATGTTTTCTAAAATTAGCTCCGTTTGCTCTTTCTCGCCAAATTCTAATGAATTCGGTCTATCGTTTTACTGAGGTTGATTTTTTGCTTTTAACGAAGTTTTAATTTACTATTTATGTATTTTTATAATTACTGAATTTTTTTGCCAAAGTTGATTGATGATTTTATTTAACTTGCATAATTATTTTTAAATGAAGTTAGTGATGTTTTCAATTTGGTTGATTTTATAATTTTATTTATTTACTTACTGATTTTATTAGTTTTGTTTTTGAATAGATTTAGTTAAGTGCTTATAATTTTAATCTTACTATATAATATTATAAATGCGAAAGTCTGGATTTTTGGATGTTTGGATGTTTGGATGTTTAGATGTTTGGATGTTTGGATGTTTAGATGTTTGGATGTTTGGATGTTTGTTACTCAATCACGCCTAAACGGCTGAACGGATTAAGATGAAATTTGGCACACGTATAGTTTATAACCCGGAATAGGACATAGGCTATAAAATTCCTACGGGAAACGTCTCATTCCTGCGGGAATAACAATTTTGAAACTACTGAACCGATTTAAATAATTCTTTCACTGTTGGAAAGCTACACTATCCCCGGTGAACATAGGGTATTTTTGATTCCGGAAATGTGGGGAAAGGGGGGATATTTGTAAAAAAACATTAAGCGCGGGTGAAACCGCGGGCGGAAGGCTAGTTGTTAATAATTTACATATTAACACAGCAGGGGCAAAAGTATGAAAATAGATTACTTAAGTAGTTTATAAATTTGTATAATCTCATTTTAAGTAAAACTTGTAGTTTTTTATCCTACTAATCCTATTAATATTATAAATGCGAAAGTCTGTATGTTTGGATGTTTGTTTGTTCCTCAATCACGCCTATACGGCTGAACGGATTTAGATGAAACTTGGCACATGTATAGTTTATAATCCGGATTAAGACATAGGCTATAAAATTCCTACGGGAAACGTCTCATTACCGCGGGAATAACAATTTGAAACTACTGAACCGATTTGAATAAATTCTGTCACTGTTGGAAAGCTACACTATTCCCAGTGAACATAGGGTACTTTTGTGTGTTTACCGGAAATGTGGGGGGAAGGGGGGGGGATATTAGGATATTTGAAAAAAGAGACTAGGCACAGCTGAAACCGCGGGCGGAAGGCTAGTGAGAAATAAATGTCTTTAAACCTAAATTTAATTCGGTTTATTCCGAAAATCCCCACCGACAAATCCCTACCAGTGGGGATTGTTATTTTTTTTTTCGAAAATCCCCACCAATAAAACGGTGGGGATTTTTGGAAAAAAAAGTAACAATCCCCACCTGATTTTTTTAATCAAAATTAAGGTTTATTCCCGGTCGTCCCCACCACTGGGTACGAGTAGATAGGTACTCATATCGCAGGCAGTTAATTTGGTATCGAGCAAATGAATTGGCACAGGTAACAGCCACCCAAAAACTCACATGGCTATTAATCAGGGCTCAGATGTGCAGGGCTCAAATTAAACGCGACCCTTCCAAGGGCTTATTTATCGCTATCGCGGTAACGTAGGCAAAGTTCCAGGCTGTACTTGCAAAATGTTAGTGAAATAAAAACATAGAAAATGTTTTAAAAAAATTTTTAAAATCAAAATATCTTACTAATATTATTACGAAATTCTGGATGTTTGGATGTTTGGATGTTAAGATGTTTGGATGTTTGGATATTTGTTTGTTCCTCAATCACGTCTATACGGCTGAACGGATTTAAATAATATTTGGCACACGTATAGTTTATAACCCGGATTAGGACATAGGCTAAAAAATTCCCACGGGAAACGTCTCATTCCCGCGGGAATAGCAATTTTGAAACAACTGAACCGATTTGAATAATTCTTTCACTGTTGGAACGCTACACTATCCCCGGTGAACATCCCTTTTGATCACACTTTTGATCCCGGAAATGGGGGGGTAAGGGGGGATATTTGAAAAAAGAGATTACGCGCAGGTGAAACCGCGGGCGGAAGGCTAGTTTAGAATACAATAAGAATAAATATTACGATTTATTTGATCCTTATCACAATCACTTTCACAATCAAAGACATACATTGTTATTCCATTATTATAAATTGAAGAAATATTTATCAAACATAGTCAGTCGTTTTTACTAAAAGAAGTAGTCGTAATTTCATTTGTGGCAGCGTTTGCTTAGTACTTAAATAAAATATTAATAGCCTGACGTTATGTTTATTGATTTAGTTAGGTGCCCTTAATAATTGATCTGTTAAGTAGACGGTTTAAGCCGAACAGTCCTATTAGACAAGCGGCACTTATGATTATGACGTTCGTTATCGCTCAATTTATGATAGCGAATGTCAAAACCCGTACTTTCAATATCGATTGACCACGTGACTTTTCTAAGGCACCTGTCAAATCAATACAATTTGAAGTTGGCGAATTTCGCTATTGCTGTCAAAATTTTACTTTGTCTAGGCCCCCAAGAAGACCATCTGTTGATGTCTGCATCGTAGCTCAACTACACGTACCACGCTTATATTTTGTTACCCAAATATATGACTTATTTTTCACATCAAGATAGATTGAGTCGACGAACAAAAGAGAAAAAGCCGTCTGATGAGGTGATTTAATGAATAAAATTCTGTCACATTACACACGCATCCGTCACACGAGGCCGCGTCTCCCGATGTTCCGTGGATGTGAAAGATGACACTCGATTTGTTCCGGTGCTTTGGGAAAGCACCGGGGATTATAGGAGAAAGAGCAGATGCAGTGGATTTGTTTGTATACAGGGTAGGTAAATAAAACTGTAGTAATTCTTTATGATAATTGTTACAACTATTTGTGTTACATTTTGAAGTGACACAAACCCAAAATATACACGAGTTTACTTCGGGTCCATGTCACTTTTCCTAAATACCTAATGATTGAATTATAATACACGTCTAGTGCAGGGTAGTTTGTTATCTTTAACATAGTTTAATAATATAATAATTTGCATTATTTTACACCAAAAGTTATGGCATAAGTAATCAAAAATCAAGATTTCGCGAGATTCATGCTTTAAATAAAATCTCACGGTCTCTTGTAAAAATTCCCCAATGACACAGTTTGTTCCCCAATGACAAAGTTGCTCAACAAGACGGTGCCTTGAATTTATTGACGGCCACAGCACAAAATCTTGCCGATCCCGAAATTCGCCAATATTACAACATATTCCGACCCTAATTTGCTAACCCGCAGCCGTCTCACAGAGATCCCGAGAGCACCTGCCGCGATTTGAATTTTTAAATAGCACCACCACGTTTTTCCCATTAGGGGTCGATTGGACCCCGCTAAATACTCGGAAGTCTAATTGAATAAACGTGTCGCGAATCCCAGATAATCGGTGAACGGAGCCGATGGAGCGGACGCCATAGTAATCCGATTGTCCGAGTTTTAAATTTATTTAGATCAGCGGAAGGATTCCGGAACTTGCAGAATATTTCGCTAACAAATTCCTTGTTTCAAAGTTTCTTGAATATCAAAATATTGGGTTGATTCGCCGTCTCATTGGGGCACTTCATTAGGGTTTTACAGTGTTATGGACAGAGGGTGATTAGCATTTGAATATTTCAAGTTTAATATTTAAAATCCGATGTCTATTCATAAAATCAAATGCTGCTTGTAACGCAATATTATAATGAATGGCTAATAAGCAATCCTTTGTCCCAATTTAATTTAAGCATAGCTGATACTATCATTTGATTGGGAGACAATGGAAACAATAACTTTTATATATATTTTTGTAAGTAAGTAAGTTGTCATACATGTTGTTCATGCACAAAACAAATGTACCGCACATAGTTCGAATTGGCGACCGTAATAGCTGGTGGTGGCGTGTAATCCACCAAATTTTTTGTAAGCATCTATACTTTACCATAAAAAGTGTTACTAGTCTTAACAAACCTAATTCAGAACGGGAAGCCTAATCCACAAACACATTACAAGTAAAAGAAATAGCGACGTCCAGTGATTTATTTGAGCAGAAACAAACGACATTGTAGAACGTAATCAAAATCCAATTTACTTGTAAAAACATCAACGGCGAGGCAATGTTTGTCTTCAAGACGGTTCGCCACAATTCCGTCAGAATCAGGTCTCTATTTGAGCAGCGAGCGTTGAAGAAATGAAGTTATTACGGGATGATGGGAGAAACATCTGCGTTGAGGGCGGTGGTCGCGGCCCTTTGTTTAGTTGTAAGCTCGTTATTTCACCCTTGCCTTATATTTCTACTCAAATAACTGGCTGGTCTAAGTTATTGACTGAGCGCCGGTCAATCGCCACAAGGTCATCCCTTTAGTTGTTTGGACAAACCAGTTTAGGAGGTAGTTGAATGATCATCTTTAGTGGTTAATGTAGTGGTTTTTCTGCTCTATTCACCAAAACTCGATTATTTGGTAAATAAAAATATAATGGATTTTTGTACGTACACAAAAACGTCATCATCATAACACCATTTAAATTGAAAAAGGCCAAATAATGATAAAAAAAATGATAATATTGCACTAAGTTAAAAAAATCATAGTTTCCGTTTGTAAAAAGAGGATATCCTGTTATTACGTTATAACCATAACACTTGAAACTTTTAGGTACTTTTATGTAGTATTAAAAAGTACCAATAATGGCAGTTATTGACAATTTTGATTAGTACATCGAATATCTTTTTTTATAAATTTTACCATAAATTATTATAGATCGCTTGAGATCGAGTCTTGGACCACATCCCCAGGACTCAGAGTCGGTTCGCGCCAACGAGTTTCTTTCTCAATTTTATTTGTTCTCCGTTTCTAAGCAAATGATATTATATCGGGGGTTAATTTTATTACCAGATGTCTACAGTTCTCTCACAGTCGCGAAATATTAGACACTGGTTTTATTAATAAACCGATACAACGATAACGAGATAAAATATAGCAGCGCATTAAGTAAAAACTAACGTAGTTATTAAGTAATGTCCTCCTAACCGAGTTTCAACTTTAGTGCACAAGTGAGTATGCAAGCACAGGTGTACCTACTCCAAATCCACTCATTTTCTAGCACGGTGAGACAGCAGTCTGCCTAAGAGAGGTCAGGCGTAAGACCAGGGTTTACACACTTTTCAAGGCATTAGGGCGTTTTAAACTGCCAACTTCCAGACTGGTTCCCACATAAATATTGCCAAAACACAGCCTAAGATAGTATGGCAACAGATTTCATCAGCGATAGCTAAACTGTCGGACTCTAAAAAAGTCTTACCATCAACCATTATTTTTAAGTTAGGTATAATGTATTTGTATTTTTTTTATTTTGGGGAGATTTTTTCCATATTACCTACCTACATATCACGTAAAGATAGAGAAATTCCACGTATAACATAAAAGACGACGAAATTCCACACGTTCTCAATTCATCTTTCCTTTTCAGTACAGCTGAACCTAAGGCCATTTAATAAATGAATAAATCACGATAAAGTAAAATCGCATAATATCTTTTCTGAATCGATCTCTCGTATCGAATTACCGAAACATCCCATTCAGCGTCCTTTGAGCAACTGAAAACGTTTTCCGAACCATTGAATTTTCAACTGATTAACTTCAAAATTAGGAGGCCGCACCAAAAATCGAAGCTCATGCCTTTAAAGCGGTGAACTTAGTCAAATATTGTTGAAATTTTCCTCTTTCAGCTTTAACAACTAAACTACCTTGTTTATTGCATTACTATTACAAACCTTACTAAGTCTGACTTAATATGTACGTTTAAATTGTTATTTTTAAAAACAACAAAAATAAAATGTTCTCAGACAATATTTACTATATAGTTTTGGTTCTTTCTTTGATTTTCAAATCTTTTAGACTTCACACTAGTAACCTTTTCTACGAATGTAAATAAATAAATTCGATTTTATTAAGCGGTTGTCAAAACAAAATCGTTGGTAACCATGATTATGATTACGAGGCATTTTGATTCTTATAACACAAGTGCTTACATTACTTACTTTAAGTTCAGATCAATGTGTATGTGATGCTGTTGTCCAATATTACAAGCACAACACGCCTGCAATCTGGCCCAGTGTGTGTAAATACTCGGCGCAACAACAGACCACCTCAAAGGCCGCGGTCGGACCGAGCGTGCGGGATTCAGCACACGGTACACATGGCTGATAATACGGGACTTGCAAATGTCTTTACAGTACAAACATCTTACTAAAACTAGCAAATATTTAACCATATTTACATATTACTAATAATTTATCTAGACAACTTAAAAAAAAGAAAATTCACTTTGCCACTAGCTCGAGAGTGACGGAAAATATCGGAAGGAAACCTGCTCAGATCTATAATACAATTTATTGGTCTAGTTCCATGCAACCCTTCGTTATTGAGATGGCCAAGTTCTGGATCATGGTGCAAGCGTAGTCTAATTCAAGACTAAACACTCCGAGAAAAAGAGAGATTCAGTGTAAAATAAGTTTTAAGTTACCTCAAAATGTCTTTCGGTAGACAGATCGGTATTACAAAAATCTTTTTAACAGTTATTAATAGTATTTTTTTATAAATGCTAATTTAAAGTCACTTATCATCAATAATTAACGTATTTTATAATGTCTTCATCCTAGCGTATTCCCGATTGCATCCAGTATGGAGCTCAGGGTCCGCTTCGACTATGATCCTAGATTTGACAAGCCTGGTTATTACAATGGAGCGATTGCCATCTGACCTCCGTAACCCTTACAAGGGAAACCAAACCTACTTCGAACATAGTCGGGACCAACGGCTTACGTCCGAAGCATGGAATCATCATTATTTTTAGACATTTAGGTGATTCAAGCTTGCAATGTCCTAACCAAACTGGAAACATTCACACAAAGTTATGTTCCCCGCGGGATTCGAACCCACGACCTCCGGGTATTAGAGCCCAACGCTCTTACCACTGTACCACGAAGGCAGACGTATTTTATAATGTACAGACTTTATAATATTTAAGGTGAGAGGTGGAAATAAAGCAACGTGGTAGTGACCACGATTACGAGATGTCGATTTATGAGACTAATAGTGATTAGTCTCATAAATATTATAATGTGCGTGTTTGTAGTACTAAATTATAAAAATAAGTAAATACATTAATTATAGTTTGAATTGAAAACCACCTTTTGTTTTGTAAAGGTCAAAAATATATTACAATTATATCCAATATAATTGAGTCTGCAAACAAACATGAAAATTGTAATTACTAATTTTAGATAAGCTATTAATTAACACAACTCATGTTTATTACAAACCGATTCACGTAAATATTTACTTTTAACACACAAAATTGAATATCATTTGGGCGAATATCAAATTGTAGGCAAATTGTGTGCGCTCGTTACCCGCCTACAGCGTTATTGAAATTGGCCCAAAATGGCTTTGTAATAAGTGGGTAATTGATCCCATCCCAGGGGGGTATAAAATAAAAATAATTATTGTGCTGTGTTACGTTACTTGAATCGGATATCGATTACCAGTGCGAAACATTTTGTTGGATAATAATTTCTTATTGTATAATATGTACTGCCATCTTCCAACATCAGTGAAAGTCAAAAGAAAAGACACACTTTATTGTCTCATTACAGCCAAGAGACGTCCACTTTTGGACATAGGCCTCCCCTAAGGATACCCAAAGCGATTGGTCCTGCAATTCCTGCGATCTTTACCAACCAAGATTCCAATCAAGGACCTTTCCTGTCAAGTCCTCTCCGGCCGTCAGGTCTCTTCGCAATGTGCCCTTTCCACTGCCACTTAAGCCTTTCAATTCTCCAGATAATGACGGTGACTCTGATCCTTTTGAATGGATTATCTATACTCTATACTAATATTATAAAGAGGAAAGATTTGATTGTTTGTTTGTTTGTATGTTTGTTCGTTTGAATCGAATAGGCTCCGAAACTACTGAACCTATTTGAATAATTCTTTCACTGTTGGATAGCTACACTATCCCCGGTGAACAAAGGGTACTTTTAATCCCGGAAATGTAGGGGGAAAGGGGGGAATATTTGAAAAAAGAAGTTACGCGCAGGTGAAACCGCGGGCGGAATGCTAGTAGTTTATAACCCGGATTAGGACATAGGCTATAAAATTCCTACAGGAAACGTCTCATTCCTGCGGCACTAACTATATTGAAACTATTGAACCGATTTGAATAATTCTTTCTCTGTTGTAAAGCTACACTGTCCCCGGTGAACATAGGTACTTTTAATCCCGGAAATGTGGGGGGAAGGAGGGGATATTTGAAAAAAGAAATTACGCGCGGGTGAAACCGCGGGCAGAAGGCTAGTTAATAAAATAATTCAGTTTGTGAGAATGTATTTATTTATACATATAACAAGTTAGAGGAGCTTTTAGCATCATATTGACTGGTTGTTGCCGCTGTGACGTAATAACGACACGCGGCGCCACCAGGTCATCGCGGCGTTATCACCTTCGGGCTCAACCACCACCATTCGTCGCCACCTTCGGGCTCAGCTGTCTCCATTCGTCACCACCTTCGGGCTCAACCGCCACCATTCGTCACCACCTTCGGGCTCAACCGCCACCAGTCGTCCCATCGATCAAGCACTCACTCGACTTCGCTTGACTGCTACACCCGTGGTACCCTGCACCGTCTTTTAGTTCCTCTCTGAACTAGTTTTCAACCTAGACAGTCTAACTCGCTTCTCCGCTCAGCTACACTGGTTGATGGATAAGACCTTATTAATTAAATCTAAATTACATAATATAAACAAGGCTATGTTAATAGTAGAAAAAAAATAACATTTGTAATGAGAGAAAGAATAAACAAGACATAATTAAATTATCAACATGCAAATAAAAAGTAATTTCATTTTGTTCTAGACATGTTTTAAGCCTAACCAAATAGGCCTTTATTTCATAAACGTTTCGTAAGCGAATATGTTTTCATTGGTGGAATTTGTAAAGATTATGAACTTGAATTTATGTACGCATTTCTATTTTCATAGCTTACTTATTCAAAAAGTTTAAATACCTGGGATCTGTTCTCCACGCATCTGGTGACATTGACTGTGACGTCAGGTCACGCATAGCTGCCGCCTGGCCCCAGCAGGAGAGGTAGACCCCAGAAGTGCTGGCTTGGCGTCTTGACTTGGCGGATGACATGCGTGTCAATGGGCTCACCACAGGGGATGCACAAGACCGTCCGAAATGGAGGAGTAAGAGTAGGAAAGCGGACCCTGGGCCCAGCAAAGGGCGCAACCAGGATAACGCTGGGATATATTTTTTTTTGCCGTGAAACTCGAACCCGTATTAAACCCTGGAAACTAAATAAGGGATACTATATTGCGTATGCTGCACATGAATATTATAAAAGACAATACACATATTTAACCTGTCACAAACGTCATCCCAAAATAAACAAGCTATACTGTTACCTAGTCAAGGAACAAAATTATGGCTCCATTACAGGGTTAACGACACCTCCCTCGAATTCGTAGTATCCCTTCTAATTTTACCTTTGTCCCCAAACCGCTTCAGCAGAACTATTGCCACATAATTCAGGAACGTACGTAAACGTCTCCCTTGTAATTTTAGAGAAACTGTTATACGCGTGTGTTGTGACCGTAGATGCTGCGTTCCGCTTGTAATATTTAGGGTTTGGCACCTGGTTTGGACACCTGACGTAAATAATTGGTCGGGCAGAGTAGGGGCTCATCAATAAAATGCTTATTCGTTTTCAGCTTCAAACCTTTCCGGTATAAAGATACTGGATATTTTGAGATGAGGTATCCTGCTAATATTAAAAATGCAAAAGTCTGGATGTTTGGATGTTTTTACTCAATCAGGCTTAAACGGCTGAACGGATTTAGCACACGTATAGCTTATAGCCCGGATTAGGATATTAGGCTAATAAAATTCTTACGGAAAACGTCTCATTCCCGCGGGGTATTTGAAAAAAGAAATAACGGCGCGGGTGAAACCGCGGGTGGAAAGCTAGTATTAATATAAATATGTTATGCGTCTTAACCCGGCGGAACACAGGTTACTAAGTCGAACACGAGAACACAGGTTGGGTCATATTGACCCGTTTTTGAAATTGGGCACAATCTTTTGTTTTGGAGTTAAAAATGTAGGATTAAGGGGTTTTTGGAATAAATAAAAGGTGTAGTTTGTATTTAAAAATAAAAAAAAAACAGTATTAACCAATGAGTAATGTTTAATGGTGTTTCGTCAATACACCCTGAAATGTTTAACAAAATCAGTGTTTGATATTTTTTCACATTAACAAATTAGTAAATGACATAATTTTGAAAAAATACACACCAATCAAAAATATACAGTTAGGACAATTATTTATTAATTACGTTAAGTAATTAATAAATAATTGTCTACCTATGTCTTAACGTAATAAAATTACGTTAAGACATAGGTGGGTCATATTTACCCGTTATCAACTTTGAACGCGTGTATATCTCGCCAGTATTAAACGTCGACTAAGGGCTGGTTCAAAACGAATGTTATTTCGCACTACCTCCAGCTACTGAAAAAGTTGGTACTATAACTATTCCGGAAAATAATATAGAGGGTATTGTACATTTGAATGGGTCATTTTGACCCAACCTGTGTCCCGCCGGGTTAAATTGTATATTTACGTGAAAGTCTAGTTTGACATAAGGCTTACATAATTATTTATCATCTAACAAAATTTTAAAATTACGATAAACTATGTGTCGACTTTGTTTACTTATCGGTTTGACAAAGTAGAAAGCTCCATTGTAGCCTTATGTTTTAAAATGTCACCACATGGTGCCATAGCGGAACACTCCCAACAGGGTCTTCGTGACCGCGGGGTCCAAAAATGAATTTTAATGGTCACTTAGGCCAGGATAATGAAGACAACAGGGCGCAGCGCCCGCGGCGATCGCCACCCCTCGCAACTCTACATCTACTGTTGTGTTTGATGATTATTTTCGCTTTTGTAGTACAGGAGAGCACGCCAGTGTGATGGTGTTTATGAAAAGATATCATTTTCAACTAAATTCCATAGCGCGGAAGCTTCAAATATGAGTATAATAAAATATTTTTTTCTTTCGAAATTATAAATATAAACTCAACAAATCAAATCTCGTTACCAATTATAAAACGTGACCTTCTCTCTGTTGTGGTAAAAAAGGTATTTTATTTACCTTATTGTTCTCAGTAGTTTTGCCTAGTAGTCTTACCAGTAGCTCTATACTTACTCATGAAAAAATATTAAAATAATGTCATTTTTGATTTTGTCATACATTTTTACGTTTTTTTATTATTACAGAAATGCAAGGCCTTCATAATTGAAATCAAGTGGCTACACGATGATGGGTACTAAGTAATAGAATAACCACGCTTGTAAAACTACTATAAAATATTAAATTTTCTCCTTATTCCAAGTATACCTTTATCAGTTTTCGCAATGTCGCTTATACAATCATGTTCTCCGGTACTATAGATATTGTTAGGTTTTTGAAGCTACCGGCAACTCTTTAGCGGCGAACAATGTTTGTGAGCGCTGTGTGGAGTTAGGAACGCTTTCAGCTGCAGTTTTGTGCACGCTGTTGCATATTTGATGACGCGGTAATTGTTATGTGTTGTTATAAGGCAACTTATACATAAACTCTTATTACTATGCCAAAATTTTGCTACGAGGAAAAGCTAAACGGAATGTTTGTAACCTATTCTAGAAGTAATAGTATAAATTGTGATTGTTTTTACAAAGTTATAGTTAGCTGGCTGTTACAGTTAACTGCACTAATATTTGCTGGCATTATTCAACCCATGGGAGCGTCAGTCTCTTCCTGTCTTGATGAGATGTTTAAAGTTTCAGGTCTCACAATAATTTATATTACCGGAATACATTAAACAGCTCAAAATAATAATAGTGTAGGTTAGTGTATACGTTTTGGAAGTAATCGTTACAAGTCATCCTAAAGATCTATTACCCACTAGACCACATCATAAAACTATCTCGTCATCATAACAGGCCGCCGCTCGGCTGTCAATAACAAGAGCGGATGATAAATTCGTGACGTCAGACGTCACGCGCGACCCGCGTCAAGCGCGTGTTGACGGCTCGCCCGCGTGCGGTCCGACAGACGTCTATTAGGTTGATACGCTGTGGACTATTTTCAGGGTTTTGTTACAACGATAAGTAGACAAAAATTCCCTTTTTAGTTTTTCAAATTGAGAGACAAAAGCGCGTTGTTGCGTTAATTCGAGTGCCGCTATCACACTCATGACGCCACACAACACTATACCTATAGAGTCCACTTAAATTTGCATAACGAAATTGTTTTGTATACTGTGTCTATATATTTTTCTTTTCGATGGCCAATAAATGTACGTTTTTTTTTCTTTCGTTAATTTATACATTTCTCACTAGATATTTATTAGATTACTGTAAGAGACGAAAGCCTCTTTTGGGGCCAGACACAACAACTAGATACAAAAATAACATGTTTTACAGTCGTTGTCTCTATAAAATTACTTTGCTAGAGACGCTAATGTCCGAACTGTAATATAATGTAGAAACACCTTGTCATCAAAAAATTCGATTCTTTGAAGAATGTAAAATTATTACTAACTACACAACGTTGGTTCATTGTCAATTTATTCGTCTTTCTCTAACAATACAAATGACTCCAATTCGGAGTTCAATTAGAGTCCCTCAGTGTCTGGGGAACCGTAGTATTTGAACCAAGAAAGTAAGTCACTGTTTTCGGAAACAAAATCCTCCCAGGGACAAAATTCAGTTTAGGGTTGAACTTTTAACACAAACTTTTTAGAATGAACACTTTTTAAAAGTTATGCTTAGTCTCACATAATTTCATTTATCATATTATACCCCCTTGCCAACTTATCACAAGAGTGTACCTAATGTAACAAAAGTCTCTAGTCCCACACACGGTTTTTTAAGGTATCGTTAGCCTACGTTACGTTGCTAATAATACTTTTCCCCAAAAAGGAGATTGAGCTGTGTCACCTTGTGAAATATAGGGAGAGGAACATACCAATAGGTGGGTTTTGAAATTAAAAAAAATCCGTGTACACTTGGGGACTGCCGCGGTAAAGCTATTGATTAGCATTTTTTATCAACTTATGCGGCAGACTCCGGCACAGTGTTTGTGTGCGTGGGACTAGACGTTTCCGTGTAGACTGTACGAAGCTGGCACGGATCGAGACGAGCTGTGAGCTTTGTACAGTCTACACGCATACGTCAAGTCGCACGCAAACAAACACGGTGCCGGAGTCAGCCGAACTATAGACGAGTGTCAGGTTCTTCCTTAGGTAAAAACCTAAGGAAAAACCTGACACTCGTTCCGTTACGGAATTTCTTGATTCGGTCGCCGCGCTCAAAGCCCGCGATAAAGGCTATGCAATAGCTTAAAAGGAACAGATTCGGGTGTATGAGCAAGACAAGACTACTTCTCTGTTGCACTATGTACGGCACAATCAGCCGCGGCCGCGGGCGGTGCATTTGCATCCGGCGTGGCCGAGGGACAGGGAGCAGTGGGCACTGTTTACACATGGGGACGTAGGGAACAAGTGCGAACGTCTCTATGAGGCATTGTTGTCTTTGCCGTTTGAATATGTAGTTATCTATTTTTTTCTAAGATTTAAAATCACATAACGAGAAAAACTTTAACGATAAATTATTCATAACTAAAAATTAAGTGTTGCAAAATCAAAATGTAACTAAATATCACGATTTGATTGTGATAATTATTAGCCTAATTATAAAAGTTTTGCTTCATAATGTTTAATATTATTTTAATTATAGACTTAGTTCAAATTAGTTCGTCATATACTTCTTTTTTTAAAAGAATATCATTCTTTTCAAAATATAATTTGTATGAATAGGTAAAACACAAATATGGTTATAAATAAATAATCATATTCAAAATGTACTGTTAACTTTTGAGTACATAGTAGATTAGTAAAAACTGTCTCAGAGCAAAATTATTTTTTTAAATTAAATGACAAGTCATTGACTTGATTCCACTATTGTTTATTATTTCTTCTGTACCTACGCATACCAAAACATAATTATGATTTATTGTTGTAAGAAATACAATTGAAAGAACACGTTTATTTTGAACGCCAATACCTAACTTAAGTTCTCAGAAGACTCAAGTTGCAGTAACCTCACACTGCAGCCGCGCAATCAGTCGCGGGGTGGATTTGCATCTGACCGGGGTGACTGGGAAGTGTTTACACAGGGGACGAAGTCTGGGCGAATGCGGTGTTAACAAGACAATTCTTTCGCATATGTTTGACAAGAAGTGTACACAATATGTGCTAAAAATAGTGTATATTTGAAGAGGGAAATCATTTTATGCCTTGTGGCTAAATTGCATATTTGGTTCCCTGTGCACAGGATTTTTTTATGTAAATAATGAGTGTTTTCAATCTTGTGAATTGACACCTGACAGATAAGGTTCGTACCCCTTCTCTTTACCAGAGTGCAGGGAAAACCAAGAGTGTTTAGTGGTCTTTAGTCCCGAATCCTACACGGACTCTGGTCTCGCTAGCCTTAGATTCTGCTACATATAAGAGTTTCCTCCGCAAAAAAAGATGTTAAGATGTTACGCGGGCATAGTAATTATATAAAATTTTTCTTTTTAGGTTCTAGATTTGATTTTTAGCCCAGACAATATTTTGTACCTTTGGAGCAGAGCTTGTACTTCACTAGTTATTTCTGACTTGTGACACCATGGCCTATTCCATTCAGTGATACCTCAGTAGGAAATATCGTTCATTGTACTTTCATACAGTAAGAAATTCCTCATCTTGTCCTGTTGATAACAAACACAGCTAAAAATCATTATCTAATTCAGTGCAGTCGATCTTAAGTTTTTTTTTTCTTTAAAGATAATACAAGACGATTTCAACACATTGTATAACAGCGTAATCATGACATAACGGATAACGTACAATAAAACCCCCTTTTCAAACAATGCTAAGAAAAACAATTCCATTGCTATATTAAATTTCCCCATACAATCTGAGTGTTGGTTTAGGACCGGCAATTATGGCATTGATCCGCCTCACGTTGCCACGAGCCTCGTAATCTCGGCTACAACAACCAACCTTTTGCTTAATGACAAAGACAACCTTCAAGACTGGTTACTCAAGTGTTAATAGCAATGATACATTTTGAACAATATGTAGATACGATAGATACATAAAAGAAGGAATTTGTGTCGTAATCGGTTCCAAACCTGAGGCCCTAGACAAGCGGCATGGGTATTATTATGACGTTCGTTATAGCTCAATTTGCGATAGCGAATGTCAATATCCGTACTTTTAATATCGATTGACCACGTGACTTTTCTAAGGCACCTTTCAAATCCATACAATTTGAAGTTAGCGAATTTCGGTATTGCTGTCAAAATGTTACTTTGTCTAGGTCCCCAGCTATCACCTTGTTTCTCGGGTGGCCCTCCCTAGGCGCCACCCCGACTTGAGGCCTCTCAAGTTGGGGTACCCGGGGATGGGCTGGTCAATAGCTATTGCTGGCACCGGCTCGTCCCATCGGGTGTGAAGGGGAACCGGGGGAGTTTAGTGGGTAGTGGACGCTGTAGTCTCGAGTCCCACACACGGCCGCAGGTTTAGCTAGCCTGCGGTTATGGTGCATAAACGCATTCTCCTCCGAAAAAAAAAAAGGTCCCCAACTATGCATTCTGAAGTAACGAGATGTATAAGATTATTAAATTTTCTGTAGTTGAATTTGAAAATCGCTTAAATTAATCGCACCGTTTTAATTAGTCGTTGTGTGCCTGCCCAGGCAGGATAGACAACAAACATAGCGTAAGAAAATGGGATAGCTAAAATGTTATCTTGAGTTAAAATAACTTGTAAGACAGATTACAGTTCTTTGAAGCTTTCACGATGTGCGCGTTGACGACGTAATATCTGCTTCTTATCTTCTTCTGATTCTTAATAAACAAAACAAATACTTAAATTACTTACTTTTGGGTCGGATCAATAAATGTGATGTTGGCCGATATTTATTTATTAATAAAACAGATGTTAACGCTATCGAAGAACATCAATAGAGATATCTTTGTAATTAATTAAACGCCTCTATTGAAAGAGGCCCAAAAAAAGTAAACATCTGAAGCCCATTGAACTGATACCCCACTCTGATAAAATAACCATCTTAATTCCATTATACGTCCTGAAAATTACAAAATATTCCCTCTTCGATGCTATTTTGAACCGTAAAGTCTATACAATAGGGTTGATGTTAGAGATTTTCGTTTGAGACCATAAAGGCAAAGCGAGTCGCTTTGATGGCGTGAAGAATTCGACTTAGCTCGCCGAATGAATGTAAATGTAATCAAACAAACACTTGTAATTAAAATTATGGGATGTAATTAGCGGTGCGCGGCAATGATATGTATGGGGTGGTAACGTCACTTAATGTCATATAAAATATATGTATTCCATTCAACAAAATTATTTGTTTTTTTATATGGTATGAAGTTTATCCGTTTTATATGTGTGATGTGGCAATCTGTCTATCACACAAAAAGGGTAAACCATGGGCAGGCTGCAGGCAGTTTCTGTGTGAGACAACTTCGTTAGGGCTAGGATGAAGACCAAAGTATATGTAGTTAGTACTAGTAGAGCCATGCTGTTTTATATGGGCCGGCTCGTCCAAAGAAGTACCATTCTCTCTCATGACACCAGCGTGAATTAATAGTGACTACTCTGGTATTTCGTCTGGTTTGTGAGAGTGCCGGAGGCCTACACCCACCCTTAAAAGGCCGGCGGCGGTGATTGCTTACCATCAGGCAACTCGCTGGCTCGTTTGCCGCCTCTGACATAAAAAAAGACCAACTTTGCCATTGAGCTGCGTTTGGCAAGTAAGGATCCAGCGATTCGATATAATATTCAGAAACATTATTTAGACAGGGTCGTCTTTTATCTGTTTAAAGGTCTAAAATTATACACTGTATTCTCTTAATGCACAACTACAGTTAACAAATCAATGACGGTTCTGTTAATCAGAAACAGTTAATCTAGAATATTGCCTGTCCCGTAGCTGTAAAGGTGAGTTCTAATTTGCTAAATGGACCCTTTTACTATTCATCAAAATGGAAGCTAAGACATTTGGAAATATACAAAATCGTTTACACACCTTAGAAGCATTTGCGAAATTACATTCGGGTTATGAAAGGTAAAACCGCTGATGAAATGTAAGATTCTTAATGCTTCAAGTACACAGAAAGACAAACGTCAAATATTTGACAATTTTTACAAATAAAACAAATGTTTTTAGTAGTGCACTCCTGTGTATCATGCACTACTTAGACCAATTTTTAACTTACTTACTGCTATTAATTTTTTACTTTTTTGCTTTACTCAAAATAGCGGCCCGCCCGCGGCTTCGCCCGCGTGAACTATAGGACGTTATCTACTATATTATGCATGTATTATACATATAAACCTTCCTCTTGAATCAGTCTATCTATTAAAAAAAACCGCATCAAAATCCGTTGCGTAGTTTTAAAGATTTAAGCATACATACATAGGGACAGAAAAAGCGACTTTGTTTTATACTATGTAGTGATGAGTGATGACATACACACTTATTAACAGGTAACGAGTACTAATACTTGTTATCGGTTAATAAGTGTATGTGTCACCGACGTAGTTTTTCTAATTTATTAATAGTATTCAAATAAAATTTGCCAAATGTTGTAAAAATATTAAGCGATTGAAAAGTCAATGTCGAGTTTTATGCCAGTTCTTCTCGTTATTATAAACATTCCAAAGCTTGTAACTCTGTAACATTGATACTTGACGATCCATATTTCTAAGTTCACGACACTATAAATATTTATTGGTTACACTGACACCAACTCAATGGTTATGGGGATCAAAAGTCGCACAAATTTTAAATACGAGTATGCGTATGTGTTTACAATAAATATAAGTTGACCACTACCCACGAAATAAAAACTAATCAGACCAAGTTTTTTAGCCAACGGGTTTTTTGAACGAAAACTAATTTTCCCGCTGATATCATAGCTTTACAGGCACATACTTAAATATTTATATATTTATCCTAAAATAAGCCCAAAACAGTTTTAGTCGCAGCAGGCATCCTTAGCTCTCAGAAAGTTAATCAAATAGCGAAAGAAATCGGCTAAGAACTGCTTCGAAAGTAGATTTTGTAGCCATTAACTTGGCAAAATGTATTTCAATTATGCAGACCAACGCCACAGTACAAATAAAATTATCAGTGATGTAGGAATAAATATCCAGTGTCAAATTATTAACATAAAATACGAGGGGCGTTCAATGTATTCTCGGTATCGGGGTGATATGCAAATTAAATAGTTAATCTAATTATCTCATTTGCTAATGACACTATCTGAGGGTATAAATATAAAATTTCACATAAATACGATTATTAATATTCGAGTTATTGCCAGTGAAAGGCGACCAGAATGTCTGACGCCACAATGATAAAGAAAATCGAACATCGCGCAGTTATAAAGTGCCTTACCAAGCAAGGAAAAGCAAAAAAATCATTCATAAAGAGATGGTTGCTGTTTATTAAGACTCTGCCCCGTCGTTATCAACCGTTCAAAAGTGGTCAAGTGAATTTAAAAGAGGCAGAGAAAGCATTGAAGGTGACACTCGCTCGGGCGGGCCCGTAAGCGCCACCACTAAAGGAAATGTGAAAAAAGTGGAAAAGTTTGTACTTGAGGATGCCAGAATAAAACTCAAGGTGTTAGCAGAGATAATAAAGCTATCCGTGGGTACCAAACATGCTATCCTGCATGATCATCTTCACCTCTCAAAAGTCAGTGCAAGATGGGTGCCGCGAATGCTGACCGCACCTCAGAAACAAGTTTGAGTCGAATGCTGTAAGGAGTTTTTAGAGCTCCGTGGAGAAAATTCAACGAGTATTTTCGACCGGATTTTTTTTGAGGATGAGACGTGGGTTTATCACTATGACCCTGAGAGCAAACAAGAGTCCATGCAGTGGATAAAAAAGGATGCAGAGCCCCCAAAGAACTTTAAAGTCACCCCATCCGCCGGAAAAATAATGGCTACGTTCTTTTGGGATTATAAAGGTATTCTATTGATAGAATATACTTTATAGGGTGAAAGCATCACGGTAACATTATACGCAAACACATTGCCTAATTTAGAAGAAGTAATTAAAGAAAATAGGCGAGGAAAACTGCCAGCGGGGGTGTTGTTGCTTCATGACAACTCGCCGGTTCACACCGCCCGCGTGGCGAAAGCTGCTGTACGAGAATGCGGCTTCGAAGAAATTAATAATCTTCCGTACAGTCCAGGCTAGGCCCCCAGTGACTACTACCTTTTTTCGAATTTGAAAAAAGATCTTCGTGGAAAGCGATTTTCCGACGATAACGAACTGAAGGCAGCCATTAATACCCATTTTGAAGAGAAGTCAGAAGAATATTCTTTAGAAGGTTTAGAGAAACTTATTTCTTGATCTAATAAGTGTATTGAGGTTCTAGGGGACTATATTAGAAAATATATTTTTTTCAAAATTTTCCGAGTTTTCTTTCATGCCCATACCGAGAATACATTGAACGCCCCTCGTAAACATATCCATCATCAATGTCACAGATACATAAACGCATCTTTGAATCCCATATAAATCTATACAAATAATCTATACTATGTACTAAAATTATAAAGAGGAAAGATTTAATTGTTTTTTTTTGTATTGAATAAGCTGCGAAACTAAATCGATTTAAATATTTTTTTCACTGTTGGAAAGCTACACTATCCCTGAGGGACATAGGGTACTTTTGATCCCGGAAATGTGGGGGAAGGGGGTATATTTGGAAAAATAAATTACGGGCGGGTGAAACCTCGGAGACGACCGCTTTATTATATCACTCCAATGAAAGTGGCATCAGGAATCGTAGGTCCCACTCAGGATGAACCCTAATGTGATGATTATTTGTGTTCGTTCTGTGTTCAATCGTAAATTGTTGTATTATACAGGGTGGAATTTTGTAATGCCACCTGAAAGGGAAGTACTCTTAATACTGTAGATAGAAAATTTTACTTAAAGAAAACATTCCTTTATTTTTTAAAAGAAAGAAAACTGCATTCAAAGATTTTTAAAAATTCGCTTGCTGCACCCGGTAATCGAACCGACTAAAATCTGTAAAAGTTGCACTCTGTACTTTTATTGTATCGATCGTTAGGGTCAATAATAAGGATGAAATCTCTCTAACAAACTTCATAAATTAAATGAAAGGAAAACAATGAAATCCTAAATTATTGATTCAATGGGTCAAGTTAAAGCACTTTTTTCATTGTTTTCCTTTCATTTAATTTATGAACTTTGTTGGAGAGATTTTATCCTTATAATTGTCCCTAACGATCGATGCAATAAAAGTACAAGGTGCAACTTTTACAGATTTTAGTCGGTTCGATTACCGGGAGCGGCAAGCGAATTTTTAAAAATCTTTGAATGCAGTTATCTTTCTTTTCAAAAACAAAGGAATGTTTTCTTTGAGTAAAATTTTCTATCTACAGTACTAGGAGTACTTCCCCTTCAGGTGGTATTACAAAGTTGCGGCAAGCAAATTTTTAAAAATCTTTGAATGCAGGTTTTTTTCTTTTCAAAAATAAAGGAATGTTTCCTTTGAGTAAAACTTTCTATCTTCAGTATTAAGAGTACTTCCCCTTCAGGTGGCATTACAAAATTCCACCCTGTATATACTGCCAGTTCTTAATATTAAAAAAAAAACCGATTGGAACAGTCAACGCAGAGATTTTTACTAGAAAGTGCAAAAATCCTTAGAACATAAAGACAAATGATACAAACTTGGAATTTACTTACTGTAGTCTACTTAACTGTGTCCTCCCTTCTAGCAAAGCAATTAATAATTTCATTCTGTTGACTAGATTCACTATTTTAACTCTGGAACTAGAGTTGTCTTTACAGTGTTAGCTCGGACAAAGGCTATTTGGATTTCATTTTAAATAAGTTTTGTTAGAAATGTTGAATATTTTGCTTTATATCCAGGTTTTCGTTATGAAAATTGCAGACTATTAATTAATGTCTCACTACAAGGCAAATCAAAACAAAATACAAATCATCAAAAATATTGAGGCTATATATTATGGTATTCCTACACATTTCAAACTGTAGTCATAAAATTAACTAAACTTTATTACATTTGAGTTCATCTTTTTACTCTCTCAATAAAACATAAAAAATCATCACAAAAAAATAATATCTTATTATTTTAGTCTTAAGCAGCCGCTTCGTATCCATTAGCGAAGGCTCAAACTTATCACGTCTTTTATTCAACACACATTCCACGGATCCTATAATAATATTATAATTTCAAAATTTGTATAAAAGGGGAAAAATACTTATTGGGACAGAAACAATTAATAAAACCAAAAGTAATTATTGAATGAATTAATTGTTACACCAATTTGTTTGAAAATAAGTTATTCAATAGTAAACTAACTTACCTAACAAACAGTGTTTAAAAAGAAAAATACCTCACCCCCAGCACAACAGTTAAAAGCTCTCTATAATACCTATTAGCTACAAAGTATCTTCAGTAAATCCCAGGACAATTTATTGGAACTCAATCCACTAATGGATTTTAAACAATACTGAAGTAGGGCGCTCCAGAAACTCAACTTTGTCACTTTATCTTAGGTATACGATGTCGCTTTTAGCTGTGAGTTCTAAAGGTCTTGAAGGAATTACTATTTATATAATAATATCCTTATTCCGACTAATACTATCATCCTGAGTAAACCGTTTTGCAATATATTAATTTGATCTGAAAAGAGGCTGACTACAAGTTTGTTGCGGCACTTCTCGGTAGACAATTCACGTCAAATAATAACCTATCAGCACTTAGACTTGAGATGTAATTCATATACTCGTAACTAATTATGAAAATAAAAATGATTTGCCGAAAACTTTTGCTCTTTAAGTTCTGTTACTTTTGTTCCGATTTTTTTTTCTGTGTTTGTTAATATAAATGATGTCCTTTAAACTCCTATATATCTACCTTTCATTATCATATCTACCCATGCTATGCCGAAGCCGGAAAATGTATGTCTAAAACTCTGAATGTTTTTAAATAAAATAATATAAAAGCATGGTCGCCTGGTAAACCTAGTAAGAATAACAAACGCAAAATATTCTAACCCTCATACAGAATCCCCTAAAATTTAATATCGTAAAACGCTTCATTAACCATATTGCAAAGCGGTCCTTTAAGAAAGCAATCCGACTGTACTTCCATTTATCACAATAGACATGCATTTAATTTGCACACAGCACGACAGTAACGACTGTACTTTTATTGTAACCAAAACCCTCTTTTCTATAAATTAAATTCGCCATCCCTACCTTGTGAACCCTGTACATGCAAAAAAGTGTCCAATCCTAACGACATTGAAGTCGATTTTCCATTGCATAGTCGATAGCAGAAATGTCGAATCTGTGCCTCGATTATGGCTCTTAGTTACCTTTTTATAAGGTTGGATTTGGGTTGTGTGGTATGTATCGTGACTTTATAACCCCCTTTAACAGTAACGAGGTTAAGGAAATCGCTAGTTATGGCGAGTTTGAGCAAGTTGGCGGATTGATAGGAAAAGTGCCGGCCCATGTTGCGTAACTGTTAAAATGTTAGATGTTATCTACTTACTCCAAATTGAAGTATAGTTAAGTTATTTGTTACTCGGATGTTACCTGGTCTCGAATCCGTACAGAAGTCCAATAATTTAAGGGCATATTACTTTTCAACAGCAGCTTATGGTATATTATACTAATACCCGGGGACGGGCTGGTCAATAGTCAATAGCTATAAGGCTAGCACCGGCTCGTCCTAATCGGGTGTGAAGGAGAAACCGGGGGAGTTTAGTGGGTAGTGGACGCTTCATTCTCGAGTCCCACACACGGCCGCGAGTCTAGCTAGACTGCGGTTATGGTGCATAAACGCATTCTCCTCCGAGAAAAAAAAAATGGTATATTATACTAAGGGCCACTTTCAACACTGATAGATACATAAAAAGCTGCGGATTCGATTCCCTCATGGTACATGGTAGATTTGTATGCATAAACATGTCTGTGTCGGTCTGGATGTTTCTATGTATAATACCTATGACGTTTAAAAAAAGTACATAAGTAATTTTTTTCTATTGGTTGGTATAACAACCAATAGAAAAACATTACTTATGTACTTTTTTACACAAGTTACACTTAATTTGGAGCTAGATGGTGCTGAGTGAATAATGTCCAAGGATTATAAGAAAATGACTAAACACTAAAAACAGGGTTCACTATTCCATTTCTAAAAACACCAACGAAATAGTTGCCAACGAAATGGCACATTATTCCAAATGAAATGTGAAATATAAGAACCATTTAAATAATAAATTACCTTCACATGCACGCATCGAGATAATTTAATATCTCGTGTGTGAGACGAACTCTGCGAGATTTTGTTTCCAATTCAATTTACAAGAGAATCAAAAGTGAATTTCTTTGATACATCGCGTAAAAGCTTAGAATATTAAACGAAAACAGTAAGAATAACGTAAGCTCGCTTGGTTTGCATTATATTATTACCATTCTTAACTGAAGTAATAAGCAATTAATAAACATTTATGCAATTTTTTAAGATTGAACATATTAGGGAAAAAATAATTATGTACGAGGACCTCGTCGGTCCAGCAGTTTTAGTACCTAGGCGTGATTTCGGTGTCATGGGTTCAATTCCCGGGATAAGTAACGTTTGTCAAGAATATTTTTTTTTTTTTTTTTATATAAAGAGGCAGTCAGGATGACCTCACTCTACCTGATGGTAAGCGGAAGTGAGGTCCAAATGTAAGGTTGACTGGCTCAATAGATCATACCAATTGAGCCAGTCACCCTCACCCCGAAGGCCTGCATAGATGCCGCTTCACGCCCCGCCTGAAAAGCCCAGGATTATAGGAGGAAGGAAACACGTGAGCCGGAAGGGCATTCCATGCCCTAATGGCACGGGGCAAAAAAGAAGAACTATACCTCTTGGTACGGGCCACCAGTGTCTGGATGGTATGGGGATGGCAACGCAGTCCGGCGCGTGTTGTTCGGGAGTGGAAAGGGGAGGAAGGGATGAGTTGGAATAACTCTTCAGAGCATTCCCCATTATAGAGACGGTAGAGAACACTAAGACTGGCAACGTCTCTACGTAACTGAAGAGGTTCTAGGGTCACCTCTTGATCACCGATAATACGGATAGCACGTCGCTGCAACCTGTCGAGAGCCTCCAATAAGTACTTTGCGGAACCATCCCAGAGATGAGAGCAATATTCCACACACGGGCGAACCTGTGCCTTGTATAAGAGACAAAGCTGCACCGGAGTGAAAAATCGTCTCACTCTGTTCAGGATTCCGAGTTTACGGGAAGCTGTTCTGATGACGCTCTCAATATATTCCCGTTGGTTCAAGTTGCTACGAACATCGATGCCAAGAATGCTTAGGCTATCTTGTATTGGTAAGGGCGTGCTCTGAAGAGTGGGATGGGAAAGGAAAGGAGAAGCTTTCGCAGAAAACACACACACCTGTGTTTTCTTGGCATTGAACTCGACGAGATTGCTGGCACCCCATTTGGCAATGCAGTCCAGGACCTCGTCAAGCTCGGCGACAAGAAGATTCCTCTTTTCCTTGGTTTCGGTCTGTTTAGCCGCAGGTCTTCCGAAATAACGTGCGTGGACAGTGCTATCATCCGCATAGCAATGAATATTACCTAGTGATAACATGTCATTGATATGCAGAAGAAACAAAGTCGGCGACAGTACGGAACCTTGAGGCCCCAACTAGCACACAAGCTCTATAACAAGCCGTATACTGGTCGGTTAGAAGTTACTAATAAAGGCATGGGTTCCATAAGTAAGATCTACAGTATATGTACAAGCGCTTAAAGCACCGCTGTACCCCCAAAAGGGCCCATTTTGTACGGCTATAGGGTCTATAGTGGCGTATGGGAGCGATAGTATACGCTTAAGTATCTAAAATAAGTTGTAATAGCACGACTGTAGCGCTCGCACCTTATTATAGCACGACTGTAGCGCTCGCACCTTATTATACCGCGTCTGTATCTCCGATTTAAAGTTTACGGTTCTTTATTGAATATACAGTGGCGATACAGAGGAATTTATAAAACATAACCTTTATTTTTAATAAGATTAGCCATTTGGAAAGTATATGACAGTGAATTGCAGTGAGTAAATTAAAAATAATAAACAGGTAAGTCAAGTGTTGTTTTTTCCTTTTATTCGTATGAAATACAAGTGCGAGTAACAGTTTATTGTAAATATATACATATGTTTTAGCTAATATTTTCACGCGCCCTTCTATATATGCAGTTTTTTGATAAAAAATACATATAATTATAGATTGTGAATTCTGAATTTAGCTTGTAAAAGATATTTAGGCTTTGTTTGTAGTTTTTGTAGTGTCATGGATGAAAAATAGTTACGTGAGTTCGGTTTTTTGTACATATTTATGATTTAAAAATTATAAATTAGTATTCTGAAAATCAATTTTATAAAAGCTAAATGGCGTCTCAGCTACAACAGCCTTCAGAGTTTACTGGAACCTTTCTACCGATTCATGGCGCTTGTATTTGCCGTTCTAGACCTTTGGGTTCTACAATTGTGGTATTAACGTGCTATTAAACGTTATGAGGTGTACAGCAGCAATTAATACTTCTTTTAAGAACCCAAGACTGTACAATGGATAATTGATACCCTATTATAGAGGTCGTTTTATTTAGGAGTCCGTGGTCAGAATCTTAAAACCCTTCTACACTTGACTTATTATCTGGAGACTTTTGCATCAAATTCGTGTTTTTCAGGTCCTACAAGAAAACTGTGGAAATATTTCAACAGCTGCAATGGGCTACGGGAAAGCATCTGAACCTACGTATATAATACTTTCAGACAACGCCGGAGCTCAAGTGCCGACAGAATCGGAACCAAATTCAGAACTGCAAAATATATGAAACATCTTTTAATTATATTAAATGTTTTATTTAGTCCCCCTCTCCAGTCCGGCTTCAGCCGTTTTAATGGCCATAGTAGTGGAATTTATACACTTTTACCTGTATAAGGAGTGTTTGCCATGCCTTATCCAGCTATTTGCCATAAAGTTGCTGTACAATTCTTAATTGTAGCGACTTAGGCGCTACTTTAGAGTATTATGTATCTGCTGTAGATACAGCATTACAAAGGATGTCATTAACTGTACTCAACAGCTTAAGCCTATACAAGTATACAATAAACAACTTAAGGCGTTTCAAAAGAAGTTAATAACTCTGTTCTAACGCCTTTAACTACAAAAACATTCTACAAGATCTCAGAGCGCTACAAAAGTTACTTATACCTCCTCTTTACATCTAATGCCTGTACAATAACTCTATAATATGACTTTGTATCTCCTTTGGGGATTATTTTACCGCTCTACGACCATTGTACCGCACGTCTGTTAAGCGCTATTAAATACGCTACTGTACAACTTAAGAAGTATATTAAACCCTTTGAACGGCTGTTATACAACCTTCAGGTGGTACAGAAGCAATTTAAGCAGCTTGCGTGTTTGTTGGGGCACTCCGGAATTTATTGGGAGGAAGCGAGAAGCGCGTCCATCACAAAGGACACGAATCCTGCGACCCTCCAGAAATCCCGCAATCCAGACGCATAAGCGAGTTGGCAGACCATATGCCGGAAGCTTGGAAAGAAGCGAGCGATGCCAAACACGGTCAAAAGCCTTGGCAATATCCAGGCTAACAGCCATAGATTCACCATGCTTCTCCATAGCCTCCCCCCAGAGGTGCGTTACGTACGCTAGAAGATCACCCGTGGACCGTTTTTGTCTGAAACCATACTGTCGGTCATGTAGCAGCGAGTGATCCTCTAGGTAGCGGACAAGTTGGGAGTTGATTATCCGCTCAAACACCTTTCCAAGTACAGAGGTTATGGCTATGGGCCGGTAGTTAGCAGGGTCGGACCTATCCCCCTTCTTGGGAACAGGTTGAACGTTCGCCTCTTTCCGAGCCTGGGGCACAATACCAGTGGTGTACGAGAGGCGGTACAGGCGTGTGAGTACTGGAGACAACTCCGCTGCGCATATTTTATGAACCAACGCTGGAATACCGTCAGGGCCACTGGCTTTCCTAACATCGAGTGACTGCAACTCAGCACGGACATCACATTGCCTGATTCGAATTTCAGGCATTGTGGTACCGCAGTCAGGAATTTTAGGCGGCTCTGCTCCACAATCATCGATGCAGGAATTAGCGGCAAAGAGATTGGCTAGCAGATCAGCCTTCTCCTGCGGCTGATGGGCCAGCGACCCATCGGGATATTTCAGCGGGGGCAGCGAAGGCTGGCAGAAATTGGATTGCACATGTTTAGCCAGGCGCCAGTAGGAACGGCTACCCGTGGGGTGCGTGATGAGCTCCTGGCCAACACGTGCAACTCGCTGGGCATCTGCTCTGATGTAGGCCCTCTTGGCGGACTTGGTGGCTTTGTTGTAGGCAGCTTTAAGGGAGGCTATATTAGGATCCCGCAAGGCATGAGCTCTGGCCCAAGCGCCGTACACTGCCCGTTTCTGTTCAACGGCTGCAGCACACTCACGATTAAACCAGAGATCATCTTTGCGACCGCTGGTGACATCAGTGAAAGGAATGTAGTATTCCATTCCAATACTGATCTCACCCGCAATAGCCGCTGCACACTTAGAGGGATCCTTTTCTCCAAAGCAGCTCTGCCCCCAAGGGACGGACGCGAAGTATTCCCGCATACCGTCCCAATCTGCCGACGAGTAGCGCCATAGTCTCCGCGTCACCTCCACAGGTTGTGGGGGAGCAGTGTAAGGCGTTTTTGCGCCAACCAGGCAGTGATCGGAAGACCCTAGTGAAGCGCAAACCGACACTTGATACCCAGATGGGTGACTCGTCAGCAAAAGGTCCAGCAAGGAGGGCGCATGACCGACGATGTCTGGTATCCGGGTGGGCTGAAGTACCAGTTGGGTCAGGTCGTGCGTGAGAGCAAATGCGTGGGCGGTCCGGCCAGCATGGTCAGTTTTAGGGGAACCCAACCAGGTATCGTGGTGAGCATTGAAGTCCCCTAGAAACACCATTTCGCTATCAGGGAACCGCGCCTGAGCGAAATCTGCCGCCTGACTCAGGTGGTCGAAGAGTCGAGTTGTCTCGGTGTCTCCTTTATGGGATCGGTATATGCACACGTAGATTCTGCTCGTAGAGCCAAGATCCACGTGCACACAGAGGATGGAGAAGGATGGGTCTTCAAGGCAGCGAAGACGGGCACAGCAGACGTCCGCCCTGACGAAAAGGCATACCCCGGCCCTGGGCTGGAAGGACTCTTCCAGTACATAGCCGGGATAGTTCAAGTATGCCGTGTCCGCCGGGCAGCCAATCTGTGTTTCCGTCAGAAACAGCATCGCAGGCCTGGCCGTCTCGAGGTGTTGGTGGACGGCGTTGAGGTTTGCATGGAGTCCACGGATGTTAGTGAACTCCACCTCAAACAGCGAGTTGGTGGGGGATAAGGATGCCGCTGTAGGACGAGTGCGATGTCGTGTTCGTGCCATTGAAGTAAAAAGGGGGGGAAGGGAGGGCGCGAAAAAGGTGACTGCTACCGCGGCAAAAACGAGACAAAGCGAGGAGCCCTGCTTTGGTATTGGACAGTACGGTACAAAGGAAGCCGGCCCGCCGGACGGAAGGGCCCCCGTACCCCCCCGGAGATGGTCGCCGGGCCCCACTCTGACCGGGCACCACCCGGCACGACGAGCCACCCCGGGATTATGCGCGACCTGGTGGGGCAGCCTTCGGAGATGGTTAGCCACCGTCGGGCCCCTGTACTATGCCGCGGGCGGCCAGCGGCACCACCGTTTCTACGGGTCTCCCTGGCCGGCGGGCCGACCCACTCTGTCCGCACAATACCGCCGCTAAGGCTCCACTGGTCCGGCGTCCGCCACGACGTCAGTCCCCCTGGCTCCGGTTAGTACAGTGCTGAACCTGGAACGCGACCCGACCGAGACAGGTCAGAGTCACTTGGCAGGTTTTTCGCAGCTGTATGGTGGTAACAGCAACCGGTCGACAATGTCTTCCACCTGAAGAGCAGATGTTCTGCTAAAATAGAAATCCCTTAGTTGCCTCTTACGACACCCACGGGCAAGAGATGGGGCGGGAGTTGGTATTCTTTAGTGCCGCTCCCGCACGGCACGAATATTAAAAATATCAAAAAAAAATAGTTTGATTTTGTGATAACCATTGCATTTTATGTCACTTTATTTGATGCAGGGCCTATTTGATACTAAGTGGCTTTTCCACCCGATGCTATTGAGGGATACTTTTAATATCTAATTTAACCGGGAATTATCAGTCAGTGTGTTTTCACACTAGAATCGTCACTCAATGTGCTGTCACACTAATGGCATTTACCAAACGAGCTGGTGAAACTAGTCTCTTGCATCAATGACTGGAATTTAATTGCTAGTCCTACGGTCGAAGCAAATTAGTATGTACTCATGTTGAGAGCATCTTCGAAATCCTAAATAATTGAAGGGTCCAAATGCGCTATACATACACTCTTCTTTATTTAGTGAATTAAAAACAACACGCATCAAACAACCGTGTGATAATACGGCCATCGAACAGTCCTCAGCACATTCAAGGGAACACAGGGCGCCACTCCCAGCTGCTAATTGGTGGATGCGTCGTGAGGGAACAAAAGAGGTTCAATATTTAGTGCCCTCAGGCGTCTACAGTTGAACGCATGCGAATATTATGAAAGGAGGGTGGAGATACCCTTACATGCAAAGTAATTGAAGATGTATTTATAGAAACATTTGTGTTAGTGTGATCCAGATACGTGTTTTAGCGATGTTACCAAAACTGTGTAGATTGCAAAGGTTTTTGGTAAGCTATTTCAATGCTATTCTCATTATTGTTTGATAGTTATGCATACTTTCTTGTTCTGGCTTGACTTATATCTTAGTGCATTAATCACCACGCTTGCCAAATGCAATTTAGTCATCACGAACACCAGTTGCGTTCTAAAAATCTGACACAAATTTTCCTCAATACGGAAATTATACTACAAGACCTCAAGCTTACGTATAGAACTCAATTTACATGTAGATATATTATGTGGTCTTAGTAATTCGTCGTATATAAATATCATGTCAAACGTGCACTATTTTTATATTCAAAATGGTCGGTAGTTCGACATTTGTATGTTGCGCCGTGCGGCCTCTCGCGTAGTATATAATGTCGATTTAGTATTAATCCATCAAGCCCCGGAAAACCAGACACAATAGAAAATCTATTGTTTACGCGACACCCGGCTTTCGGTCGGGTGTTTAAGAGTTAAAAAGGTGTCAATCGGTAATGGTCATTGAACATTTACTTGAAGCTTATTCCTATAAGATTTGTGTGTTAAAATTATTAATTGAAAATACATGATATTTGTAAAATAAGAGTGCGAGGTATGAGACAGTGGTCAAAGAAAGATATTCATAACTTAATTATTAAGGTAAGAAGTGCATTTAGCTCATACAACTTGGTCTATAATTATAATTATGTTTTTTCGCGTATATCTAAATTTATTACGCGCATAACAACGGTATCAAACAAGATTATCAGTTTTAATTATTTTTGTTATTATCATAACAAGGTGCGTATATAATAAAGTCCGGTGTATGAAATAATCTTTTACTAATTAGGGTCACCATCTGCGCGAAACCAAATTGGCAAAACGCAACGCAAAACCAATATTTTTTAAAACGATGTTACAAAATTTCCAGGAAACGTTCAAAAAATGGTTTCCGATCACTTCATGCAAACTGATAAAGTTTTCAAACTAGTTCGATCGTAATCCAATGAAGCGTCGACGGCGCAACAGTGGTAGTAAGCGCTAGTCAGCGCTCGGAATCAGCGCTGAACGAAATGTGCAGCGGTCGCAGACGGCCTCTAGAGACACACCGCTCGACTGCTGCCCGGTACCAACGCCGTGGAATTTACGCATAACTGAAGTGCTTTGAGTAAATGATAAGGGTACCTATAAATGCCTACGTATCTGCTGTACGTCTGCCTTTTTGTTACGCCTGACCACAATACCGATTTTGATAAAAATTTAATCTTAAGATATTGCCTTGTTCCTTGTATTTTTGTTTGTCTTCCTTTCACGTTACAACAGACCAAAGGTATCATAATTCATTGTTGGCAAACGGATTATTTTAACGGTGATTGCAATTGAACGATAAAGGCATTTTATCTGTCAACAGAAGAATAAACAAAAAATCTCTCAGACAATAAATAACAAGGCGACAAAAGCTTAAACAGAAACAAGACACCAGAATAATAAATGTTAGATGCAACGAATACGTCCATTACATTAAAGGAAGACAAACTGAAGTCGCAACACCAACTGAATAGCGGCAATTCTTCGAAGTGCACCTAAAACAACATTATTCCGGTAAACATCAACTACTGGTGTTCTGGAAAAATTCGCCGTGTCTGGCTGCATGCCAAGCCGCGCAGTTTTGTGCAAAACAACTCGTGAAACAATGCGCTTGAATGCCGTCACTTGCAAGACAATGGCGCAGCTGGTGAGATGCAGTTTTGACATCGCTCGCGGGCTGTGGGTCAACATAAACATTTTGATGAGATACCGGGATAAAAGGATTGGCTGGACTATACGTGGGAGTCTAGATTATTTATTTATTCATGTTAGAGGCAGAAAAACTAGCAAGTGGGTCATCTAAAGGTAAGTGTAATTGCCAAATGTGATTTGGTGACCCGAGCTGTGTCCAAAAAAAACAACAAAGATCTCGACCCGGGCATTGTGCCCCCGAGTTCACGGCCAGGTACTTAAGTCACTAATCCAGTAAAATTACAAGTCTGTAAATGTAAAATCTATTAAACTAGAAGAAAAATCTAAGTTTCACAATTCGTGAGCCGACTATCAAGGAAATGATGTCCAGATCTAATTACATCGCTTCCATTTGCAGCCCTTAATGAAACGATGTAAAATTAAAACCGAGTCGAGCTGACACTCGGCGCTCGGCGAATGTAAGCAAAAATAGCACCGAAGCGAAGATATACTGACATATTTTTAGTTCTGAGGAGAGCTACTTGAAATTTTAATTCCGGGTTTTGCTTGAGCACACTTGACTGGTAACTGGCTGGTTTTTCTCTTTTTACTTTTTTTATAATGTTTTCTAAATCTGATAGAATGTAATGCAGTAATTTAAAGAGTAGCAGATGTAGTTGAAAATTAGTTTTTTATACCTTATGGACCCTCTCATGAACCCAGATCGACCCAGGTAGAATTTTTATATGACTACATTTTTTTTATGTTTGTGACAATGAATGAACTTATCAGAGATTTTACTTTTATTTAAGTTATATATTTTAGGAAATAAACAATTTTAACACTTTTGTGATTGTAAAATTTTAAAGTTGTATTTCAATTCTCAAGTCGAAGTAAATATGCTACATATTATGTACATAATGGTTAATACGAAAAAAGTCTATCAATTTTATTTGCGTTAAAATATGATGTTTATCCACATCAAACATTTTGAAATAATGACATTCGCAATTCTGCAAATAGACATTAAAATGCTAATCTCTATGTTAGATATTCATAGAATGATGTTGTATTGCTTTTGCTTTCGTAAATAAACATGCATTTAAAATATAAATTCATTATACAAAAATACGTTGAACAAGACGCTTACATATTCATAGTAAAGTATTACTTTCAACCCAATTCTTAGCTAACATCAAAGAGTTAAAGCCACAAAATTTTTCAAACTGGTACTTTTTGCAACCTCCAGATGAAATATGCCTGTGCCGCCAACACATTTGCAATGGGTTAAAGTTGGCGAACTCGCAACGCCTACGGCTCGTCAATTCCGACCCCGCTCACGTCCAAGTCACTCCGCATCAAACTCGTGTAAAAACTCCGCTATTTATCGATTCTGTTTGTTTACGACGATAAATCTCGCAGCGAACAAGATATCTGAGAAAAAGCAACATAAATCTTTTACTGCAGAAATATGGAAGTGTACAGGCGTGGTCAAACGTGTTTTGTTATTTGGCAATAATTATATTTATTTTTACTATTACTTCGAGAACTTTGTTTTTCAATAAGCCTACTTCTGTTGTCACACGTATATAATGTCCTATAAGGTTAGTGGTCTTGTTACGAAGCAAATTAAAACACATTTTAGATACCTTGTAAAATGTACCCAAAACGTTCGCAATGTTTAATATTGCTAGGACAGCGTAGTGAAATTATTTTACCTAATAGTATTACGATGGCTTAATTTCAATGAAACTAGTATCGTCATCCTAATAGGCTTAGTCGTAATTTAATGTTTAATAAATTATATTATAGAACAATTGCTTTATCCAGTAGAGGAACAAATGATTAAATTAATCTGTCAACGAAAACAGCAACCTAATTGACTTGAAGTAGTTATTTATTGCTGTTATTTTATAACACTATGCAAACAGTATTATTAAGTCATAAATTTATTTACCTAATTTATTGAGAGTCGAGAAAGTAATCTCAATTTAAATATGTTGTAATTCGTAGGTTTTGATTATAACAAAAAAAAATTGTTTTCGTTATAAACTATTCGTTATTCCTTTTCGTAGCAAGATAGCAACTACGCGTTACCTCTATGTAGAAGTTCTCGTAGCTGTGCTACGATAGCTACCAAATCCTACGCGTTTTGATAAAATATTTTTTTTTATATTTCAGGTGTCGCCAGCACATAACCTGCAGGCAGCTCTATGGTAAGCAGCCAATATGTTATATACCTCGTATTTATTATTTACAATAAAATAATATTATGTACTTTATGTGGCGGCCATTCTAGGAACAGTTTCTGGCTTAGCCTAAAAAAAGTGCCACCTTCTCACAGAAGGCCATTGTGCTATTGCGTAGTGTCAGTGAGTCTGAGGCCCGAACACTACCTTCCTCCTTAAAAAAACTAGAAGTCGAATCGATAACCTTTCATTCCGATTTTAACCGACTTCAAGAAGAGGACTTCTCGAAGTCGGTTAAAATCAGAATAAAAGGTTTGCTATCGATTGCACGACATTGCATAATGGTTTGAATGTTTTGCTTTTATGTTGTTGCAATAAGGCTCACATTGTTTTAATCCTTCTAGCCCCGGAACACCAGACACAATAGAAAATCTATTGTTATGCGGCACGCGAGTGCCGGTTCGGCGTTGAGTGGTTAATATTTAAGATTATGTTTGATAGCCTGTGTTTAATGACTTGTTTGATATTTTTATATACTTCATAAGCTTCTTTTTTATTTTCGTTCAGTTATAAATATAGTGCCACATCACGCGTCTCATACTTTTATTTGTATTCATATTCTGTTAACCTTGCACGACCCAACCACTCTGACTTAGTGCTAACTCTAATATTCTAAAAGTAATAAAACACACAATAAAATCACAAACACACCCACCACTCGAACAATAAGAAAATCACCCATTGTCGCAAAACACAAACAAAACCGCACAAAAGCCCGATTGATTTATCGAATTACTATTGAAGGAGGTTTCCCCTTTAGGAGGTCCTGAGGGACGCGCGGACAAGATTGGGGATTGGGAGGGCAACAATTGAACCTTTGGAAAAATTTACATCCGAGCTTATCCGGGCGAGAGGTGCGATGCAACCGGCTGTGGTTACGGGAAGAGGTTTTAGATTTTTGTGGTCGGCTCCCTTGTTTTTTGAGGGTTGAGAAGCGCAGGTGGTTACCAGTTTATCAAATCTGGCTCGAAACCGTATTTTGTTTTGATCGTGTTCATAAACATTTATTTGATTATTTAGTTTGTTTATTTTAAGTTTTATAATTAGGAATGAAAAACCGTATCCATTTATTTTACGTATGTTGTAGATGTATACTGTACATGCATTAACCAAAAAACTTTTTTTTGTGTATGAGTGACCAGAAATTTTGTATAAGCTATTTATGAAGTTGTAATGAAGTTGCAAGTTTATTTTAAAGTACGTGAAGGTTGAGTTTTTCAATAATAAGTACGAAAACCTGATAGTTTTTCTTATGCTTAATTAGTTGGCAGATAGCCACTTATCCTAAGTGCAAATTGTCATTGTGACCTGTTTTATTGAGAGGCTTTTATAATAAAATGATACTGGTACATAGGATATTTAAATGCCTTGATATAACTGAATTCTTTTAATGAGTTGATGATAGTTATTTAACATAATATAATAATTTATGAAATTCTACAGTGCAGTGTAAGTTATATAGAATTTGAAAATGTTTGGTTCGTCTTACGGTTAGCAGGTTACTTAAAATAAACTAATAAGTTTTACTACACCCTCACTCTTTGCATAAAGTTACTTGAAATGCTACAATGTGTTTGATTGGGATACGAAGAGAATACAGCAGTTTGGAAAATGGTATATAAAATTTACATCGTCCTCTCACGGGACAAAGTAACTTTATGAATACCTGTTTGACATCGCTACTTTGTTCTCTGGATGATAATAATGCTGTGACCGTATTCCCAATTTATGTTTGCTTCTTTATGATGAAGAAAATTCATAGAACGGTTTCATCTCTCTTGGTAACTTTAATAAGTGGAATTTTGCTTTCATGAGATTGTACTGTCTTTTACTATTTTCTTACGACTACGCTATTTTCTCAAAAAAAATGTTTTACACAAAAGACCCAGATAATGTAACAAAAAATGAATAATTCGTTTCATTGCGTAGGTCAGTAAGCTGCAGTGACCGCTTATCTCAAAATTATAAATAATATGTATTTACTAAAGAATAATTACGTATGTGACTTAACGCACAAGCTGTGTTTATAAATATAAATCTATGGTAAAGGTAAAATCATAAAGTCGTCTTTGACCCATCCAAAACGGTAATCCAAGAAAGAGGTTAATTGGCCTTAACATACAATATTTAATCTTTGTTATACTTTCAGGCAATTTTTCATTACTGCAAAAGTATACACAGCTACAAACACCATCTTTCTTCACACGATTAGGTCTCCATCACGGCAATCAAACGAGTAGCTGGCGTGGAGCCAACCGAACCAACCAATCACTTGAAGCTTAGCCCCTGGTGCTCTTCTAACTATCTGATTATAACGTTGAGTGAACTGCCTCAGTCACAAAACGCGTATGTTTTGAATTTGCAATAGTAGACTATAGATCCGTTTCACATAACACTGGTCTATGGATGACACATTAAAAGTTTCATCTGTTAAGTTTAAATGACCTTTTTTTTTTTTTTATAGTGGAGAAATCCTTTATGGATACCCCAGCCGCTTGGGGGAGCAGCTGAGGTTATGTCAGAGTTGCCCTATGTTGGGGGTACTGACTAAAACTCCACTGTGGCCTTCTCAAGCACAGGCTGGGGGGCCGGGTTGCTCTATGTCGAGATTCACACAATGCCCCCCACCAGCTGAGCTCTGCTGCTTTAGTGCAGCGCTCCTCAGGAGAAGCGAGCGTAGCCTCTCCCGTTTCCTCATGGCACTTGGCAGTGTGAGGCCACCCCACACTGCCAGCATACTCAGGGATGCTCTAAAGGTACGAAGGTTCCCCACCCTTCGCACCAACATCCCTGGGATCCCCGTCTGGGGATTCTTACCCCACGCCGGGGAGTACGGTGGAGGTACTCTAAGGCCCCCAACCACAGGGCCGTAAGTTTAAATGACCTAATTGGTTTAATCAAAAGACTGGTAGTGAATCGAACGATGTTGTTTGGTGTTACATAAATGTTTTTTATTGTTGGACAATATTACATACATTATTTTACCCCAAAGTAAGTAGCTTGTGTTGTGGGTATCAAAATCAACGAGTAATAGGCATCCAGAAACTCGGCGAGCAAAAATATTTATTACATTAATGTTTGCCCTGGGTGGGATTGAAATACACGACCCCTCGTGCATGGGACTAGGTCACAACCAAATGCCTCATCGGATCAGTACATGCCTGTCTTTATATTGTAAAAGCACGAAAAATGAAAGGCTACCGATAAATAAATGACGTTTTACAAAGAGTCCAACCACCACTAAGTATCAAAAAGCCTTAATTTTCTGCAAAATATACACATCTCTAGCCACCGCCTTCCTCCACACGATTAGACCTCCATTACGTCAATAAGTGAGTATCTGGCGTAGAGCCAACCCAGCCAACCGATGAGCCGATCAGCTGAGCACTTGAAACAAAAGACTGGCAGCCAATGATCCATGGAGTACTATCTGGCTCAAATGCTTTTAGGATACGACCTTTTGAAGTTGCGTTAGGCGACATTGCCTCCGTGGTACAGTGGATAGAGCGTTGGCTTCTAATACCCGGAGGTCGTGGGTTCGAATCCCGCGGGGAACATCACTTTGTGTGAATGTTTCTAGTTTGGTTAGGACATTGCAGGCTTGAATCACCTCAATGTCTGAAAATAATGATGATTCCGTGCTTCGGAAGGCACGTTGAGTCGTTGGTCCTGCGCCTGATCTCTCTTCGGTCGTGTCAGACTGCTGTCCTACCGTGTTATTTGAGAGTGAGGGAATAGGGAGTGCACCTGTGGTTCCGCACTCACTTGTGCACTATTATATATCCTGCGTAGTTGGCTGATCGTAAAAGATTGGCCGCCGTAGCTGAAAACTCGGCTAGGAGGACGCGACATTAGTCTATCGCATTATATCATCCGACTACCGCAGTGCCTCAAGACGAAAGTCTTTGATAAGTGTGTGTTGCCAGTGATGACTTATGGAACGGAAACGTGGCCACTTACAATGTGCCGCATAAAAAGGCTCAAAATCGCGCAAAAGGCAATGGAGAGGGCGATGCTTGGATTCTCCCTGCGTGAGAAATGATGAGATCCGCAGAGGGACCAAGGTCACCGACATTGCCCGAAGAATAGCGAGCCTTAACTGGCAGTAGACAGGACACATTGCAAGGAGGACTGACGGCCGTTGGGGCGGAAAGGTCCTCGAGTGGTGGCCACGTACCGGGAAACGCAGTCGTGGTAGGCCTCCCACAAGGTGGATCGATGATCTCATAAAGATCGCCGGAATCCACTGCATGCGGGTGGCGCAGGACCGATCGGTTTGGAGATACTTGGGGGAGGCGTATGTCCAGCAGTGTACGTCGTTTGGCTGAAATGATGATGATGATGATATCATCTGTTATTGTGTAAGTTATCGGACTAACATACACACAGATAATACCTATAACGGTGATGCCACACGGAAGCGTTGCGCTGCGCTGCGTCGACGGAGCGTCGTCGATGCGTTATATTTCATACAAATTGAACGGCATGCCACACGGTCCGTTGTGGCGACGCGCGTCGCCGTAACGCGTGCGCAACGGACGCGTAGCCGAGAGACGAAGCGGGGGGAAATGGTGCAGCGCTCCGACACCGGAGCGACGACGCACGCGTCGCAGTATAGTTTATGCAGTCGAGATTGCGGTGCGCCCCAAGTACATAAATCATCATAATGAGTATCACTATCAGTACGTGGACTACTTTATCTCATTAGTTGAGGAAAGACCTCTTTTATGGGATAAAAATCACAAACTAAACCTAAAATCAACGCACGACGGCGCTTAGACAACGCAGCGCGTGCGACGACGCATCGGATCGTGTGGCACCCATTCCGTCGAACGCTCGCGGTGCGTCGACGCAGCGCAGTGCAACGCTTCCGTGTGGCATCACCGTAATGCGTTGCTATTGGTTGCTAACGTTACGGAAAAGCGCAGTTGACGTCATTTTTTGCTCAATTCCAAAAGGTATTATCCTAATAGCCTTCCGCCCGCGGTTTCTTTTTTCAAATATCTCCCACTTCCTCTCACATATCCAGGATCAAAAGTACCCTATGCCACCCAGGGATAGTGTAGCTTACTAACTGTGAAAGAATTATTCAATTCGGTTCAATAGTTTTGGAGCTAATTCAATACAAATAAACAAACAATCACATCTTTTATCTTTATAATATAGTATAAACAAAGTTACATTGCATAAAATCATCTTCTAAACTCTGTTAATAGTCAGTCTATCAGATTGAAGTGGTCCGCAAATTATCGGATAATCAGAGCGGCCGATAGTGCCGGGACATTGACTGGAGTGGCCGCGCTCGATTGTTCTCGATCGCCGATAATTGAGCGCTAGTTATCAACTACGCTCGTTAACTACAAGTATAACGGGCTTACTATTCAGTTCAAGAGTTAGAGCCAGTTTCACCACTCACAGACGTGTTTGTGATTATTTATGTGTCTGATAACAATGTCATATTTTCTGGAAAATTGACAAAAGATACAGTGACAATGTCGTCATTATGAGCTGATAGATCGTGGTAACTAATGGAACTAGTTATTTACATCGAAGTTATGATTTTGATTTTCTAAAGTGTGCAGGTAAAACTTTATCTTATCTTATATGTGATTCGTTTTTCTGATAACCATTTCACGTCAGCAATTTACCAGATCTGTAATTGGTTAATGTATATCTTAAAGCAAACTCAAAAGAAAACAAAACGAACAATTCCAACTCTGCGCATAATAACCCAAGCCCTAAATACCCCCTATTATTCATTCAAAGCTTCAAAAGTCAATATTTCTCATTCCCCATTAAAAAGCGGACGGTATTTTATTCCCTAAGCAACAAGTAGGTACTCAGGCACCTTATTTCAAGCCAATCAGCAATTCAAAACGGCTGGGACGGACACTGGCTAGCGGGACTACCATATAAATCTTATTACCAAACTTTATGCCAATCCTAAACATATATTTTCTATTAGGACAACGTCCATTGCTGGCACAGAAGCCATTCTCAAAAGGACAACTGAATCGAAACAGCAGTGGAGATTGAACAAGGCGATGAAAGACGCGGAGTGAAATGTGTTATGGTAAGGGTGGCTTGGGGCAAAGTGTCCCCTTATATCATGATGGTGGGACATTAAAATTCATTTTTACCAAATGTCACTTTATACTGAACTCCTGGGGGAAACTCCATTTTGGGGTCGCATTTTTATTGGAAATTAGATTATCTTTGGGAAAGTATCAGCGGTTTGAATGGAGGTGTTGTCGTTTTGAGCGACGAAAAGATGTTTGAGATAGGCATTTAAGTCTAATTTTACGCTTTTTAGTTTTCTTCTGTTTTATAAAGTAAGCTAGATGATTTGGGTTATTAACAACTTCTGGTTTCCGGTCGCTATCAACATTTTTTTTTGTATTTGTCAACAAAACATGCAACAATTAATGAATAGGTATCGTGATATTAGATATCAAATACAAAGAATACTTATTTAATTTATTCATTTTATTTAAAAAACTGTCACTGTGTTTTCATTAGCTTTTTCTTTACTTCTTTGATCATTAATTTTAAGGTCCTTATAATTACAAAGGTTCATCATTATCGTATTTAAGTAATTTTCCCTGCATTGTAGTAAAAAATTAAGAACGAAACTAATTGAAGAATAGAAGTTGCAGTTCAGAACTGTGCGTTCCTTTACTTTCTTCTTGATTCGTATAACTACACTATAGAATAAACTTTCTGCAGCTGTGTTTCTAAGAGGACTACAAAGGGTCCTTTAAAAAGCGAGTCTAATCTTTCTTCAAAGGCGGGCAACGCATCTGTGTAGGTGCGACAAGACAGTGTCCACGGGTAGCAGTGATCCTGTTAACCATGTACTCGTTTACCCACCTCATATTAAAAATAATTGAGTTTTATTTACAATACTAAATACTCGTAAAATTCAATGAGCTAATATTTGTAAAAAGATTCGTAAATTCATAAAAATCCAATTCAGAATATTTGTATTACAATACCAACATTAACTTAAATTAATATTTTGTTTGTTTGACAGCTAATTATAACTTTGACTAAAATGTTATATTTGATAAGCATATACTGAAGTAAATCTTGAATTTAGACATTTCTAAATTGACTGTTTTTTGATAAGCTACTGTTTTGTTTGGTTTAATTTGGTTGTATTTAACTGCACATAAAAAAATATAAATATTGAATTGCTAACCTTTTTTTTTTTTTTTTATTTGCGTCAGGAAATGCCTTTGGTGTGCAATCAGTTATTTTGATATATATTTCAGTATTTTCTTGATTTACACTTAAAAATATCCCCTATTTAACCCTCTACTAAACTCTATTATTAAATTTTGTTCATAAATTCATAAAAATAAATATAAAATAATATTTGTGCTTATATTTAAAATGTCGGATACTACCTCAGCGGTCGCGGGTTCGATATCCGTATTCTGTGTGTATATAGATAACGCAAATGTCTTAAATGGTCAGCCGGGACCAACCGCTTAACGTGCCTTCCGAAGCACGGAGACGCTCGAAATGAATGTCACTAAATGTGGTCAGAATGGTCACCCATCCATTAACCAACCGCGGCGTGGGTAGCTTAACTTTCGTTATCGCTAACGACCCACTGTCACAGCTGCGCCACGAGCGCCTTACTGCACATATAAGTAAAACGAAAAGACTTATACAAGTAACGCAAGATAATCAGGTCAAGCTAAGTAAAAGGCAAGTCCGACCCTACAGGCCTTTAGCCTCACATACATAGACCCATAGCTTCCCATTACCGATGTGGGTCGAGCTTTAATCTCCTAATAGAATTTACTCGACAAAAACTCCACGGCCGCTTCGGAGAACTTTTATTAGTATATAATTTAACTTATCTTGGATGGTCAAGTCTCGTAGAGGGCTCAATTATTTTTTACTCTCTACTTAGTTTTTTTGTAGAGCACTTATCTGTAGGGGGAGTTTTATCTTCTTTCTTTACTATTGACTAGTCTTCATCCTACTAATATTATAAATGCGAAAGTCTGGATGTTTGGATGTTTAGATGTTTGGATGTTTGGATGTTTAGATGTTTAGATGTTTGGATGTTTGGATGTTTGGATGTTTGTTCCTCAATCACGCTTAAACGGCTGAACGGATTTAGATGAAATTTGGCACACGTATAGTTTATAACCCGGAATAGGACATAGGCTATAAAATTCCTACTGGAAACGTCTCATTCCCGCGGGAATATCAATTTTGAAACTACTGAACCGATTTGAATAATTCTTTCACTGTTGGTAAGCTACACTATCCGGGGAGAAGGGGGGATATCTGAAAAAAGAGATAACGCGCTGGTGAAACCGCGGGCGGAAGGCTAGTTTTTAGATATTTTTGTCATAAAATAAATTGGAAAAGATTACATACCTGTTATTATTTATATTCCAAGCCGCGTATTTTCTGCTACGGCAGTCAATATTCATCAACAACTGGGTTTGTTTCGGTCTGTATAATAGTAAAATGCACAACATAAACACGATGAAATTCATTACTCGTGTACATTAGCGTGCATGACTCAGGTTAAACAGGGTTAAACTTAATATGATAAAAATATTTGAAAATAATTCGTTATTATTACATACTTTTAAAGCCGGAAAAATAAAAAGTTTTACGGATAACGTTCGTAATATAGTCCACGATTGACAAGCCATGTGTGGTTAGTACAATTTTTTTTTGCTAGTAACTAGGTAACTAATTAACTTAAGAATCATACAAGACTGTTCCGACAATTATTTAATAGTTGGCTAATTAAACTGGCAGTAAAACTAGCTGCTTGGTCGCAGGGCGGACGTTACGTCCCGGTACACGGATAAGGCGTGGTTGACAAATTCAGGGGGGAGGGGGGATGTTGATAGACCCACTATGAACTACGAGTAGAATAGTGATCATTTAAACATACTGCGGTAAAATTATGCTTGTTTGTCGCGTAATGACCTTTTTTATGTTTTGATGCCTTATTATACAAAAGAAAGTGGTGTTAGTTACACTATTTATAACTAAAAAACGGATGAACCGATTTAGCTGAAAATTAGTGGAAAGGTAGCTTAGAACCTGGAGACGGACATAGGATACTTTTATCCCGGAAATATGGGGGAGGGGGGGATTTTTGAAAAAGGAAATAACGCGCAGGTGCGCGAGAGTGCGACCGCTAATACTTATTATTTTTGTGTACGATTGCACCATAATTTAATAAAATAATGTTTCTTTCACAGTTCTGAAACAGTTGTTCATAACACAGCTTAAGTTATTTTAGAGAGAGTTTCGCCTGTCAGTTTCGCCTGTTTAGTTAGACAAATGGACTCTGAAAAAGTCCTGTCAAAACTATAGGTGAAACGGAAATCGAACCCACGACATTTATGGTGAAATAATTATCGTAACAAATCTGAATTTAAAAAGCTTCCTTTAAATTCAAATCTGACACCGTAACTGTCCCACCAGCCACCATTTTAGTATTCATCTCACCTTTACCCGAATTCAGACGATTTATGACAAAGCCTTTAATAGTGAAACAATTTATTTATCATCCGTTTGTACCAAAACCTGGCTTTGTTTGCGAAACAAAGGAAGACAATAACGCGAAAGAATTGTAATGGTAATGTCATGCAAATGCAGCTCTCGCCTGGAATTATTAAAAATTTTAAAGCGCCCACATTAGTGCTGGGGCTATTGAGGCCTAAACTCTGAGGACTCGTTAGAATTTAGACTCGAGTCTTATTTATTTAGGATTAGGTGTTATATAAAGAAGTGTAAGTGCTATAGAAACAAAAATAAATAACTTCAGAATGTCTGCTGACTGCTTGACCGGCAATCTTTAAAATATATTCTTTATAATATAAATCTTTGGTCATTTTATACAGCAATCTAGCCTCAAATAAGGCAATGCTTACAGCGGACAAACAATTTATATTATATACTTTTTTTTGGTAAAAATCATTTTTTTTATTATAATTATCAGCTTCATACAAACAGACACATTCATGCACACAAATATTGGGAACGTACGGTGATCTCTGGTGTCTGGTGATAGCCAACTTTCTTATCACAACTCCAATCGTTTACCTAAGTAGTTGTAAACGTCCAAAAAGATAGGCAAATACGTCATATGTAAATGTAAGATTCTTATTTGATTTCGACAGACTCGAATGTTTCCCATCACTACCCCACATAAAAGTGGAGAGAGCTAAATTTATGTGCAGACTTGGTGAGTAATAAAAATTCGAAATAACCCGAAGAGAGACGGATAGGACTTAATTCAGCCTTATCTCATCCCGGGCCGTATCTGCCCGGGTTTTATCTGTTATTGGTGATTTGGAGTTTTGACACTCGTAAAAAATTGATGGAGGTCACAGAACTTGCAGAAAATAATATGATGGACGCGATGAAAGCGTTTAAGTAGACTTTAAGTGATAAGGATAATTGAGTTGTTCAGGGAGAACATGGTGAAGATTTTGAGGGATTAGTCCAGGTAATGAGGGTTGAATTATTCATTATTTCATCAATTATTTAATATGAATTTGAATCTGATACAAAACGTAGCCATGTTTGGTCAATCTCCTTTATGTGATTTGTTAGATTTATACAAGTAAAATACTGCAATTACGTTTTGGTTAAACTAATAATCAGCATACTTACTTACTTACTTACTAAGATGGCGCAGCGACCCCAAAATGAGTCTTGGCCTCCGACAACAAAAGACGCCACTTCAGTCTGTCTTGCACCATCTCCCGCCAGAATAATCAACATGCGTTAAGTAAATTATTTATAAGTTAAATAAAGGTGTAAAATTGTTAGCAGTGCTAGCACTGCTATTAATGTTGGCACCACTATGTTCTCCAAAATAACTAAAAATGCATTTAAGAACTCATAAAACGATCCTCAAAATAATATTTAAATTTTATTTATATTCGCACTTCAATTATTTTTCAATCTGTTTAACATTTTGGTTTAATTTGTGTTGGATTTTTTTGGGATCAATAATTGGCTAGCGTAATTAATCCAGTATGGTTCCGATAACTTGATTTCGAAGAGAGGCCTTTGCTGACATTAAATAAGCTAATACTTTTCTGTCTAAGCAGTATGATGTTTTACATTATATTTTCTGATATTACAGGTACACAGTCCCGCAGAATGGATGCAGGGTAAGTCACTATCATATCACTATCAGAGGCGCTTGCACTAATGCATGTAGATGCAGCGTGTGGCGGACGCAGGCAAGCCGATTTCGGAACCATCCCCCAAGGTAAACTTCCTAAGACGTACGGAGCTAAGCCGCTTACTAAAATTCCAGCTCTTATGTATATCCGTATTAAATTTTGTGGAGATTGTGTTATTATAAAGGGAGGTTGAATTTTAACGTGTATTTTTTGGGTCACGGCCTCGACTCAAGAAAGTGTTTTAATATGTAAATGTATACACTGTTATAGCTTTCTACTTTAGAATATAACAACGGTCTGAGGAGAGAGTAATGTTTTCTTATTTTTCTGTTGGCAACCTAGTAATCTTTACGGGGAATGACAAGTGTCATTTTTCATTTTCCCTTTTTACTGAATAATATTAAGTGGCCAGTATTTCATAGCCATTCTTTGTCTTCACAATAAATTAGCTGTCTAGAACCCTAAAGTTCTAGACAGTGGTTCTAGACTAATACTTCTGTTAAAAAATCACAATTTTAGGAAAACTCACCACATTATTATAGGTAATTTTTTCGCGAAATTTTATCTAAGGGGTAAAACTATTTTTATGATTCAAAACAAAATTAAATACAGTTTCGCCTACTTGGGAAAATAATTTAAACCATGTAATATGGATATATTAATATGTTTTAATAATATGGTACTTTGCGTTCTAACTTAAAATTATTGAAACATCTTCATTTAGCAATACATTTAGAAGCTTTTGTTTTAAATGACGATGAATCGAGACCTTTTCAGACAATTAGGACTAAACCCAGCATTAGAATCTAAATTACAAGTTCATAGACTGTTTTCAATTTCAGCTTTTATTATTACCTTTCAATTAAACTATTGTCTGCCAACACCTGGATTTTCTCCCACGATTCCAATTCCAATTGACCGAATGACCTAGACTGTAATAGCAAATAACAAAATAGCTTCATTGTTATAGAGATCGAGGATCTTCTAAAACGAATATAATCCCCAATCTTGTCACTTATATGTAAAAATCCTGAAATGAATAAAGAATTTAGATTTTGAAAAAACATTTGCTAAAGGAAGGACAAAAATAAAAGTCAGTTGTACAAATTACTATAAGTTTATTCAATATGTATGTAGGTATACATAATATGGAGATACAGTCGGTATCGGGTAGGTAGCTAGCGATATTACTACAGATACAAAGGTTTGTCCGACTTGCTTTCTACACTTCACTCCTTATATTGCTCGAGGTGACAATGAACTTAGACTAGAAGAAGTATGGCTTCTCAAGATATACAAAAATGCAACGATGAAATCAATGTTACATTTCTGTATTTAAAGTTACACAATAGCAAATAAACGGTGCCACATGGACCAGTATGGAGGATAGGGTTAAATATGTCATTTAACCTTTAAGTACCGACGTGCGGTCTGAGAGGCCCCGGCAGACACTTGACTTGCTACTTAACCCCTTTCCTCTCGAAATTCCGATCCCTGCTTTTAAGTAGCTGCAAGAACAGTGCCCACGTTGACATCGAAACAGGAAGACGTGACGTCGCGCGTGCATTTGGTGAGTAATTACGATTTTGTTGGCAACACCAACAAATTATTTAAATATTTTTTTACGTTGGCAACAATTGCCCACATTATGTCTCTCTTCTTGCACGACCGCTAACGCGGCAAAAAACGTATTTTTCAAGTGTGCCATTAAAACAGTGTTTCAAGCAAAAAGACTTTAATTTGTCTACCAATAAACCTCGCCACTTGCTACCAGCATAATAAAATACAGTCCACACTCCAACAAATGGTCCATTCGATCCATCGCAACAAGCAAGTCAATCGGCGTGGTGTGGGCAAATACAAGTTTGGAAGCAACGAGCATCAAGGAATATACCTCTTGTACTGTGAGGTATTTCATGCAAAATTTCAAAAATCAAGCCTATCAAGTAAGAAAAATACTTCGGCCATTCGTCATTCAACAAGCATCATTGTCAGCGTATAGTGCATCGCATTTCATTTTGCCGCCATTTTTCGTTGTTGAGCCATCACCCCTCCAAGAGAGAGCGAGTCGGCCAACGACCAATCAGCGGAGACATCATATTGCGCGCGCGTGCCTGCGAAAAGAAGACGACAATAGCCAAGTGTTCGAGTGCGAAGAGAAGAAAGATAGGTTAGGTTGGCGCTGTTGGCATCACTGCATATATACTAAGTTTATGATTGGTTTATTTTTGACAGTTCGTAACTTTTGACTAACTTCATAGTGAAGCGTTTCAAAACTTTTCAAAACCACTGTATTAATAATTTGTAGCATAAATCGCCATTTTGTCGAGATTGAAAGTTAGTCTTTGTAAAACTTAGTTTTTAAAGTTTCTATTTGTGTATACGCGTATAAAACGCAGCGAAAAAGTTGTATAATTGTACCGTGTGACAAGTTTTCCGTCATAATAAGTGTTCATCTTTAACTATTTGTCTTAAAAAATGAGTGAATTAAAGTTGGCAGTAGCCTCAAGAGGCTATGCTAAAGGTGCAATAACGCGACTCTGTGCTTTAGATTATCAGGAGGACACTTTGCAAATTCTTAACGCCAAAAAGGATAGGCTAATAAAGGCGTTTACAGATTACGAAAAGTATAATTTAAAAATATCGATGCTTGATCCCGGCGATCAGGAAAATATTATTGAAGTTGAGGGCAAGTATTTCACGTGCCTGGGTGAAATTAACACCTATATAGATAAATTAACGCCCCAACAGCACACAGTAACAACAATGCCTGCTTCAGAGCACACGAAAAAAAGGATTAATTTGCCTCCTATAGATATCAACCAATTCCATGGTAAGTACAAAGATTATACACCTTTTATAAGCCTATTCCGATCTGTAGTTCACAAGGATGAGCATCTGGACGACGTAGCGAGGTTATACTATTTACGTTCATTTTTAAAAGGTGAACCTTATGATCTCATAAAAAATTTACCCTTAACAAGTGACAGTTATTATGAAGCGTTAAAGTTATTAGACGAACGTTACAACAATAAATATAAAATTGTTAGTGATCACATAAATAGTTTACTAGATTTACAGTCTTTTTCTAAATCAACTCCACAAAACATTAGAGAGTTTGTGTCTTCTGTCAAACAAAGTTTAGCTGCATTAAAGAATTTGGGTTCTAAAGTTGATGCCTGGGATGACATTGTTATATGTATTTTAATACGTAAATTAGATCAATACACTGCGAGAGCCTATCAACTGGAGAGAGATGTTGCTGTATCACCTTCAGTAAAGCAATTCCTGGAGTTCTTGGAAAAGAGGGCATTGGCTATGGAGAATGCTGAGCCTCCACCTGCAGCCTCCAGAAGGGCAGTGGTCAATTTAACTACGTCATCATCATCATTACCCGCAAGTACTTCATGTCATTACTGTAAGTTGACCAATCATAAATTATTTAATTGTAATAAATTTAAACTTTTGCCTGCAAAAGAACGATTCAACTTTGTAACAAACAAAAAGTTATGTACAATTTGTCTTAACCAGCATGATAAGAAGTGTAGATTTCATTTTAAGTGTGCTGAGTGCAAACAAAGTCACAATTCACTCATCCACTACGAGCCAACCAAATCACCTTCACAAGTTTCATTATTATCTGGTAATTCAAATAACCATGTACTTCTCCCCACAGCACAAGTCAAGCTTGTAGGAGACAATGGTCGTGAGGTTCAAGTGAGGGCAATATTGGATTCTGCTTCTCAAACTTCACTGATCACAAGCAAAACTGTTCAAACATTGAATTTGTCACCAATACCAAGTTGTATCGAGTTAATAGGGGTGACTAATTCCAAAAACAGTTCAAATTATTCAGTTCCTGTTAATGTTTGCTCACTGACATCATCATTTAGTACTCCTCTTAATTGTCAGGTTGTTGATAAAATTACATGTAAATTACCCCAAACAAAGATTGACATTTCAGCGATTAAAATCCCCAAAAATATTCTCTTAGCGGATGAGCAGTACCACACGCTATCTGAAATAGATGTTTTAATAGGGGCTGATGTGTTTTTCCAGGTGCTGTTACCGTCTGAGGGGCCTAGCAGTAGCCAAGGTGCATTACACCTGGTAAATACAAAGTTCGGCTACATTATCTCCGGAGTTTTGCCTGAGCAACCTACAACAACAAATAAGGTTTTATCTTTGCTTTGTACTAAATGCGATTCTGATGTCTCTAATACATTAACACAATTTTGGAAAACTGAACAAGTCCCAGGGACATACAATGAAAATTTAAATGAGCATGATCTAGCGGAAAATATTTTTCAAAATTCAGTTCGACTTGAAAATAAAAAGTTTCATGTTGATTTGCCATTGAAATTGCCATTAGAGGACATAAATAAGGTTCTTGGCAATTCATTTGATTTAGCATATCATAGATTTATAAACTTAGAGAAAAAATTACAAAAAAGTCCGAATTTATTAACTGAGTATAGCAAATTCATAAATGAGTTTGAAATTTTAGGTCATGCCGAGCAAGTTGATCTCCAATCATACAATTTTAACAGAGATCCTATATATTTCTTGCCACATCATGCTGTCATTAATGAGAACAGCACAAGTACTAAAGTGAGAGCAGTATTTGACGCCTCCATGCAAACCAAAAATAAAATTTCACTTAATGACATTATGTTAAATGGCCCTCAGGTTCAAAGGGATTTATTTGATATTATTCTTTTATTTCGATTTGGTGATCATACCATCTCATCAGACATTCAGAAAATGTATAGGTGTGTTATGCTTAATCCACAATTTACTCCGCTTCAAAATATTTTATTTCGAAACACTCCCGGTGAGGAAATAAAATGTTTATGCTTAAAAACTGTGATATATGGATTAAAAAGCTCTGCATTCTTGGCTACTCGCTGTCTGACAGAACTTACTAAGAGATTTGGCGACACTTATCCTTTGGGGTCATTTATATTAAATAATTGTTGTTATGTGGACGATGTGCTTTATGCAGATTCAGATATAAATAATATTGTAAAGGCTAAAAACGAGCTGCGTGATTTGCTTTCTTTAGGGGGCTTCAGCTTGCATAAATGGGCTTCAAATGCACCAATCATTTTGAATGATATTCCTAAGTCACAATTGCAATTTGATGAGCTTGATTTTCAAAAACAGGAATGTAATATGAAGGTCCTAGGTTTGACTGTAAATATAAATAAGGATTGTTTTGCATTTAATTGTCCGGACTTGTGTGATACAACAAATATAACAAAAAAATCTATTTTAAGCTACATTGCACGGTTTTATGATCCAATGGGATTTATTAGTCCTATAATAAATTGTGATTGCTAAATCTATTATGCAAAAATTGTGGTCAGCAAAGGTAGGTTGGAATGAAGCTGTGCCTGAAAGCATAAAATTTGAATGGCTTAAGTTTATTAATTCTTTGTCTGAAATGGCACCTCTACAGTTAAGCAGAAATATTCCTGTGAGGCAAACGGCTGTATCTGTGCAGCTCATTGGGTTTGCTGATGCCTCCAGTGCTGTCGGCTATGGCTGTTGTGTATACCTCAGAGTACAGGACATAAACGGGAACGTCAAGGTATTCCTTCTCTGTTCTAAATCGCGTATTAATCCAATTAGTAAAAAACTGACAGTGCCGCGGTTAGAACTTAATGCTGCACTTTTGCTCTCCGCGTTAATACGCAGAGTTCATAATGTACTTACTATAAAAATTAAAATTGACAATGTCTTTCTGTATTCAGATTCACAAATTGTTTTGGCTTGGCTTAAAACAGAAGTTGCAAAATTATTACCATATATTGCGAACAGAGTAAAAGTAATACAAGAGAAAACAGAGGGGTGGTCATGGCTCTATGTAAATACAGAGGATAATCCTGCTGATTTGATAAGCAGAGGGGTTGACGCACGTCAATTGCCTGGTAACACTTTATGGTGGGAAGGGCCATCCTTTTTGCAAAATAGCGATTACATATTTGCCAACAATTTGGATAACATTCCTTCGATTGATTTACCTGATCTAAAGGCAAATTCAGCCTCCCCTCATGCAGTGATATCCTTGAGTACACAAAAAGAAAATACAGGTTTTAGTTTCTTGTCAAAGTTTTCTAACATTAACAAAAGCGTCCGAATAATGGCATACGTATTAAGATTCATAAACAATGTCAAAAATCCAGGTGACAAAGTACAAAGTTCTTTTTTGCAAAGTTCTGAACTGAAACAGGCATTGTTGGTGATAATTAGACATGAACAATCTATTTATTTCAAAGATGAAATAAATGCAATAAAATCTAATTGTAATGTAAAAGGTACATTAAAAGCCTTACATCCATTCATAGATAGTAGTGGTTTAGTTAAGGTTGGAGGAAGGCTTCAGAATTCAGATTTTCCTTATGCACAGAAGCATCCCATTATTTTACCTAAAGAATCTTATATTACTAAGCTTATAATTGAAAATGAACACTTAAGACTGCTGCATGCAGCACCTAAATTATTACTGTCACATTTAAACGAAAAATATTGGATTGTACATGGTATACGAGAAATAAAAAAGGTAACACATAAATGTATAACCTGTTTCAGATTAAAGGCTGATACAGCAAAGCAGCTAATGGGTTCCCTGCCTGAAGCGCGAGTCACAGCTTCACAAACATTTCAAAAGGTTGCAATAGATTTCGCCGGTCCGGTCCTCGTAAAGAATTCGAGAGTGAGACGAACCATAACAAGCAAAGGATATGTTTGTGTTTTTGTCTGCTTTGTCACTAAAGCAATTCATTTAGAAGTGACCTCAGACATATCAACAGCAGCGTTTTTGGCTTGCTTTAAGAGATTTATTGCTCGACGTGGATTGCCCGCCGAAGTCTATTGTGACAACGGTGGATGCTTCAGGGGTGCATCGAACCTATTGGCTGATTTGTACAAGTTAAATGCCAAGCCATCAGACCTTGGTGCAACAATATAGTACTCAACAAGGCATTAAGTTTAATTTTACACCAAGTTATTCACCTGTGTTTGCAGGACTTGCAGAAGCAGCTGTTAAGAGTATGAAATTTCATCTTAAGAGAATTGTTTTAAATGCCATATTAACTTATGAGCAATTGAATAGTGTATTAACCCAAATCGAGGCGGTATTAAATTCGCGACCTCTATTACCGATGTCATCTGACAGTTCTGATTATTGTTACCTCACTCCAGGTCATTTTTTAATAGGTAGAAGTTTAGTTTCATATCCAGAGCCAAACGTTAGTGAAGAGCCTTCTAACAGACTCGATTATTGGAAAATGTGTAATAAACTCACTCAACAATTTTGGAAAGTGTGGTACAAATATTATTTAAACACATTACAGTGTAGACCTAAATGGCGTAATGACATGCCTAACATAAAAGAGGGAATGCTGGTCATATTAAGGGAAGCTAATGCGCCTCCATTGGTATGGCCAATGGCAAGAATAGTAAAGGTTTTTCCAGGAAGGGATGGAAAGGTACGAGCCTTCAATGTCAAAACTCCCACTGGAAAAATCTATACTCGTTCATTATCAAGTATTTGTATATTGCCTATCAATTGATTTGGTGACTAATTAATTTTAATATTTTCTGAACTTTAAGCAAAATGTATGTATGTATTACTTCAGATAACATGTAAAGTAAGAGTGGTTAAAGATATCATAATATATATAATATATAATGTTTAATTTACTTTAAACGGATACCTAGTTTAAATTTAAGATATACCTTTCTCTCATGTGTTTATAATAAGTCGAACTTGTATTAACTGTTAGTTACTAATGATAGATGTTAATATAGTTAAATGTGCATTAGGCACAAATATTCTGTTTTCGCCCTGCGCAGCATGTTGGCAACACCAACAAATTATTTAAATATTTTTTTACGTTGGCAACAATTGCCCACATTATGTCTCTCTTCTTGCACGACCGCTAACGCGGCAAAAAACGTATTTTTCAAGTGTGCCATTAAAACAGTGTTTCAAGCAAAAAGACTTTAATTTGTCTACCAATAAACCTCGCCACTTGCTACCAGCATAATAAAATACAGTCCACACTCCAACAATTGAAATTCCGAAGCGGCCTCTCAGGCCTCACGTCGGTACTAACGTAAGTTTTTTGTTTTATTTCTTTGTTACAGTAAACTGTAATTTTTGCAGATATTGTAAACTATGGATAGACCAGGACCTTCAGGTAGTAAAAGAAATAGTTCTGCGACAGATTTACAGCCTTCAAAGAGAACTAGGATAGATATAGATGTATCTAATCCAAATTTTATGCAAGTGATTCAGGACTGGATCGCCGATGAAGATTCTAGTGGATCTGAGGTTGACGACGTTGGTAAAGATTTTTGTCCGGACCACAGTGAGCATGATACGGATACTAGCACTGATACTAGCTCTATATACACTTGCAGCCGCCGATCAAGACGATGGCCTATGACAATTTTTTACCGGATTTTGGATATAAGTTCCGTCAATTCTCATATTTTACATGATGTACATGTGGGAAGACCAACTGATAGGGGAGCCTTTATAAAAAAATTAGCTCGACAGCTGGTATTAGAGCACATGAAGCGAAGATTTTATAACCTAAGATTGCCTCGTGAACTTAGGATGAGTTTGGCAAGAGTACTTGGTTCTGATAAGCCGGAGGCATCTGAAGAAGCTGAAGAAGTCAAGACACGCAAGACATGTCTTTCTTGTCAACCGAAACTGAAAAGAAAATCGACGTATAGGTGCTATTCGTGCAAAAAACACGTTTGTTTACAGTGCGCGAAACAAGTGTGCCCTGACTGTGCTTAGAATTTAAGGTGTAGTTTGACTGTGGACATTTTTTTTTCTTTAACTTTTATGTTCCTACTGTATTTTTTTTCTTAAAGTTAAATTAGTCTTAAGTAAGAAACACTATTTTTTAATATTCTGAGAGGATTATTCTTTGTGTTATGATTTTTTATATCTAGTAGTCCGATTTTCCCCCAAAATTCAAGCCAAATATTATTGTAGTCATAAATTTAAAAATATAACAAAGTTTATTTTCTTTCTATGCCTATTTTTTCTTAAAACCCTTTGTTTTCCATCATATTGCAAAGACAAATATTTAAATCAACGCTTTCTTTAAGAAAAACTACATAATATAAGCGGCCTTTCAGGCCTCACGTCGGCACTAACGTTACAAAAAATGCACGTCGGTACTTAAAGGTTAAAAACAAAACATTAATTTTTTCATCATCTCAGGGTCCTAGGTTTTATTCCTGGGTAGGTAAACATTATTTTCTGTACAAAAAATAATAAGTGACTAAGCCAGTACTTATAAATTGTAACAATGCATCGCGATGACTAGTTTACAATTATGAAGAAGGAGTTTTCCTTAAAGTGGACATAAAATGAGCTGATACTTTTTTTAAGGTCTTTACAAAATGCATTGCGGAATTAAAATTATGTTTTGAATTAAAAATCTTAAGAAAACACAATATACCTAATATAATTACTGTTTATATTTTATTTATAGTAAGAAAGAAAAATACATGTCATGTATTTTTCTTTCTTTCGTATATTTATGAAACAGTACTTATATTTGTTAAGTATTAAGTAGAAATTCAATCCTTACTCATTTTGAAACTTTTTTAATTGCACAGTCTACAAATACTAACTTGTAACAAACACTAGTTAACCAACTGCTAGTAAAAATATCTTGAATCCCGTCCTCCAAGTAGCAGCGTTATCACATTAACACGGATGGCAGAATAAGTATTAACCGAATTATCTCATCGGACTCTTGGCGGGAAAAAAAGGAGTAGGAAATGGGTCGGGCTGACCCCGTCGAATTAGGTGCGGTCTTATTGTGCTCGCAATTATTGCTGGGAATGCGGCCGCGCAATCTTGACTTTTACACTAGTTACAAATATAGAGGATAATGTCGACTTCTGTGTACATTGAGTGAACAACTAGATTTTATTTAAGTCTAACCTAGTCTGAGTTTTTACAAGATATTCGTAATTAATGTTACGTTTTTACGTCCTGAAATTCCATCCCAATTTTGAAACTTTTTTTTTTAATTTGTTAAAACCTAAAATTTTGTTAGTGTAGTTTAAGTATGATATGAAATGGAAACACGTTTTCCTAAAATATCCAAACATTGAAAATATAATAACATCTAGACCGCTTTTTAGTACAAATACCCGTGAGAGTGATAAACGTTACATTTATTTGTTTAGAAAGAATTAAACCTTACATAGAACGGTCTATAAATTGTCTTTTTTTCCAGAGCGTCTTTTATGTCTACAGCTCTTAGACACTCTGGGGATAAAGAGCTATTAGTTCTAGACGTCTTCATTTCTGTTTTAAAATGTACAAATGTTTTACTGTGATATTTTTTGTAAGCTCAAACATTCACTGTGATAATTATGATTTTGTGCTTGGAAAACTTCAAACATTTATCTAAATAAAATTATAAATACCCAATTTTAGGTAAAATGGCGTTATCACTACATCAGTAGTGTATATCAGTCAAAGACCAAAATCAAATCAAAAAATATATTATTATTTATTCGTGCATGCTTCAGAGATGCATGAGCAGTCAAATATCAGTGTTACAGAAATTGCCTCTATCACCTGGCTTCATAATGTCGCTATCACAAATCAATATGAAGAAAATATAAAAATTACATTAATACTTTAAATAATTAAACTGTACTGTGGGTATATTCAAGCCCGTAATTATGCACTTCCGTGATGCAGTCTGTTCAATGTTTATCGCATGATTAGTTAATTACTCGGCCCGGTTACGGCGATGGATGCAAACTGACCTAGTTAAACGCACGAGAGTGCATTTGAAGCGTGGGCGGGAGTTCGGACGAAGTTTAGGTGAATTCTATTGCAATTTACTAACGTTGTCATTCCCTTGCTTCCTTTCGGAACATTGAATGTTGATGCAATTACTTAGTATCGGGCTAATTTCTCAGTGCAGGGCAAAGGCCTGAAAACATTGAAATGAAGCTATCATGATGAATACTGGTTCACCAAATATGAATTGGTGATGGCAAACTTGAGCTGCGTTCGACCAATCTAACATAAATTTTGCTTGGATTCGAACTCTGGACCTTGAGATAACAACCTGGTACTTAAATCACAAGATTATCGAATCGATAGGTTCGATTGGCTAACGGCTTCCCCCTAGGTGAAATTTGACGCCATAATATAGAAGATATCTTATTATATTGATGCGGGAGTCTGTACACTTCGAATTCCAAAAGGTTTTGGAGAGTCTACTATGAAATATTGGTGCAAATCTGCTCATATATTGAGGAATACTTTTTCTGCCATCCGTCACATTGAACATGTACAGTAAGCAGCAGATCAACCGAACATAATGTGTCAAACAATCTCCATGGCGATAGAACAAATGGTCATTATGTTAAAAAATACTGAAGAAAGGACCATGCAAAGGAGCGTCCCCACCCACCAACAGATTTCAAACGTATCTCTATTTATACCTCTTGCCATACTGATCTTTTTTTTGTATGACGACATCCGCCGTAGGAATGGGGATTTCACGCAAATCGAATTTGAATGTTGTATTTTTCAAGTATTTTTTTGACACAGTTAATTGTGAAAATAATGTGTAGGCGATCAAGAGTAAGCCCCTGGCCTAAATAAAAGTGTTCAATCGAAATATAATCCTAAAAAATATTTTACAGTCGAGTCTACTTGAAGCTAGACACTTACAGCGCAATTCTGAATCTTAGGCGTACGGCATAAGGACGGTTTTATTGTTTTTGAAAACCCAGTCATTTTTTGGATTAAAAATGGTTATTTGTCTTTATATGGAATGTCATAATAATATTGAAACTAGTGCCAAGTCTGTTGGTGGGTGGGGACAGAGCCCATACAACTTCTTGCGTTGTCCTTTGACGTAGGTTGATGTGCGGCCCATTGCTCGTATAAATAGATCAACTTTAGTAAATTTTTGAATTAAGTTTTTCATTTATTTAGTAATAGTTCCTAAGTACAACAAAAATAAACTTGATGTTTTAGTGAAGCATGTGGTAAGGAATGCCATTGTCATTAATATTCTAGGTGGATCGACAAGTATGGTTTCATGATATTATATCAGTGATATCGTTAAAATTCAGTAAGATGGGGATGTACATCAATTGATCAATTGCCTTCCTTTCATTGTAAAAATATTCATTGTTTATCATCAAATCATGACTGCTATCTTTTAATCTCTACGCACAATTTTGCCTTATGTTAAGCAGCAAAATATGTATGACTAGAGAGATTGACAAAACTTTCGAATAGGTATTTAAAACAAAAAAAAACATCAACTCTCTCATAATAATGCACTCGTGACTAGAATCTTATATGTGTATATTTTTACTTGATAAGTTGATGAATAAAAATAAAATGTAAGACTAGTATAAAAGTAAATATTATTAAGAATGGATTTTTACTTCTCAAGAGTCCATCTTTAAAATATGGTGAGTTACATTACATTATACATTTTTCCATCGTTGAAACTATGCCGACATCCCAGGGAACATTATTGCTGAAGATTATCAAGGGATATAAAATATACAATCGCGATAAATACTGATTAGTAAAACGTCGTATAAAATGTGTATTTATACTCTAATGACTATGACTGCTTAGTAATCGTTGTTTTTATTTTACCCATTATTTTTACAGCTTTACATTACAATAAATAATCTAGTACACTTAATCTTTATCATACAAACTCTATACAATTCTCTGGTTTCTTGACTAGAATAAATTCGTTATATAAACTAAATGCGGTAGTTGATTCACAAAAACTAATAAAAATTTCAGTCTTATCGTTCAATAAAAATAAAACAAGTGTAACGATAAATAAACACAACGATGTCGAAGGAATAAGTGGTAACGATTAAACAACATCAACGAAAATAACTTTACTGATTGCAGTAACACTAACAGTAGCCAATATTGATACGAATTCATAATTTACGACCGGACAGAGTTCCGGAATGCATTAAACAGTTTTGCGAGGGACGATAATTTTTCACGAAAATAATATTTTATGGTTTTTTAATCCTTCTAGCCCCGGATTACTAGACACAATAGAAAATCTATTGTTATGCGGCACCCGAGTGCCGGTTCGGCGTTGAGTGGTTAACAAACATTTTTCATGCTGTGAGGAAATGGTGCTGATGAATGGTTCACTTTGGTCATATTGGATTATTTTATTAACAAAAAAGGAAAAAGTTACAACATTTACACAGTTGTATTCATGTCAGTGGATTCAGATCTTATGAGGTCAAATAAGGATTGTTTAGATTTAGATGATGTAAGTTAGCAAAGTTCCCCAGTCCACATTATTTACTGTACATGTACAGACAATTTTTTTTTTATAATGTGAAGCGTATTTAACAGAGTTTGGGTTCCAATTCGTATACTATGCATTTTATCGTCCTGTAATCCCTCTACTATCTCTACTCCTCTTTTTTTTATAAATCACTTTTTACAAAAACAACTGTCATTTTTTTTTAAAATGCATGATTTTCATCAAAAGACCTGTTTGAATATTTAATTATTGAAAAAAAAAACCGACTTCCCACAAAACTGTGACTAGTGTGAATCACTTGTATCGACTGTACTTAAGTCTTAAATAGTAACATCGTTTGGTAACTTTTAGATAGTTAAATCTATTATAGTAATCTCATTAACAATACATTCGGTTTCTTAAGGTAGGTTTGTATAGTTAGCTAGATCCTTCCCGCTCTTGTACATGGAGGTGATGATAGGGTCGAGGTTGTGGTACTCTTTGCCGGAGCGAGGGCGCAGTGTGTTCGTTGGTTGTCTGCTTAATCTGGAACAAGATATCTATATTACTGTTTTGGAATGAAGAGCCGAAGAATTAGTCACAAATGAAACGCCAAGAAACAGAAAATAATAAAATGAAGTGGGAAATGTTTAACTGTCCTTTACAAAAAATATATTATGTAACTTTCATTTCTAAAATGCATAATTATAACGATTTTTAAATGTCAGGTTATGTTTTTATAATAAAATGTATTATGAGTAAAAAAGTCAAAATTATAAAAACGTACATTAAATTTATTCATTAAGAAAAAGTACTTTATTTTTCTTATCCTGGAATAAATGTTGCAAGTTAAAGTAAAACTTATGAATACTAATATAAAAAAAAAAACTGTTTAACTAGATAGTTCAATGTGACTAACCTTAAACTTGTAGGAGTGTCTGAAGAGGAATGCGATGACGTCAGCGACAAAGTTTCAATATAGTCGGACATATCTGATGTTCCACTTGACGTGCTATGCGTGTCCATAACACCTAGAAAGTTAAAACAAAAAGATACAATTTTAACCTGAATAGTATCATATTAGTTTTTGAAGTCTCTTGTCTTTGTAAGTATTTTACCTTTAAATTGCTTTGGTGGTAATACTGGCACTTCTGCTTCAGCAGACGACGATTTAGCTGGCCCATTCGCTTTGTGCAATTGCATAGAAAGGTCTCTCAAAGGATCTGATGACTTTGACTTTCTTGGCAAAGAAGAATGGAGACATCCAATTGCATGCCCCCTCATCTTTCTATGTAACATGTACTGGTATCTTGAATGCCCCGATGTTAGAGGCATTTCAAATTCATTGTATCCTTCTCCACTATGCTTCATTGAACAACTTGAAACTCCAGAATCATTTGAACTAGAGGAATCTCTGTTGGCTCCAGATTTACAAGGAACACTAGAAGATCGTTTTATTTGAGCGTTATCCATGTGCTTATTACGTAAATGAGGAACTTCTTTTGCGGAACTCTCTTCTGAAGTCTTATTTTCAGAACCCGACGACTTGCAACATTCGTAACATTCCCTTTCATTGTCACAAGGAGATGAGGATCTTCTATTTTCAATGGCTAGATTTCTTAAAGTTTCTAGTGAAGAAGAGGTAGCATGACTACCAATGCTACTGTCAAATTCCTTAAGATCTTCTAGTAGTCTTGCGGAGTCTACAGAACTTGATCGCTTCTGCATTGCTTCTTTATTTGGTAATCCTGTAGAATTAAAAATTTGTGTTCTATTTGAACCATTTAGTGCGGGAATGCTTAAAGATTTTTCTATTTCTACTCGATGTACCCTATGCAAAGGATGCTTAAGGCTCTGTGACCAATTAGGATTTGGTGACATGGGTGTGTAGCCAGGGTTAGGGCCTATAGTTTTACTAGATGAGCTTTGTTCAGGTGTCGGCTCCATAAGTAAATATTCATCACTCTTTCCATCATGGTGTTTATGTAACTCATTTTGTAAATGACCGCATTTTTTACATAGTCGTTTTGGTGGCAATTTTGTCGCTTCTTCAATGTTTGCGCTCAAAGCATCAAGTTCTTTCTGGGTTACTCCAGCCTTTTTAAGAAGATCTTTGGCATTTTCGTAATATTCAAGCGACAGTGCAAACTCAAGATTTTCGTAATTTGCGTACGGGCCTTCAAATTCTTTTTCTTCTTTAGGCTCCACATTTTGATAATTCGTATAATCTGGTGTATTTTCATTAGAGAGACTCAGAGTAGGTGCTTTCTCAATTGTGCCACTTTGCCTATTAGTTTTTCTTGACATGTCAACAGTTGCGTATATAGCCATTTCATCAGTTTTCTTATTTGAAAGAAGTTCCGTGTTTACTTCGCTATTAGCTGGTTTCTTACAGTACGGTAGACTAATTAAATTATTTGCCCAATTAGTTACTTTTTGGCAAGGACATTCAACAGGTTGTAAGTTTTCTTCACATTCAACGATTACAGGTTTTTTCCTTGATCCAAATTTGAGAATACATCCACAATTTTTCTTCAATACTAACGAGCCAGGTCCAGAACTGTTTGTGACTTGAAACAAGTCATCAGCTAGAGCTTGTTTTATTCGTTTTGGTGTATCGTAGTACTCAGCATTGTCCACCTAAAAGCAGTAAGTAGTAAACAATAAAAAGTAAATCATTTTACCTCTATGATCGAATATTTAATAGACGGTTTAATTATCACGTACTTCAGTGCATTTTCGCTGCAATTGTAAAAAATACTTTTTGTTAAAATATATAAAAAAAAAACAAATTAGTTTATACCTTTTCTATTAAATTCTATTAAAACTTTCTGATTCTTACAGTCATAACGATTTAAAAATTAATTATCTTTACAGTTTATCTTTTCTGATTTGAAATCTGACCGTTTATATCGATTAATGCATTAAAGATACGATACTTACCTCCGTGTGTAAAGTTTTCGGCACGTCGTAGTTTTCATACGGTCCAACTTTAGGGTTGTTCAAATAGTTATCGTTCACAGAGCAACTACATTCCTGGGCAGGCAAAGGGGCCGGGGGTTTCTTCTGTTCAAAATGAGAAGGCTTTGGTGGCCTGAGCGGCGGTTTGTCCTTACATTGGCAAGCTTCTAAGGACTTTTTGATTGCTCTTGGAGTTAAATATTCAGTGCTGTTCGAGGAGTTATCAGAACTACTCTCGGGAACTGCTTCCATCGTCCATGCTGGGTTGAAGTGAGTCCCGGGTGTAAGAGCTACAGTTGATGATCTGGATATTGCTCCGAGTTTTGTAAGACAGTTGTTACAGCGTTCTAATGTTACATGATCTGCGCCATTCCATGGTGGTCTTGCTCCTAACTCTACGTCGTTTGCGCATCTCATATCATGTTCTTCAAATCCTCGTCTTTCATCTGAAGGCCAGAATGGTGAGGCACCTCCGCGGTCTTCGCCGAAGAAGTTTTCTTCGTACAGACCACTGGAAGTATCTGGTAGCGACTGATCTACGGTGTTTAAGTCCGAGAGTCTTGTGTTTGGTCTTGACTTCGTGCCTTTTTCTGTAGATAAAATAAAAATACAATGTTAAACATTTTGTAGTTAAGAATTTAGACTAAATCTATGTTATAATGGGAAATCGTTATTAACACCCAGACTGACACAAAGAGACATGTTCATACACATAATCGGGATTCGGGGGATCGAACCCGCGACTCCTGTCAAAGCCAAATTCTCCAAATTCTCAACTATACTACTTAATTTAATCCGTAGAAATAGAAGAGAAGATGTTAGCCATTTTATTTTATACGGTACCTTTCAAGTCTTATCTAAGCACATGAAACTAAACTGTACCTAGTACACAACCACGTCATGTTAGTCCCTTTGTCTTATATTACTTTGAATTATATCGCAGCTCACCTAAACTGCAGTAAGTATGAAACACTACGTCATATGTTAACGCTGAAATGATTTGCGTATGCAACGCACTACACTGCAAGTGGCACACATTTGGTTTGTAATCTCACGATTTACAATTCCAGTAGTGTGACTGGTGCACACAGATTTCACTTGATATATTTATTGTTGTATGTCTCCCTGAGTGGGAGATATAATTATGATGTAGTGAATTTAGTCTAAGTTGAAGGGACAAAGTAGGTAGATTTTACTGTGAATATAAAGATTCAAACGTTTCATAATTTTTGTGATTATGCTCGACATTGATTAATTGTTCTGTTCACATGTCTGGCAATTACAACCTTTGCCTGTTTAGGTACTTTACCATATTTTGTTTGCGCATCTTCTGTCTCATACCTCAGTTACATACATAATATGACAAATAAAATGTCATGTTCACTAAAAAAAGTGAACAACAAATAATAAAAGTGAACTTTCATAATGATTTTGTAACCTTTTTTCTTTAATAATTACCAGAATTTATAGGTTAGGCGTCCACCCTCATTTACCAAATAGAGCGCTATAATGGAAAAGCTACTACTCATACATTCCCGATCAAGGAGGCAGGCAGGAACTGTCTGCAACACAGCTCTACCACACTTATAATATACTAACCTACAACAACTGGAACTGGATCAAAAACATTTAGCCATCGACACGGTAAGAAGAAGAGATCCAAAGCAGACTCACCACTCTTCCTGGAAGTAGGGGTCCTCTGCAAGGACAGGTTCCCCTGAGCGGCCATGTCGAACGCGTCGGTGATGTCTTGCGCCTGGTCGGTGATGAGCAGATGGAGACCCTCGCCCTTGCCGCAGTGCGACCCGCCTTCGAAGCAGAAGCGCCCGTCTACTACTCCGTAGCGTCTGTCGTAAGAATGAGCATTTGTTGTAGTTGTTTTATGGCTATAGCTAATTTTACTAGGATAGGACCAAACAAAATTTGGATTTAAACCTGTTTTAAATGGACTAAGTGACGTAGTTCTTGATAAGGTAGCGATTTTGTTCTACATCCTATATTGTCAAATTAGAATTGTCCTGCCATAGCCAGAGCCTTTAAATTTATTTTTAATCAAATAATTCTTTATAGCTCTAAATAACTAGTTTTTTAGCTTTATGTCATAAAGCTGAAGTGTTTTGTTCTAATTATACAGTCGTCAAATGCAATAATTTTAACTACAGTAGTTACTTTTAATGTGTGTTTAATATTTTCTCTATACGGTATTACCACTGACGTATTTTATACGACAAAAGTGTCGTTATTTTTCTCTCTTAGTTAAATTTAATGTTTATTACATTAAATTTAGTGAATATGCTTTTGAACATCATTTATGATTTTACAAATGCGTTTCAAATATTTATTATGTGTAAACAACTTCAAGCTGCATAAACTTAATTATTTCTGACATTCTGTCGGTTCAGACCAAAACTGTTAGCTAAAGTGACTTTAACAAGTTAGAATTTATAAGCAAGACTGGTTTTTAGTGAAGACAGAGGAACACTTAAATATTATAAAGTGCATGTGAGCTGCAAACCGCAGAGCTTGGGAGCGCTGTCCGTGCGTTTGAGGCGACATAGAAGACAGACTTACAGAAGTATGACATGCGTTAATTTAACTGGTGAAGCCTATTTTAGGTTAAAAATTAAAGAGACATGTTATTTTTCGTACGACTGTGGCACATGGATAATGTTTGTTATAATGGAAAAATATGTTACACACAGTCTTTGAAAGGTTTGATTCTCTATTGTTAATTTAGTGATGATGACATGTTGATTTTACTATGGTATTTCAAATATGATCTCATGTAAATACTCGTAAAATATCATTCAGGTTAAACGTTTTATAGCCGCAATTATTATTATAATAGGAGTTTGTTTCAAGGTAATAGTAATTGGTGTTCAATGTCCATGGGTAAATAAGTTCCTAAATAAAATAATATCTCATCTGTATAAAAACTATTCTATGACAAACTAGAAAAGGACTCCCCTCTCTAGATTCAGTAAAGAGAGTTAAAGTGAAGTTTATAGTGCGCGACTCATAATGGCATAATAAATGCATGGAATTGCATGCGCCTGATGGTGTAAACTTTGTAACTCGCGTTGCATCGCTAATGCAATTTTAACTTTACGCTCAATATGTTTGTAGTGCATGTTGCAGTTACTATGATTCTGATTGTTCGATTCATTTTATACAAGTTCTATAAATACATATTGGTCGTATGGAATCAATTTAAACTTCGCAATCCATGTTTCGTGAAAGTATTTTATTTTATTAATTGTTCTAAAACTTGGATAACATGTTAGTTATGAAGATCTACACACCGCACAATGTTAGTATGTACGCAAAACAGTTTTTGGCATTACTTAGATTTTTATATAGGCTGATGGTGGCGTATCTTGTTAACCTCCCGTATCCCACCCCGTACATCTAGCACTTGTACGATGACAATATCAACAGGACTGTCAATTTAAAATATAAAAATGAAAACTTAAAAAAACTTCCAAAGTAAGTACTATTCCAAACTCAGAAATGAAAATAAAAACTGTTAGAAGTTTGCGCAATAATAAAACGTTTATACTGCTGACATTGTATTAAATTGGATCATTACGACCAACTAAGAAAAAACAATTATTTAAAATATCTCGTAGAAACTTAAATTCGAATCCTATAAACTTAGTCTATTATCCAAGTCTTCGCCGTATAACTATCAATTCAATTTGCAGATTTTTTGTCCTAGAAGTTTCCCAGTGATTCAGAAACGCGATTAGGACAAAAGGATCATTTGAATCTCATTTGCACTGGTCATCTAATCGAGTGGGAGGTTGACGTTCGCGCCGAATCCCAAATGCAATCAGTCGGTCGGATCTAAGTGTTACTGTCGCATGTCTGCAGTTAATACAGGGTGTCTTTGAATAAAACAGATCGTTTTCGTTTTGTGGCTATGTTTGTTTTCGAATTCGGGTAGCGTTTTTTATATAAGCCTCCAAATTTCTATTAGGGAAAGCGTAGAAGCTTTAGAAAGCACTTACGCCATATATATTTTTGAGCAATTTATTTGTAGCAACTTTTATTTCAAATTAAGAAACGTCGTCCATCTTTTCATCGTTGAGTAAAACCACTTTTGCGGAGTAAAATTGGTAGGTACTTTAAAGACACTATCACATTGATTTGCAATATAACCTGTCGTGTTGCTTGAATTTTTTATAATATATTTCAATCACTATGTATGGTTACTAAGATAAATCAATTTTATTCAAAATAAATTATGTGTCGTAATTGGTCCAGTTACGACCAGCTTAACGGAAGCGTAATATTATTCCTGATTCCTTAAGCTACTTTTTTTTGGGGACAGATCCATGATTTATTTAAGTGGATATGCGGATGATAGCACGGGTGATGCTTTCTATAACGGCCATGCAAAGGATTCTCGAACACTTGACGAGAGCCGGATGAAACTTGTGTCTGACATTGAGACTACCTTAGACCATGTCTCAAATTGGGGTCATACAAACCTTGTGAAATTTAATCCCCAAAAGACTCAAGTCTGCGTCTTTTCCACAAAAAAGACCCCCTTTGCCATATCCCCTCTATTTGAAAACACTCCTCTCAATGCCAAACCGAGTATTGGGATTCTCGGCGTTAACATATCGAGTGATGTTCAATTCCGCGGTCATCTGGAAGATAAGGCCAAGTTGGCTTCACAAAAGTTAGGTGTCCTCGGTAGAGCGAGACAGTATTTCACCCCGGCTCATCGTCTTCAACTCTACAAGGCGCAAGTAAGGCCCCATATGGAATACTGTTCTCACCTTTGGGCCGGGGCACCGCAGTATCAGCTTCTTCCACTTGACCGCGTTCAACGTCGATCCGATCGAATTGTCGGCGCCGAGAGTCTTTCCGCTAAGCTCGATCCCTTGGCGTTGCGGAGAGAAGTAGCATCTCTGTGCGTTCTCTACCGCATGTACCATGGGGAGTGTTCGGAGGAATTGTTCGGACTTATACCTGCTGCAGGGTTTCATCACCGTACAACTCGCCACAAACTGAAGTTTCACCCTCATCACCTTGACGAGTGGCAATCTACTACCATACGTTTCACTCGAAACTTCATACCACGTACTACCAAACTGTGGAACCAGCTCCCTGCAGCGGTATTTCCGGACCGCTATGACATGGTAATTTTCAAGAGACGAGCATATCACTTTCTCAAAGGCCGGCAACGTACTTGTGACTCCTCTGGTGTTGCGGGTATTTATGGGCGGCGGTGATTGCTTACCATCAGGTGACCCGCCTGCTCGTTGCCTCCCTCTAACATAAAAAAAAAAAAAAAAAAAAAGTGGACAAAAAGACAAACAAACTGCCTGTATATACGAGGACAATAAACCGCGGTCATTCCGGCTGGTTCGTAAAACCGCGGTGCTTTATGCAGCGGTCTCGCGCAGCTAATGGCGGCGCTTCCGGCGCGGCCGCCATGTTGTCTGCGCGCCATCTTGCGCCGCCCATTGCACCTACATCTCTGCCAACTGCGATGGGTTAAATACGTTATACGGAAGATACAAATACATGGGTTGGAATTGGCAACCAATTCTAATTGTGCTAGATGTTTAGAACGAGGCAGATTAAATAATGGAGTTGTGTAAAATATTACGTTAACAAATAACGAACGTTAGAGATAAAGTCAGTTTCTTTGCGTTTATTTTTTTCACTCCAATGCTTTAGGGAGGATTTTTATAGTAAAAATTGTGTATTGAATGATCCTACCTAGACCTAAATCTTTTTTTATTTTATACATATTTCAAAAATGTCATCTAACAGACAACCTCACCTCAAATGCGCCAACTCCCACAATCCCATCAAACGCGGCGGCACTCCACTGGTGAGAGCAAACCTCCTCCCCTGAAGATGCATCCTCGCCGGCCCAGCTGGCAGCTTCTTCGACCCCCCACTCCCGATCATCACCAGGAACTCCCTCGAGGACCCCAGCTGTCCCCCCACCTTCACCTGCCAAGATATGAGCCTCTCACGCGTCTCAAATGCCAGTACCACTGTCACATCTTGGCAGATAATGGCTATGGTGTTGGACTCCTTATCGAGCGTGAACCCGGACTCGAAGCCCAGGAAATGTTGGAGGGAAAGAGAGGCCTTTGTCTGCCCTTTCTTGTATCTGTCTTTTGGGTCTCTGTATAGCTGGAGGTGGAGACAATCTGAAACAAAAGAAACGTTGCGTGTTAGTTATAGTTACGGGTTAATTAATCTTATTTGTGTCTTTTTTCTTTCAAAACAAAGGACATTGACCATCTATGTATGGACGTTGGACCAAGTGCCGCCCAACATTGAGACATAGTGCACAATGTTTCTTAGATTAATACTAGTCTATAACTCAAAGCGCTTCAAAATCTATCCCAGGAGTTTTAAGAAAAAAAAAATTGAATGTAGAGGTCTTACATTAACAAAAATCATAACCAACAGCTTATTTTGAAAATAAAAGAGTGTATAATATAAACAATGGATTTATTTGAAAAAAAAAATTGATTTACAGAGATGATAAACATAACAAAAATGATAATTACCCTATGTTATAATACCTCATGTAGGCACTAACATGTCGTCTAAGTAAGTCTAAGATTATTGTATCTAAAAATAATGCAGCGTCTCACAACGTCTTGGTGCCTAGCCCACCCCAAAAACCAAACTAGGCACTAATCCGTTATTTAGATTCCTGTTATACAAAATGCTCTGTATAGGACTAAATAATTGGTGTGAGTGGTCCAGGATTTATTTATTTATAAATCCGTGGCAGGTTTATTTTTATTATATATTTTTTTTATAACTATTCATGTAAGGAAACAAATAAAAGTGTTCCCATGCTTGGGCAGCATTTGGTCCAGAACCGGTCATTCTCCTTTCGTTTAAGAAAACTATCAGTTCATATCGTTTTATTTTGCAGATAAATAATTATCAATTAAATACTAAAAAGTTTTAAAATTAAAAAAAACTTCACGGAAGTTGTTTAAAAATTTAAAAAAACCCTTTTATGAGCGCCACCGTGTTCAAATTAACTTAAGCATACTTAAATATCCCGCCACCTTACTTGAATGCTGTTCATAACAGGTAGAGCAGTTGCAATATTAGTGAGACGCTTGTAATTCATCTCTAGAGGGCATTCACGTGAGTAATGGTTCAGCCTCCGGGCTCGCTCAATCATACAAAGTCAATTGGCTATTGAACGAGGCGTGAGAGCGTTTAGTATGATTTGTATTAACCATATCATAATCATACCGTTGTAAAAGATTATGTTCCTTTCAGCTTTTAATATTTTAAACGATTATTTTAATGTAAATCAAGTCATAATTTTGTGGCAATTATAATGTTGCAAATGATGCTTTATAACATTTTAATGATAGGTATGTTTTATTAAATTAATTTATAAATATATGATGTTCATATCAATAAAATGTCCATTGTACACTAGTTGAACATAAGCCTCCCCTAGCAACTTACACACTGCCATGACGAGCCATTTGGTATAATGGTCGAGAAGTTGGCACCAGAGGTCGCGGGTTCGATCCCCGTACGATACAAACATTTGTGTGCATGAACATGTCTGGCATTTTCACTACAATTTTAATGATTTGTCAAATACCATCTTGGGTAAAAATTGCCATTGCAAAATCAACTCTATTAATAAAGGTGGTACCGATATTCGTGCAATTAGCGAGGTCGAGAGTCCGGCGCCGGCTGAGGTGCTCTGGTAGATCTGCTAAGCCGTAAAGTGCTGGGTCAAGTTCCGTTTACTTAGCGCCTTGTGGGTGAGCGTTTAATACTCACTGTTTTTTCTGAGTTAACGATTGGAACGTTGGTTTAAAAGATGGGAAGGTGGACAGAATTTCTTAAGAAAATAGGACGAGCTATAAATATCAGTTACTTATGTGTAGAAACCCATAATTAAAATTATAATAAAAAAATATCTGACATTTTTCACTGTAAAATATGTTATAGATGAACCACATGTAAAAAAGTAAGTAAGTCATATTGTAAAGTTCAAATCGATACCTCCAATAAACACTACGCTAACTCAAATTTTGCCATTTTTCGTTTTTTATAGAAATCGACCCACTTTTTTACTAATATTATGCCCCCAAATTTTCATGACAATATCTTTAAAAACAAAAAAGTTTTGAGATTTACATAACGACAAGTAAAGGTACTTTCTTCAATTACGATTCGGCTAGCGCGACTGCCGGCCCGCGGGAGATACGCCGCCACCTAGGAGTTGGCGGGGTGTTGCGTGGGAAAGTATTTGTTCATGTGACAGTTAGCGGTATGTGTCGCCCGTTAAATGCACTTTTGATTTAATAATTATATAACGTAGTGTAAATAAGAGTTAAACATTACTAAGTTCAATAACTTTTTCTAATTTGTAGTAAATTAAAATCGAAAATCGCTGCATGAAATGCTACAATTATAATATTACGGTTTTGTTTTCTAGTATAAAACGAACCGCTTAGCCCTTCATCCATATTGGTAACTAAGCATATGTAACTAGTTACAAAAGATTTTTTTTGCTGTTTGGTAACTACCTAGTTGTGGAAGAAGAATAATTTTTCCATTTTTGTAACTTTTTGCTATCTGTTATGAACGTTAAATGTTTGTGACTGGCCACTTCTATCGGAATAGTTATTTATGTGACTGCTGCATAATGAGGGTCATTAAAATACGAATGTGGTTTTATGAAACGAACGAAGTGAGTTTCATAAAAGAATCACATGAGTATTTTAATGACTAATTATGCACAGTCACATACATAACTTTATCTTCATTCATACGATAATATGTCTATTTTATAGTCAGGATTGATGAGCAAAAGCCCTAGTTACCAACTTAATCTGTATGTAAAAGTTAGTACTGACATAATGACTGACGTTTGTAGTTTTTAAAATCCATAAACAATCTAGACTCGAGTTGATTTCGATTCTCAAATCGATTGTTATAATTTCAGCATCGAATTAAATGTATAGGAATGGAACATAAAATTACTAATCGACTAATTCGATAATCGAAAAAACCTATTAATTTTTACTTTTAAAGAAGACGTTCGAAATTTGAACGTAATTTCGTATCGGTTACCGACACTAAAATGTAAACATTTCAATGCAGCCACAGATACTTATATCTAAATGTAGGGCGTTTGCTCATCGCTCCTGAAAATAAAATAGACATATTATGGTATGGATGTAGATAAAATAATTATTAGTATAATGACTTACAGTTATTTATAATGATTGTTTATTATACTATGTGTTGGGTGTCAAGGGAACCAAATATTAATAATTGTGAATTTTATTAGTTATGGAGAAAACGATTGTTTTTTAAGTGATGTTCATCAGTTTCATTTTTATTGGCTGATTAAATAGATGACTTTAGAATTTTAACGACAAAGTTGTTACTTGCACTTTTGATTTTTTTTTACTATACCATTCACAGCTAGATTGTTATTACTCAAAAATAGTACCATTGTTTTTTGCCATCCTCCAAGACCAAGACAAGAAAAAAAAACATAAAATCCTTTATATATAATCAAAACTAAATTTCCTCTCTGGAAACCACGTAAAATGCTTGTTGCTTTTGAAGATTTGCTTTTAATGGCATTCAGAAACCATATCCTCAAACAGATGTAAAAGATTGTTTTAACCACTTTAGTCAAAGTCTTTTTAAAAAAGCGGAACAGCTAAGTATCAAGTCAGCTTAGAGGTGGCATGTTGCAAGATGTGCAGGTTTGGCCCAATTGCTTATAAAATTATTAGCTGATTTAATAGCACAATTAAATTTTTACTTCGATCGTAACTGGCTACAAGATTCATTAAAATCTGGTGTTGTGAAGGGGAACGTTAAGCAGTATTAACCATTTGGAAGGATGGCATTCTAGAATTAATCGTTTTGTGGAAAATAATAAATTAATAACCCATCCATCCGTGCCGTGCGGGAGCGGCACTAAAGAATACCAACTCCCGCCCCATCTCTTGCCCGTGGGTGTCGTAAGAGGCGACTAAGGGATTTCTACTTTAGCAGAACATCTGGTATATGGTGCAGCTAAAAATTAGAGGCCGGTGACGGGCAGCAGCGTCACCGGTGCGAGAGCTGCACCCTGCGATCGCCAACACGCCTGCCCAGCGTGGCGATTACGGGCAAAACCTACATATGGACAGGAACTATAGGCCACGGCCCCCAGTTCCCGGCAGTCCCGCTATTCCTGGTCATGGTGGCGACCATGGTAACGGCGGGGCGGGGGGTGCTAAGAATCTCCGGGCTACGGGAGGCCACCATCAAAAACTGACCCTGGCGACGTATAACGGGCGCACGCTACGGCTTGACTCGCATCTGGCGCAACTTGAGGTGGAACTTGGGAAGATTAGGTGGCACATTCTGGGTTTATGCGAAGTCCGAAGAGAGGGGGAGGACACCGTAACCCTTGAGTCAGGCCACCTAATGTACTTCCGTGGAGGTGACCAACAATCCCAAGGTGGCGTCGGGTTTCTGGTCAATAAGTCCCTCTCCGACAACATTGTGGAGATCTCCAGTGTGTCGAACAGGGTCGCGTACCTGATCGTCAAGCTCACTGAGAGATATAGTCTCAAGGTGGTGCAAGTGTACGCGCCGACCTCGACGCACTCGGACGATGAGGTGGAGGAAATGTTTGATGATATATCAAGGGCCCTCCACCTCACTACCAAGACCCACTACAGTGTTGTCATGGGGGACTTCAACGCTAAAGTGGGAGTACAAAATTGCAGCGAATCGGTAGTAGGATCCCATGGATTTGGAGCCAGGAATCATAGGGGGCAGATGCTCGTCAACTTTCTCGAACGGGAGGGGCTCTTCTTGATGAACTCTTTCTTCAAGAAGCAGCCCCAAAGGAAGTGGACGTGGCAGAGCCCCGACACTATGACGAAAAACGAGATCGACTTCATCTTGGCGGACAAGCGGCACATATTCAGAGATGTCTCCGTGATCAACAGGTTTAATACCGGCAGCGATCACAGACTTGTCCGAGGCACTCTGAATATCGACTTTAGAGCCGAACGAGTCCGTTTGGTGAAGTCCAGACTCCGGCCAACCCTGCTCCAAACCTTGATAGGATCTGAAACGTTCCAGTCAAACCTGGAGAACCAATTTGCTGCCTTGGAAACCACAATTGACGTTGACCGAAACCTAGAAAATGTGGTTCGAGTCCTCAGGGAGGAAGGTAAGAGATTTTGTAACATGCGGCGCAATGGCAGGAAGTCGAAACTTTCCGAAGGGACTTTAGGGCTAATGAGGCAACGACGTGAAGACCCACCCACCACTTCGTCCGGAAAAAGAGCTCTTAACCGGGAGATAAATAAACGTGTGCGTCACGACCTCCGGTGCTTTAATACTCTTTCAATCGAAAGAGCTATAGAGCAAAATCGGGGGTCTAAGGTGTTCGTACAATCTCTCGGAAGAAGCCACCTGACGAAGCTGACCACAGCAAGTGGAGAAGTTGTCGCCTCAAAGCCGGCAGTTCTTTCGGAGGTAGAAGACTTCTATGGCCGGTTATACGCTTCGCATGCATCTCGACCTGATCCCGGAAATGAGGACTCTAGAGCCACGTTAACTCGCCATTACACTGAAGACCTGCCAGAAGTCAGCGTTGGCGAAATCGAGATTGCTCTTGGGCAGCTTAAAAATGGAAAAGCCCCTGGAGAGGACGGCATTACTACAGAGCTGTTAAAGGCTGGAGGTAAACCCGTACTGAGGGAGCTCCAAAAGCTTTTTAACGCTGTCCTGTTCGAAGGGAGAACTCCAAAGGCGTGGAGTAGGAGTGTGGTCGTCCTGTTCTTCAAAAAGGGTGACAAAAGCCTGTTGAAGAACTATCGACCCATTTCCCTTCTAAGCCACGTCTATAAGCTATTCTCAAGAGTGATCACGAACCGTCTTGCGCGAAGACTCGACGAGTTTCAACCACCGGAACAGGCTGGGTTTCGGAGCGGATACGGCACCATAGACCACATTCACACTGTGCGGCAGATTATACAGAAGACCGAAGAGTATAATCAACCCATGTGTCTAGCATTCGTGGACTATGAGAAGGCCTTCGACTCGGTTGAAATCTGGTCTGTTCTGGAGTCCCTGCAGCGTTGCCAAGTAGATTGGCGATATATCCAAGTGATGAGATGTCTGTACGAAGCAGCCACCATGTCCGTCCAAGTACAAAATCAGCAGACAAATCCTATACCATTGCATCGAGGAGTGAGACAAGGGGACGTCATCTCCCCGAAATTGTTCACAAATGCAATGGAGGATATGTTTAAGACGCTGAACTGGAAAGGACGTGGCATCAACATAAATGGCGAATACATCTCTCACTTGCGATTTGCAGATGACATTGTTATAATGGCGGAGACGCTGCAGGACCTACAACAGATGCTGAATGACCTGGCTGATTCTTCTTTACGCATCGGCCTACGGATGAACTTGGACAAAACCAAGGTCATGTTCAATGAACATGTTCTACCGGAACCGATTGCGATTCACGGCGCCGTCCTCGAAGTTGTTCAAAAATATGTGTACCTTGGGCAGTCATTGCAGTTGGGTCGAAACAACTTTGAGGACGAGGTAAATAGAAGAATTCAGTTGGGTTGGGCAGCGTTTGGAAAACTACGTCGAGTCTTCTCATCGCCGATTCCACAATGCCTAAAGACGAAAGTCTTCAATCAGTGCGTCCTACCCGTCATGACATACGGAGCCGAAACGTGGACACTTACGGCACGGCTAGTCCACAAATTTAAAGTCGCTCAGCGGGCTATGGAAAGAGCTATGCTCGGCGTCTCTCTGCGGGATCGCATCCGAAATGATGTGATTCGGCAGAGAACCAAAGTCACCGACATAGCTCGCCGGATTAGCCAGCTGAAGTGGCAGTGGGCTGGCCATATCAGCCGTAGAACCGATAACCGTTGGGGTAAACGGGTTCTAGAGTGGAGACCGCGTCTCGGTAAACGTAGTGTAGGACGCCCTCAGGCCAGGTGGAGCGATGATCTGCGCAAGATGGCTGGCAGGAGCTGGATGCGAGTGGCCGAGGATCGATCAGCGTGGCGAGCATATGTAGAGGCCTATGTCCAGCAGTGGACTGTCACAGGCTGATGATGATGATGATGATGAACCCATCCATCGCATAAGTGTTGGGCATTCTATTGAAGGAAACAAAAATTTAATTAATAAATTCAGCAGTTAAAAACGAAAAAATACCAAATAATTATGAAATTAGCACAGAAATAAATGCTACTATTCAGCAATTAAAATTTATGATATTACAGTAGGCCACTGCCTAAAATTTACTATAAATGATTTTAAAAGTGTTTTGCATAGTACGTTTTAATTCAAATCAACTACACCAAGCCAGTTGTATATCACAACAATCCCACATCATATCGGGATTTTTTGCACAATGTCTCGGGTTACTTTAATGGAAATAATTTAATTTACGAAGTGGAAAAATAATTCTTCCCTCACAAATAGTCATAGTCATAGTCATTTAATCGCATTATTTGTAACAATGGTACATATTATCATACATATTTGAGAGCAGTTGGTAATGCTAAATTACAAATTGACCTTTTCAAGGCATATGCGAATTAAGATAAATTATTAAAATTATTGTTAAAATTATTATTAAAATTATTACAAAAACTATTATTAAAATTATTACAAAACTATTTTAAAAATCATTACGTTACATTTTTACATACAAAATTAATTAATTAATTAATATCCAAAAATTAAAATATTAATAAATGTCAGATAAATTACCTACTTACATATAAATAAATAGCATATTTAGCTTAGTCTAAAACTTGTCACCAAAATATTCTTTTAAACAATAATAAGCCTTGCTGAGTAAGAATTCGTTTAGTGTCCGTTCAAATTTGTCACCATGGAGGGCTTTGATAGAGCTTGGTAAGTGGTTGTAAACTGTTATTGCCATAAAATATGGTCCATTTTTGTATAGCGTTAAGCGTGGCAGGGGCAGCACTACTAAGTTATTTTCTCGCCGTGAATTTTGTTTGCCTGGTTGGTCACCTATCTTCTTGAAGTAATGAGGATGCTTCTTTACAATACGGCTCAGTTCAAAAATGTATACGCTTGTTACTGTAAGGATTTTTAGTTCAGTAAACAGCATCCTACACGACTGCTTCGGTGTAGTGAGTGTTATAATCCTGAGGCAGCGTTTTTGCAAGATGAATACACTCTCCACGTCCGCAGCATTGCCCCACAGTGCTATTCCATACCTTATCCAGGCTGCAGCGTGGCTGTGGTATGCAATGAGAGCACACTCAGCATTGGTGCTTTTTCGTAATTCGCGCAACGCGTAAGAGAACTGGCTCAGTTTGCTCACCACTGTGGCTATATGGTTTTTCCAGGTCAGAGTTGTATCCATTGTATCAATACTTAAAACACCAACGAAAAAAATAATATTTTTTGGAACTGGGTACATAAGCTTAGTTACCAATATGGACGAAAGGCCGCTAAGTAATGACACAGTTAAGATACTCTACGCTATTTATTTGTTAGCGGCTTGTATAACGGCTCAACAATTTTCGGCTTATCCTACTACAAAACTCTAACTTTTCTTATTCATAAATTACGATCTTATTATAATATAATAAAACATTGTTCAAAATACTCTAAATTGGTAATGAAGTCGATTCTAAATGTAATTATTAATTTCATTTTATGTATTTAATTTATTATTTTGTAGTCTGTACCTAATATTCCCGAATATATCCCGCTAACTTAGTATTGGCGGAGTGTATCCCGATCTTAAATTAGAGCTTTCTGCGTTACATCCCGCTAAGTAAGGCTAATTAAAAAACCCATAAGTTTTTTTAAATGTTACTATGCGGTTCTTAAGCATCAGCAAATTAGTTACTCACACAAAAAATATCACGAAAATAACTACAAAAATAAAGATTTTATCAACTTTTTTCGTTCAAGAGCTCCTCTTGTAAACCTGCACTTTTGAAGTTAGCGTTGTGTTCATTGGAGGCATCGAAATGGAATTCGTACTTTTAATTTTATATCAACTTCTAGAGAACTGTTATTTATCTGTTTTGACTGTGTTTATTATATTTCGCGATGCAAAACTGTCAAATAATACTAAATATTGTTTTGAAAATAATTTGAAAATTGTCTAACTGCTGTTTCAAAATATTTTAAATGTGACATGTTGGTATTTAGACGTAACTTCATTTCTTTCAGCTTCGGTCAAACGCACAAATCTCTTAATCACATGAAAATAATGCATAAAATACTACTTATCTCTAAAGAAAGACTCATAAACACTCTTGATTCTGCATCTAATAACCCTGTGACAAGAATATAGCTATTAAATAGTCAATGAATGAATCCCATATCTCTTCGCCGACCAGAAGAATCAATTTTTTACATCCACCGTCTGCCGAGTGAGACGAGTCGCGTGCAATAAAGCTGTTAACGTGTACGAGTTACGACTATCCGCGAATATCACGGGTATTGCCGAAAAGCTGTTGAGAGCGGAGTCGTGTTTTGTGTACGTAACAACGGATCACGTGACACGGCTAATCTTTAGTAGATGGAGTTTTTTAACCCTTTTCTATCGTACCATTTGTATAGAGCAAAATATTAAAAAGTAGTGCTTAAACCTAAAATCAGCGGCTTAAGCGAACATTTATTTATATTAAAGTAACTCAAACATTCATAAACAAAATTTTCAGTCATAAAAATATGTATCAGTTTACTTAATTTTTGCTTATTTGTTTGATGTCATCGTCGTAATGCTGATTACTGGCTTCTCATCTTTACTTTTACATCTAGAGTATCGATACGTGATTTTCGACTTTGATTACATTCAAACAAGGTTTGTTGTTGTTTGAAAAAATAAATAATATGAAATACTCGTATTAGTTACAGGCAATATCCATGGATATTTTTTTGCCCCAACGAGTACCAAATGAAATGAAATGAAATGAAATAATTTATTCTGTAAATAGATTTTAGAAAAATACTTTTGCACGTCAATTTTTTTTACCTACCAACACTTCGACGTCAATGTTCTGTTGAGAAAAGAAGTGCCGCAAGAAACTCAGTAGTTTTTTAGCCTAATTTCAATTCCTAAATAACATTACACGTCTCAAAAGATGAAACCAAACTTCCACCACTAACGAAGACATCTTAAACTTCAAGCAAAATTCGTCTAGATTGCTTACCTCAAAACATCAATAACACTGTGAACTAACTTCCAAACGTCAGAACTAACAGCGAAGCAAATACATATAGGAAACGCGAACTTCTCATATTAATAAGACGAACTCCAATACTGCCTTTGAGGCAGCTCGCACGTAAATGTGTAATGGCGGAATTCCCTGTAATGCGCTAAAGTTCACGCGAGCACATCGCACACGTACACATTAAAATATTTATCACAAATAAAGTCACTTTTTATGTCAGCTTGTAAGGATGTGAACTTGTTAACTCATATTTATTTTTAAAACGCTTTTCTAATGTCAAGCATCGTATTTTTTAATTTTTGCCCCCTGTAGGGTCTATCATTAAGTCATGGTTACAATGATTGGCTTAATCACCACGCGTGCCAAATGCGGATTGGTGATCATAAACCTAAGTTGTTTAAAAAATCTGACCAATCAATAAGTGATCATTGCTGCCCAAGTGCCCATGCCCCATAGATCCCGACATCACAGTTGCGTTGCCGGCCTATGGGCCTTAAACGGACACCGTGGCCTTCCTATGCCATTTAAAGGCATTTTTACTGCTACAACATAAACTTTTCTGCTTTTTATCCCTTTTTGTTTATACTTTTTTCTAGAAAAATAGAGGTATGTCAATTAATTTAGGACTCAAAAAGCTATATATACTTTTACAGTACTATAAAGCATTGTATCTCTTGAGATTGATACTCTTATACAACCTTAAAGGCCTCTTCAGCCAAGTATTGCGAGATAAAAGGACGAGACAATAAAATTGGAATAAATATATTTCAATGACCAAGAGGATTGCTTCGGAGAAGAGATACCAAAACACGAATTGCTTGAAATTTTTAAAATTTTTATTCAATCTTATTTGTTACCTATTGGCTGAAATGGATCCTTTATTCGACGTCAATTTTAAGACAATAAAAAAGTGAATCTTTTTTTTTTTTGGAAATGCTGCGCGTTAAATTAAGTACCCCGTTAATAAAACACATAAAACAGTTACATTTTATACGTTATAAATATAGTTTTGTTATTAGCTTTCGAAACTCAGCCTTTATTCGACGTCAATTTTAAGACAATAAAAAAGTGAATCTTTTTTTTTTTGGAAATGCTGCGCGTAAAATTAAGTACCCCGTTAATAAAACACATAAAACAGTTACGATAGAGGCAATTTGTTTTTAAAAATTTCTCGATATTTAAAGACTTCGCACGCAAAATTATGTGAGCCTAAAGCTAGCGTATGCTAAAAACTGAACCAATCAACCGTTTAGTATTCAAGTTCAAACAAACCAGTAATGAGTTTCATTTCAGACAATCTAGTCCAAATTGGTCTCCGTCCAATTCCCATTTCCACCTCGACCAGGCATTCAAATATCAGCCTCACACAAACTACAAAAATAGTTCCTCTTTTTTTAGTATAATTAGTTGAGGAGTTGGGAGCGCGTCACACGAAGTTTAATTAATTATACTGAAAGAGTAAAGGGGAGTTCGACGATTTCCCACGAAGTTCTGCTTCGCTCGGTAGTTTTGCGAGAATTCTGTTTATTTTTGATTTTCGAGTAGTGTTCGTACTCGATAAGTACGGTTTTCTGTTAATATTAGAGCTTAGAGTTGAGTGGTTAATTATAGACTGAATGAAGTGTGTCAGTGGGAACAGTGAACTTTTTCATTGTATCTCGTGATTTGAATCTGAATTGGACAATTTGCATTAAGACTCTAGTAACACATTTAAATAGTAACACAAATCATACGTCTATTTTGACCATGGAATTAATATTATCTGCTAGTTATATTACGTTTATGATTTTGACTCTCTATGACAGCTGTCATGAAGAGTTCAGTAGTGATGCGTCGATTCCAGATTTTACGAACACCGATTCTGAATCGTACACATTATTTTATACCGATTGGTTGTAGATATTATTGAAGCCGACCGTACTTAAATGCATTCTCCTCCGCAAAAAATAAGCATTTTAAGGCGACATTTAATCTATTTATACAAGATCTAGTTGGGAAGTAAATACGAGCTCTCTAAATATTCTATCAGAGGCACTATTTCGGCTGCACCCCAGCGCATTAGTTGCAATCACCATAATGCAGTCGGCTCACGTACGCTTTTTGAGATAAACGGAGCCAAGGGTTGCAGGTTCGTTCCCGTTCGCTACTTTATCTCGGACTTGCGGTCCAATTAGAAGGCATTGGGTGTTTCCAATTTGGGAATTAACGTCACTGTGAAATAGAATGATAGGGTTTACTACAATTTCGCTTGAGTTATTGTGACAGGCTGTATGTAGAATGTAGATACTACAAATGTAACTGAGTAGGTTCCTGTATTTTATGGTTTTTTTTTTTGGCATTGATAGTGTATTAAAAAAGAGGTAGATATCGCACTAGCGCTCGGAAATGCTCCGCTCATATTGTGTCAATTGAGTATTGACAAAATGCAACTTAGTCGCAAAATCCTTTATTTCAGATAAGAGTTGTGGCGCGGACTCTAGCTATATCTATCGTGAAACGTTATGTTCCGTATGCCTTTTCCATTCAGATTTCGCACACACACACGTGTATATCTTTAGCGTTTGAACATGTTTCAATGTGTAGCTCGACAGACCAAATTTTAATCGCCGCGCGTTAAAGGATATCATGTCTACCTTTTTTTTTACTACACTATCAATGTTTTTGGGCTAGCTTTAAGCCATAAATATTAAGCTTTAATAATCGGATTAGCTCATTCTGAAAGGGTAAATACGCCAATAACCGAACTAAGAAGCGAGCATTGGGAGAGTCTTATGTCTAGCAGTGGACTGAGACATGATGATGATGATGAGGAAGAACGACTCCATTCCTGAGTTTGGTACATGGCCGCAGGTCTCGCTAGCCTGTTTAAACATAACCGCAGGCTAGCAAAAACATTCTACTTTACGATTAAAACAAAAGTCTTTAAAATCAAGTCTTACCAGTTGTAAAAGGCCAGTCAAGTTATAAAAAAAAGCATTAGATTAAAATAAGGATCAGTTTTGTTTGTAACGACATGGTCTAAAAACTTTTCCCTGTGTGTTTTAATCCTTGTTTTCCGAGCCTGCGAGCGTCTACATTGAAACAGTAGCGTTTCTTTAGGCTGTTTAATTTAGCTCCCAGTCCACAATTACAGGGAGGCTGTCCCTTTCAGAGTTCGGTGTCAAAGCGTGTGTACCCGGCGCTGGTACCACCGAATCCAATTTCAAACTCAAAGGGTTGCGATCTTAAAACGCGACGCGCTATCCAAAGCTGCTTTTGACTGGGCGACCTTTCAGCGTCCGGTGCAAATGAGGTAATGAAGGAATGCTAGCGGATGCCACGTTCGTTGTGTGGAGGGTTGTCAAATGTTGCTTGGAAGGTAGAAACAACATTTTTACAAGCTCGAATTTCTTTTATGTCAAAATGGATGAATATATTTTTCATTAATTGGAATGTTTTTAAAGGAAGTCTGATACCTGTTTCGTGCTTTTTAATAGTTATAATAAGTTGAATTATAGCAGAAAGAATTTCCATTTTACAGTATACTAATAAATAAATGTAATGCGATTCTACCACCTGTTCGGAATGCTGTCACCTTACCGAAAAGTCACCGGCAAGAAACTAGGCAGTTGCTCTTTTTCATCGCCATGATTTTTTGCAATTTGTTGGTTACAATTATAATTAGTTTTAGGATACCAAGCCATACAGTATAAATATAAGATTAAGACCATAATCGAAAAGAATCCGTGAGCCCTGGAAGACCAGTGCCCAAAAGGTGGTACCTGCAGCACAATATAAAAAAACGAAGTTATATAAAAGGCAAGTTTTTATTAGTAGTAGGTAGTAGCAAATACGACAACCCTACACTCGCCGTCAACTCAAATTTGTCAGTTCTCCAGCTCCCCGGCTAATGTATTCCCAAAGTTTGACAAAGCCGAGTCATCGGCAAAGTCTCAGAGGAAAAACGGCCCGTTCCTAATGGAAACAAGTTGAGAATTCGTCAATGGATTACTCGGGCCGAGGTGGCGTTAGGATTACGGGGAATTTACGTAATTATTTGGCTGAATCAGTAAATAGATTGGTCGACGTGATTCGAATTGTGGGGATGCTGATTGGTCGTTTTGAATGAGGGCAAGTAAGTTGTGTGCTACCATTTCAATATTAGGATTTTAAGAAGTTAAAAGAAGATTTATGGTTGCATGGCTAAAACGGACTTTTTTTCTCTTTATTGCTATTTAGGTATTATAAAAAATAGTAAACTAAGTACTCGTATATAAACCGGAGTTGAAATAAGTTATTTCTTTGTAGTGTCATTATTATTTTAATGAGAAGGTTTTTTAATATCGAATAAATGCTTTACGAAGTGGTCCATCAAAATTAAATGTTGATACACAACCGTAGTTAGCTTTTTTAAATTTTCAACCAAGTTATAATTTAGCCAAAAATATTGCTCAATAGTCAAGTAGATTACAAAGCACCAGACTAACTTCATAAATACATACATAAAAATTTGTCTCTGTATGTTCTCGGGCTTACCACCAATTGCGAATAAAATTAGTACATTTTGTGCTTACCTAAAAATAATAATTCTTATTCATTTAATTAATTTGTATTTATCTGTTTCCAATAACACAAATCAACATTGCAAAGATAAAACGGTTTGAAAGCACGAAATATCGCCTCCTGACAATCTCAGATCTTAGAAGCGTATCTTACCGAAATGACGCGAGCCGAATTTCGTTTGAAGTGAATATCTTTAACAACGGCTTGCCTTCAAAATATTCGTTTCAGTTATGGAGGGATCACTCATTTCAATAATTGATTCATTCCTTCTCGAATCAAATCAATCGAGAGGGCAAAGCGATCCTGAAAGTTATTGAATGTTTATGATTTTACAGTCTACTTACTGTCTTTGATCGGTCGTGAATTGAAAAATTCGAAGTTATATAATATCGTCAAAGTAAAGTAAATAAAAATTGTTATAATTTCAGCATATTTTATGAAGGAATTTTGAATTTACATCAGATCTCGGCTTCTTATATCGATGATATCACTGTTTTGAATCTTAGCGTCCATTAAAAGATTTTTATATAATTTTGTACAACAATTTATGCTATCATGTAACATCATAATCTGTTTGTTAATAAGCTAACCATCTAGTGTACAAGCTACGCTTAGTTTAGAGCTAGATAGCGCTGCGTGAATAATGTCCAAGTATGTATATTAACTTTTAATGAGCTCATACTGGACATTTCGATTTAAACAAAAAAAAAATATAAGCCTACCAACATGTCTGCTAACTGATCTAACAAATCAAAAAACCTTTAACTGATAGACTAAAATTAATAATTAGGAATTACAACGAGCAAATAACAATCCCAAATTAAAACATTTTAAACTAATTGACCATTGTAGCGGCTATCGGAATGCGCTACATACGGCAGACTGACGACAACAACGCAAGATTGCAAGTCAGCGAAAAGTGCACATGTAAACATTGGCTTCAAGACTCGTCACTCGCACGTCACTGAGACAGCCAATCAGATATTCGATCCTGCGTCGCGCTAGCAGAGTTATTCTCTCGGCTAGCATATATACAACACACCAAGACGGTACATTGGGCCGCGGTCCCCGAGCACAGACACCTAGCTCGGAGGAAGATCTTCCCTTTTCGTTGACGTCATGATACATAATCATCATACGTCACAACCATAAACAGGGACAATCGCAACTTGAACAATTATAGTGCAGCGACGGCCGCGTCAGTGTAATCAAATCCATTAGCCATCCGAAAATTGCTGCAAAATTGAAACTTGAATTTAATTTTATGAACAAAATAGCAATAAAGCGTTCATAATTAAGAGCCCTCATGTTTCCACGCGGCAGACTGCATGATTAGTGCAATAAATTGCTCAAATAGATTGCATCGGCGATTAGTGTCCGTTGTGTGCGGTGATAGCGCGTTGCGAACTGGTTTTGTCTTCTCTTTATGATTCGGTTGTTATTATTATGCAGGTGGTTAGTTGCAGTTTTAGTTAAATAATCTGTGAATTATAATGTTGATTGTATTACAGAGACCAATGTGTACCACACCGAAGTGCTGGAATAAAAAAAAGTTTATGACGTGCAAAAGAATTTCATGTTAAATCAAATTGCAAAATAAATACTTTGAATTTGACTTTGTATGAAATGCAGTACTGCTGAGAAAAATAAGACTAAATCTACTTTATGTCTTTTTTATGGTAAGCAGCCCCTAGGAGCGAGATATACGCGGACAATGTTAGTGAGTAAACATCTCAATATGTGCTTCCACACTGTAGGTTTATCTTGTCTTCAAGCGTATCATTTCAAGAACACAGCCAGTGCTGCTATTGTAGTAAATCTTACCTGTGGTGTAGCTAGACAGAGTAGGACTCTGAAAAAGGGGTCCCCTATATGAGTGCGAAAGTTGATAGTTCGATTTTCATTATATCGAACACGCTGTGTCGATAATTCAGTAGTACGATGTTTTATTACATCGATGTTTTGTTAGTGCGATGTAACGTTTGTGCGAAAAATCTTGTTGCGAAAAACCATACACCGATTGCTCATTAGTTCGATAATTTATTATTTCTATAGTAAGTATGAGGCTTTAAAACGGCTATTATCATCCCTGAGATTTAATTATTAGCCTAATTTTGCATTATAGACGTTAAGAAAATTCATAAAAGCAGCCTATAAAGACATTTTAATTTTTGAACTAATGAGCAATCGCTGTATGGTTTTTCGCAACAAGATTTTTCGCACAAACGTTACATCGCACTAACAAATCATCGATGTAATAAAACATCGTACTACTGAATTATCGACACAGCGTGTTCGATATAATGAAAATCGAACTATCAACTTTCGCACTCATATAGGGGACCCCTGAAAAAGTCCTACTATAAATTCAAGAACTATCAAAAGAACTCGACTTTTAGTATAAAGTCAGAATGCAGCCATCACCGCTACACACAAGTCTAGTCCAAAATTTTCCACTGAGTTAAATCCAAATTTTCCCATCACATTATCCCATTTCCTGGCAAAATGATTCCCGTCAACATTGTCACGCTCGGTGCGGCGGGATGTTCACATTGTTTGCACTCATTGATTGATCGATGCTTTGTTACTCGTATTTGTTCATTATTGGCTCGCAGATTTGATTGATGATACGGCTGGCTTTAAATATGAAAAATGAACGGGTATTTGTTCGGCTAAGGCGGGAATGACGTCTGCGGAAGAGTTGATTTTGTAGTCGGCTGGAAAATTTTATGGCGCGTGTGATGTGATGGCTGATTTTTCGCGCTTGTTGATAAGGCTATGTCGATAAAGTTTGATCCTTACGAATTCAGATAGATCATTTTTCTTGTCCAGTGAGAAAGATAGACTGATGAATAGTTATTTATTATTTAGTAAGACAGGGATTAATAGCTAGTTAAAAATAGGGGCAGTTCGTCAGTTTACGTTAATTGTCCATTTCTCATCCATTTGATGTTAAAATTAGCATTGTGATTTTATTAGTGTGTTAGTATACTGACGCAAACTACCGGCCAAATTATACAATAAGCGTTCTACTTACTATTAAATAATTAGTGCTATTTCGTTCCTACAATTGTAATAATGCTTATTACGCCTACATTAAATATTCCTCCTATTTGTGACTAATAAATATACCCGGTGAAAAAGCAAGGAGTGATAAAATATCACAAACAAACATGACTCATTACTACATACACCATCGAGCACATTTCGATGCCTCCAATGAACACTACGCTAACTTCAAAAGTGCAGGTTTACAGGAGGAGCTCTTGAAAGAAAAAAGTTGATAAAATCTTTATTTTTGTAGTTATTTTTTTGATATTTTTTGTGTGAGTAACTAATTTACTGATGCTTAAGATCCGCATAGTAACATTTAAAAAAACTTATGGGTTTTTTAATTAGCCTCACTTAGCGGGATGTAACGCAGAAAGCTCTAGTTTAAGATCGGGATACACTCCGCCAATCCTAAGTTAGCGGAATATATTCGGGAATATTACAGGCTACAAAATAATAAATTAAATGTATACTACATAAAATAAAATTAATAATTACATTTAAAAACGACTTCATTAACAATTTAGAGTATTTTGAACAATGTTTTAATTTTATTAAGATCGTAATTTATGAAAAAGAAAAGTTAGCGTTTTGTCGTAGGATAAGCCGAAAATCGTTGAGCCGTTATACAAGCCGCTAACAAATAAATAGCGTAGAGTATCTTAACTGTGTCATTACTTAGCGGCCTTTCGTCCATATTGATAACTAAGCTTATGTAACCAGTTCCAAAAAATATTATTTTTTCGTTGGTGTTTTAAGTAGTTGTGAGGGAAGAATTATTTTTCCACTTCGTAGATTAAATTATTTCCATTATAGTAACCCGAGACATTGTGCAAAAAATCCCGATATGATGTGGGATTGTTGTGATGTACAACTGGCTCGGTGTAGTTGATTTGAATTAAAACGTACTATGCAAAACACTTTTAAATCATTTATTAATACTTAGAAAAATTTTAGGCAGTGGCCTACTGTAATATCTTAAATTTTTAATTGCTGAATAGTTGCACTTATTTCTGTGTCAATTTCATGATAATTATTTGGTATTTTTCGTTTTTAACTGCTGAATTTATTTATTAAATTTTTGTTTCCTTCATTAGAATGCCCAACACTTATGCGATGGATGGGTTATTATTTTCCACAAAACGATTAATTCTAGGATGCCATGTTTCCAAATGGCTGCCATCCTTAATACTGCTTAACTGTTCCCCTTCACAACACCAGATTTTAATGAATCTTGTAGCCAGTTACGATCGAAGTAAAAATTTAATTGTGCTATTAGATCAGCTAATATATTTTATAAGCAATTGGGCCAAACCTGCACATCTTGAACATGCCGCCTCTGAGCTTGCTTGATACTTAGCTGTTCCGCTTTTTTAAAAAGACTTTGACTAAAGTGGTTAAAACAATCTTTTACATCTGTTTGAGGATATGGTTTCTGAATGCCATTAAAAGCAAATCTTCAAAAGCAACAAGCATTTTACGTGGTTTCCAGAGAGGAAATTTAGTTGTGAATGGTAAAGTAATAAAAATCAAAAGTGCAAGTAACAACTTTTTCGTCAAAATTCTAACGTCATTTATTTAATCAGCCAATAAAAATCTGAAAAACAATCGTTTCCTCCTTATCTAATAAAATTCACAATTATTAATATTTGGTTTCCTTCACACCCAACACATAGTATAATAAACAATCATTATAAATAACTGTAAGTCATTATACTAATAATTATTTTCCGATAGAAGTGGCCAGTCACAAACATTTAACGTTCATAATAGATAGCAAAAAGTTACAAAAATGGAAAAATTATTCTTCTTCCACAACTCTCAAGGTAGTTACCAAACAGCAAAAAAAAATATATTTTGTAACTAGTTACATAAGCTTAGTTACCAATATGGACGGAGGGCTAAGCGGTTCGTTTTATACTAGAAAACAAAACTCTTGTATTATAATTGTAGCATTTCATGCAGCTATTTTCGATTTTAATTTACTACAAGTTAGTGAAAATTATTAAACTTAGTAATGTTTAACTCTGATTTACACTACGTTATATAATTATTTGTTCAAAAGTGCATTCAACGGGCGACACACACCGCTAACTGTCACATGAACAAATACTTTCCCGCGCAACTTGCGCGCAACACCCCGCCAACTCCTAGTTGGCGGCGTATCTCCCGCGGGCCGGCAGTCGCGCTAGCCGAATACACACCGCTATATTAAGACAGCGGCTTGTCCACCCCGTAATTGAAGAAAGTACCTTTACTTGGCGTTATGTAAATCTCAAAACTTTTTTGTTTTTATAGATATTGTCATAAAAATTTGGGGGCATAATATTAGTAAAAAAGTGGGTCGATTTCTATAAAAAACGAAAAATGGCAAATTTTGAGTTAGCGTAGTGTTCATTGGAGGTATCGATTTGTCTTTAAGTATTGCTAGATTTTGTTCCACATTGTGTTCCCAGTGTCTCCACAATCCAAAATAATTTCAAATCAGATTATAAAGGGAGCGCCATATCTCTTTGTGTCATAACTGCCTAAGATAACTCATAATACTTAATATGACGTGCTTCAAACAGAATATGATCACAAAGGAGGTCACCGATTTCCCATAAAAGCCCCATTTGCACCCACTAGCGTACTAAATGGGATTAATCCGTCACACAGTCCCCATTACCAAAACAACGGGACCCCATGAGCGGGTTATTTGCCGTGACCGTGTTTTGTGGGGTGACCACTGTCGGTAATGGTTTGGGATAAGTTACGTAGTGTGCCAGTGATATAACTGATTGATGTCGTAAAGCAATGGTTTAGTAGGTCGTACTAAGGCAAAAGCTTTGTCGCGAGTCCTGGCAACATTCTCTGGATCATACAGAAAATTTTGGTATGGATTTTTCTATTTATTTACAATCACGACTGGGCGTTAAAATAGAGAGAGCTCTTGTTCTAGCGTACCTTTTTACTAATCCTAGTCAAACCTTTGTTTCTTCTTAGAAATAGTAAAGAAATACATAATATAATTCGTAATATATTATTAAGGCCAAGCAATAATGTATGTTAATATAACACTTTGGATTAATTCTTAATTCTTCATACACAGATACAATACCCCTAACACAAACAATTATATTACAACTACCTAAGAGGCATTATCATTACTTGAACAATAGTTATTCACGTTTAGGTAATCATATTTTTGATTTGTTGTGACTGTCAGTCAGTCCACGCCACATTTGGCAGAAAATTCATCATAGAAAAAAGTACCTACACTCCCAATGTATAAGTATTTCTTATGTCTCGGGTAATGTAAGGTATTTCAGTAAATACAAATACCTAATTAGGTATAGAATAAGGAAAGATATAAAAAATGACGAAAAAAATGTCCTAACAATCTGAAATAAACGTACGCACCCCAAATATTAAGCCATATCGTGTAGTGCATGGTGTATCTTAGGCAAATAATATCGCTATTCCAATCGGATTATGTTAGTGGGAGGATCGTATCGCTGCGATAGGGAAGGGTCGAGTTATGACCGTGAGCTTCATTCTGGGTCGCGGCGTTTAAAAATGATGCATGAAATAGGATTGCTGTATGCTTAAGCTTTTTAAGATTTTAGTAGTGGTAGAGCCATGCTGTTTTACAGCAGGAATGGGCCGGCTTCTCAAAGGAAGTACCACCCTCCCACATAACACCAGCGTGAAATAATAGTAGTCTGGTTTGTGAGAGTGCCGAAGGCCTACACCCTCCATACCCCCATAGGCCGGCAACGCATCAGCGATCCCTCCGATTATCTGGTGTTGCAGATGTCCATTGGCGGCGGTGATTGCTTACCATCAGGCGACCCGTTGGCACGTTTGCCGCCTCTGACAGTAGATTATGGTGGAAGGATCGATAACCAGAACATAATATCAAATATAAGGGCCATATATTCTAGTTATCATCATTAATTTATCATACTTCATTTTCGAGATTCGTCAGAATCATAAAATCAGGCATTGGCTATAATTTAACTATAAGATAGGCTAACAAGATAGACACTACTTCGAAATGTACCTTTACGAAATTCATTATTATAAAGTAATTAATCTAGTTTTAAATCGAACACCTGGAGCGTTTGTAGAAAGAGCATGAAAACGAAACTATTTGCTCATTAAGTAGATAAATTTAAAGACGAGCACGAAGAAGATATTAAATTAAAGGATAGTATTATTCAATAAGTAATAGGTGAAGATAAGTTTCTGTGTTAAGAATAAGTAAGTTATAACACTTAGAAATTATGATTGTAACTATTATAAAATATTTTTAAATTCTTATGTAATATAATTTAAGGAGATCTAGATCTAGAGAGCTACAGAATAACAAAATAAAAAACAAGATATATTATGATTTCATAACTCTGCCTCAAACATTTTTAAGTGGATGAAAAACTTTAAGCCTTTAGATATTATTAATAATGTGAATGACATTAATTAGGAAATGATATCTCATGTGCGATACGATTCTATAATTTCTGGTTAAATCTTCGTTTCTTTCAAGGAACCACATTCATCACAATAACACGCTACCAAATTTATAACAGCAGCGCTGCGTCCACTTCGGCTTGGCAGCGCACCAGAGATGGCCTGTGTCTTAACCTCGCACGCGCTGGCGGCCGCCCAAGGAGCGCTAATGTAGCTTGGCCGCGATCGACTCCGGTGAATTGTTGCGCTAAGCCGAGCCAACGAGATTAGAATGCGATCACCGTCCGACAAATTGAGGAGCAATCGATTCAACGCTGGCGGATGAGATGTTTTTTTATTAAATCAATAACTCTATTACTGAACTAATAATGTATTGCAGTATCAGACAATCTTAAGCTTGAAATAAAAGCAAATAAACGAATTCAAGACACAACAATAATAGGCTTACTAGTTAACACCTTATGTTGCACCTGTAGTTATTAATAACGAAATTGGGTTTGATAATAATATTTTATGTAGGTACAATACGTTAAACACAAGCAGGCATGAATGCTTATCATTCATAAAATGAAATCAGGTCTTAAGTATGATAATATCCAGTTATTTTTGACGACAATTACTCAAAATCAAGCGCTGCGTCCACTTCGGCTTGGCAGCGCACCAGCGACTCGGCCCTGTCTTAACCCCATGCGCGCTGGCTGCCGCCCAAGGAGCGCTAGTAGCTTCGCCGCTGCGATCGACTCCGGTGAATTGTTGCGCTAAGCCGAGCCAACGAGATTAGAATACGATCACCGTCCGACAAATGAGGAGCGATCGATTCCCTGCTGGCGAAGAAGATCGTTAGCGTTTAGTAAGTAGATGTAAAGAATTTACACTAAAAACTATAATATTGTATATAGAAATATCGTATTGCGGTTATGTTAATATTGATTTACAAAGCAAATATATGGATTCAAGAAACAACAATAATAGGCTTACTAGTTAACACTATATGTTGCACCTGTAGTTATTAACCCGCCATTGGTGACGTGAATTTGACTTACATCGTTGGTGACCCCCGGTCTCACGCACAGCCGGGGTTTCGACAGCGAGTTTTTCTGTCATTTACAGTTTATGCTACTTTTCATTGGAAAAGATATAATATTTGATCTTTAATTGTCAATAAAACATAGATATTTCAGTAATCAAATCTCTTTTATTAGCAATAGACAACATCTTTGGAAGCACTAAAAAAATGAGGTATTTTAACAAGGTTTTTTTAAAACTCAAAAAAAAAAACAACAGTCATAATTAATTCACACTAGAATCAGGTTTTGTCAGTCTTATGACATTAGAAACTTAAAATAAAATAACATAAATGGTAATATTTCTACCAAAAAAAATAAAATAACTTATTGCTAAATAATAATTACTCATCTTCAACAGCCAAACAACTAGAGCAACTTAACGTGGGTCCGTGTCGCTGTCACGCGGTAGACTGGCGGTGGGGGGCGTTGAATTAGGCAGCTACTCGAAACCACAGTGTAATTCGATGAACGGTGACCAAAATATTTGATTTTTTTAAACTACCCGGTCTCACAGACATATAGGTCACCAATGGCGGGTTTAATAACGAAATTGGGTTTGATAATAATATTTTATGTAGGTACAATACGTTAAACACAGGCAATAAGCATTCATAAAATGAAATCATGTCTTAAGTATCATAATATCGAGTTATTTTTGGCGACAATTACTCAAAATCAAGCCCTGCGCCCACTTCGGCTTGGCAGCGCACCAGTGACTCGGCATTGTCTTAACCCCACGCGCGCTGGCTGCCGCCCAAGGAGCGCTAATAGCTTCGCCGCTGCGATCGACTCCGGTGAATTGTTGCGCTAAGCCGAGCCAACGAGATTAGAATGCGATCCGTCCGACAAATGAGGAGCGATCGATTCTCTGCTGGCGAGATAGATGTTAGCTGGGGCTAGAACTTTTTTCGCAATCAGTGTTTTTCTTACAATCTGACATCATGTAAAAGAGAGACTTAATGCTGTTGTATGTCTTTATGTTATGTCTTTAATTGCAAGAACTGCGTTTTTGTAAGAACCAAATTCTTCAACTTAAAACGAAGGCACTGTATATCACCTAGATAAGGTATGCTAATCGATATGAATGCAATCTTGTACTCAAAACTGTACAGCGAAAGCCGCTTAGAAGGTTTAGTACTTAACACCATAGTAATATCACTTATGTAATACCAAAACATGACCATATTGTCATGTACATTATTGTCCTTAAGGTTATGCGCACTTCATTAAGCAGTCAACGCGTGTATGCGACTAATTCGCTATATTGCCGTCGCATTGTCGCTCACACCTGAATGAGGCCTGTTGGCGCTGTCAGCGGCCATTGAGCGGCAATGGGCCGATTATCGACCAGTTTTGGGGAATACAGAAGGGACGCTGTAAAATTGAGAGTCATTTATGTCATTGTTAATGTAGCTACTGAACTAAAAATACTAATAAGGCCTTTAAGTAAATTTATGGGGGTTTATGTAATTAACATCTCTGTATGTAAATATTGCCTGAAATAAATGATTATTATTATTATTATTATATTATACAACGATTCTGCCTCCAAGTGTTTTTGATGCTTCTGGCAATCCCAATTTGACGAGCCGTTTGGTGTAATGGTCGAGAAGTCGGCTGTTACACCAGAGGTGGCGGGATCGATCCCCGCACGGTACAAACATTTGTGTGCATGAACATGTCTGTTTGTATCGGTCTGGGTGTTTCTATGTATAATATGTATGTATTTACAAAAAAAAAAGTATATAAGTAATGTTTATCCGTTGTCTGGCACCCATAGTACAAGCTATGCTTAGTTTGGGGCTAGATGGCGCTGTGTGAATAATGTCCTGGGATATTTATTTATTTATTTATTTAATCCCGCTTATTACTTTGGATCAACTGCCATCTTACCTGTGTAACTCTTAATAGGGGAACCAGACCTATTGGAGCATGACTAAACAGCAATTGTAACCTGACTGAGCATGTTTGATCACGTCTTGTTCCGTCACCGCTGAGCTGAATAAAATCCATAGGTGCACGTCTTAAGCTTCGACTTCACGCATGTGTAGCGGCATTTGAAACCATGACCATCACAGCTCAAAACTAAAAATGACCAATAATTATGTCCTTTAATATGCTGTATCCTATTAACTCCCTAAAACTTTGCTTGTACTCATGAGATTGCATGCATTTTTTCTAGAACTAACAAAGCATTCGTTTAGAAACACGATAAACAATAAGCTTGAAGATCAAAACTTATAATTGCGAAGTTTCCCTTTATATTTTACAACGACTTCTTATCTAGCTCAACCAAAAAACTACTAAAATGAGCATAATATTATGCGCTTCTTCCTTCTTAAGAGTGCTGAACACTACTTCCGTCTGGACATTCCCGTTTTCAACTGCAAGTCCTGCCTTAAATTCGACTATGACGCTACGGACCAAGTGCTGTTGTTTGAATATTTACTCTATGACTAAAGGCTTAAATCCACCTCCATATTCAGTAATACACGGGTGTTTAGTGCTCGCTAGGAGCGCTATTATACTCTGCTAACCCGATATTAAGCCTGCAATTACAACCAGACTATATGAATTAATTCTGTTCACACCAATTAGGATTGTGTTCTGTTAGACCTGTGTTAGCTAAGATGCTTCAAGAGCTTGTGGAGGATAGTCCATATCAGGGTGTGGGCTAGTTAATTGCCACAAAGTCCGGCAACGATTCCTCCTTTTGCCTTATCTCATCCTACTAATCCTACTAATATTATAAATGCGAAAGTCTGGATGTTTGGATGTTTGTTTGTTCCTCAATCACGCCTAAACGGCTAAACGGATTTAGATGAAATTTGGCACACGTATAGTTTATAACCCGGATTAGGACCTAGGCTATAAAATTCTTACGGGAAACGCCTCATTCCCGCGGGATTAACAATTTTGGAACTACTGAACCGATTTGAATAATTCTTTTACTGTTGGAAAGCTACACTATCCCCGGTGAACATAGGTACTTTTGATCCCGGAAATGTGGGGGGAAGGGGGAATATTTGAAAAAAGAGATTACGCGTGTGTGAAACCGCGGGCAGAAGCCTAGTAAAAAATATTAATTAAATAAATAAATAGACGTAATGACAGTGCTGCCAGTTTGGTAAGCTGATGCTGCCGAACTTCAAACTAAATCATTGGTCCGTGAGTAGAGCAATTAGATCTATTAAAAAAAAAATCTATTAATATAAAATGTATTTAAGCTGTAACTTTATCAATGCCATCGTTAACGAAGTTGTATTTTTAGATAAAGATTAGATGTAGGCATCTGATTATCGAAACTGAATGCTAAAAATATTATTTCAAATATAAAGGCCTCTGTTAGGACAAAGGCTTTTAGATTTAATAATATTTTATAATAACAATATTCTCAATAATATTAGGTACTCTGTGGGCAGTGTGATATTATTAAGCTGGCACATGTAAAAAAGAAGTGGTTTTATTAACAGGACCCGTAATAAAATACCTAAACCAAATTAAAAGCGTCTGGGAATAATTTAAAAATTGCCGATAAATAAAACATTTTGTTCCCACCTGGAGCTAAAGGTATCGGCCGGGCAAATAATGAAATAACGTTGAACAGAAAAATGTAAATTTGTTCTAACGAAGTGACTTTATTTTTATTTGCTGAACCGTTTCGTTGACCGACAGTGTAGTCTTGTCAAGTCTGCGTCGTCATTGCGAATACAACCTAATTTACAGGGAATAAAGTTGCAATTATATTTTTGTAGTTTGTAATACTGAGTTTTCTGTTCAATGTTATTTTTTATTCTTTTACTTAAAGTCTGGTTCGCTGTCTATGGATTTAGGGAGATAACACTTATCAAAAATTCTTGTATAAAATTGGGTAAAGCTGTTTTGCTTATAATATTCAAGAATACACTTGTAAAAGGCGAACTCATGTGTAAAAGATATCAATATGACTACTACAACAAACTTTTGTCCAATCCTTCCTTGAATGCTAACTATTCAGTAAAATTCTTCTGGTGGAAAAGGGTCAGTGTAAATGCTATAATACAAAAATTATAGTCCAGTTTTTCTAGTGATGATTGGTTTCTGTCTCTGTCTAAAACATCACATTTTTTTAAAAACCGTAAGTTTTTTTATAACATAAATTAATATTAACATATAAGTTTTTATTAGCGCTAATTCAATTGAACCCGAATCTGTAGGCTCGTCTGATCTTGAAGCCTTTGATATGTAGTGTACTGGCTCAAGCATTAATATAATACAGAACAAGGTGAAGTTTATATCTGAAATCGTTCTTACATTTGTTTTAATTCATTAATGAGACCTTGGATCACTATCCAAGAGTACTACGATTAAATAAGGATCAAAAAAGCTATAGACATCTATGAAAAAAATGGAAAATTTTACTTCACTGCTACCGACTGACCAAATATTCCGTAATTCTTGCAAATTATGAATAGAATGCATCAAATGCTCTAGAAACCCCTTGGCAGGTATTCTTGCAAACGACGAGTATATTTCCTTATAATTACAAACGATTAAATGGATCCCGAGCTGACAGCGGCTCTTGCCTCTGAAAGTACGTTCCACATTCGCTCAAAGGCTCTGTCGGTGTCTGCCTCAAGTTATAAAAGCTAGCGATATTAGAATTTTAAATAATATATGAAACCTGGTGACAGCTTAGCTTAATTATCTGAAGACGCAGTAAAAAACCGAAACGATTGCTTGATATAACTCTTAAATATATCGAACAGGAAAAGTTATTAGGATGTAGTGGTAAAAATTGTATTTTTCAGTTTAAAATTAAAGTACACACCTACCAATATGATTCTAATTTTGAGAGAAAAAAAGTCAAGAACAAAAGATTGATTATATTGGTTGAGTTATATGATAATAGTTCAAAAGTGAGTGGACAAGCAGAAGTGCACTCCCTATAAACTCATCATAGCATGATGGGACAGCAGTTTGACACCACCGGAGAAATATTGGGCGCGGGACCAACGGCTTTACGTGCTTTCCCATAAAGCAGGAAAGTGACTGAATATTTTGCAAACAGAAAAACCTATTCACCTCTGGCCTGGTGATGCCTTTTTTATAATTGGACTAAGCTAGCACTTGACCACAAAGTTGCCTGATGTTAAACAACTATGTGGTCTACGATAGAGCGCGCTTGCTTAGGAAAAGCCCGTTAATTCTGATCTCGAAGAGCCCCTAGTCAAAATCAAAAAAATCAAAATCAAAATATTCTTTATTCATGTAAACTTGTATCAAGTATTTATGAATCGTCAATTACAGAGTGACTCTACCACCGGTATCGGAATGCAGTCATCTGTCGAGAAGAACCGGCAAGAAACTCGACAGTTACTCTTTTTAATCGCCAAATAATTTATACAACAATGATAATAAATCTATCTATACTAAGCCATACAGTTTTTCGTGTGAATGTAGATATAATAATAATAATAAAGAAAAAATTATAACTGTAGGACGTAGTGTAGATATAACAAAAATGACAACAGATTAAAATACAGTTTGCGCTGACAGGGAGCGAAGCATTCCTACTACCAGTATCTACAGATCTCCATCATTAAGAAAATCTTCAATTTTATAGTAACCTTTTTTCATCAGACGGGTCTTGATCCACGACTTAAATTGATTTATGGGTAAGCTAACAACATCCATTGGCAATTTATTATACATTGTAATACTTAATCCTTTAAAAGAATTTCCAATCTTTTGAAGTCTAATATTTGGAATAGCAAGCCTATGTTTATTTCTTGTGTTAAATTGATGATGATCTGATTTCTTTGAAAAATTTTGTATGTTCTTTTGTACATACATAACACAATCCAGTATATATTGTGATGGCACAGTTAATATATTTATTTCCCGGAATAATTCTCTTAACGAGTCACGGGTTTTGAGGCCATATATAGCGCGGATGGCTCTCTTTTGCAAAATAAATATATTGTTTATGTCAGCGGCAGATCCCCATAAGAGCAGCCCATATGACATAATACTGTGGAAGTAACTGAAATAAACTAGTCTCGCCGTTTCCAAATCAGTCAGATTTCTTATTTTTCTGACAGCATATGCGGCTGAGCTAAGTCTTTTGGCAAGAGCAGTTACATGAGGCCCCCACTGCAATTTAGAGTCGAGGGTTATCCCCAGAAACACTGTTGAATTGACAATTTCAATGAGTTCTCCATTTACAGTGATCTCAGGAACCACCTGTCGCACATTCGGCATTGTGAATTTAACACATTTCGTTTTATTGGTGTTCAATAACAAATTGTTAACAGTAAACCAGTGTAAAGTTTGTGAGACAGCATTATATTAGTTGTATTGTGTGTGCCTTACCACGGAGGTAGTAAAATAACTAAATAATATAAAAAACGGCACTTATCTTGTAACTTGTACCACATGGTTATGATGGCTGAAGGTCCTAGTTAAAGTTACTCGTCTAATTACTCTCCGCCCACTACTATTGTGGAACTAACTAACGTTTAAGGCACCAAATGGAAATGAGACAACAGGTGAGACTGTGGGATGGGTTCCAAACACTCCACCGTGTCCGCTTCCTACCCACTTATTACCACGAAATAAAGTCGAAATTTGCATTTTCTAAAGACAGTTTGAAGACTGAAAATGAAGATCTAGGTTGTTTTAGATGTCTATTTCAAAAACCGTCTGACTGCTTTCACTAATAAATTAGAATGACATAATTCCCTCTTCTTATTTTTCTTATAGGTAAAAGTTAGAATTGAGACACTTAATCGTAGTCAACTGTTCTTCTTAAAACTGATTGGTTATTAAAAAATCTAGCTTTTATAAAGAAAATTTTAGTACTTTTTGCTTTCGGGTACAAAATGGTGAACTCATAAAACGTTCTTATTACTCCGTTATCTTGTGTCCTCCTTTATCTCAATCCAATAATAAAATTAAATTGAACAAGTGAAAATCAATGATTATGATTATAAATAGCATAAAAATCATTTATATTTTCTGGTAGGTGGCCATGTTAATGAAATACCAATAGGTTAATTTTTCAAACCTATTTTAAGCTTTGGAGAGGCCTATGACCAGACCAGTAAAGCAGCTCTGGAGTCAATTGTGTACATGCATATTTTATAGTGGCCCACAATTACTAAAGTAGTACGTTGCAAGATTCTGAACAACATTATGCTGAAAATGATTTCTAGCAATGATTAAACGCTTTTCATTAGTGAAAACGACGAGAGAAAATTTGCTTAGTCGAATGGCTGTGTAGCCGTGATCATGTTTTTTTTATTTCAAAATTGCGTTCACTCAAAATTGTTTCAAAAATGGATATTTAGTATTGATACAAACGTCAAAATGGTGGGACTAGTAGGTAAGCCAGCCTCCATACAAAAATCTTCATACCCCTTTGTCCATTTTTCTTGTAATGTTAAGGATTACCCATAAGATGGCAAATTCTGGATCATGATGCGAGCATACCCTGACTAGATCAGGACAAAGCTCACACAGATATATGAGACCTAATAACTATCGTCTCGGTGTAGCGGCCGTAGGGCGGTACCAGACAGTAATTGCTTAGTTACTGTTTGGCACTGAACTGTCTAAGGGCAGACGTGGCGCTTATAATCAAGTGTACGATCTGCTCGTCTTGTTACACATTGCAATAAAAAAGAAAAACCTTAACCTTAAGCTGTCGTATGCAACATGGTATATCTAATTTGTATCGTATCGTTGTATGGCCAATAAACTTCATCGTCCATTGTTGCCTGGGTAACGGATAGTTCAATAAATCGTCGAACGCACCCGTCATCGAGACTGACGCAGTGTCCTTTGTCCGCTCTCGTTAGCCATACGCTCTAATTGGGTCCATCATTATGAGTCTTTCTCTCCCGTTATTTCTTTCAACGTGTAAATTATGATTATTACATTATTTTCCGCCGGCAATTTTGTTTCTGCTGATTTTTTACGATTCTGATAATGAGTCGGAGAATTTGAGTTAGGAATTAAATGTCCTATTTTTTTAAATTTGTGTTGTTCGGTTTTCTCGTGAATTTATGTTCCGTTTTTCTTCTCCAATATTCTTGTACGGATTTTATTATCTACTAGCCTTCCACCCACGGTATCACCCGCGCATTATTTCTTTTTTCAAACATCCCCCCTCCCCCACATTTCCGGGACCAAAAGTACTGTGTACATGTCACCAAGGGATACTGTAGCTTCAAATCGGTTCAGTAGTTTCAGATAATATTTATTTTAATACTAAACAAACAAAAAACAATCAAATCTTTCCTATTTATAATATGAATACAGGGGTTAAGTCTAAATTTTCAGCTACCTGGGCTTCTTATTCCATAACACGCAGAAACTTTACGTCAAGGAGCGACTAAGGCTGCGTCCCCAGTAGGCAAACTGTTCGCTGCCGACTGAGTGAGACGCAAATTTGTGGCGAACTGAAATTTCAAATTCAGAACAATTTTCGCACAGATGTCATCGTATTGACAGCATTAATGTTTCACAATTTTTGACTGTCAAAATGTATGCAGAGAAATAGCGTTCATGATTGCCGGCGCCGCCAACTTAGAGATGTTCATTGCTGTCATCTTTCGCTTTCAATTTTTATCGATTGTTACCGGGTAAAATTTCGAAAACATAGTTTCGTTTATTACTTTAAACGTAAAATCAATCCGTCTTTGGAATTCTCTCCCCCTTTCTATACGTGAATCTCAGACACTTCCAATTTTCAAATCTCGTGTTAAATCCTACTTTCTTTCTCTCCCTTGACTATTGCTTGAGTGTTGTCATTTTCATGGTCTATCTTGGTTGAATTTTTTCTTTTGTGTGATTATGTATAATATGTATTGTCTAAGTATATGTGTATTTATTAGTGGAGTCTGGAGTCAAATATATTATATATAAATATTTTCCCTTTCTTCTGTCAATCAATCTATTTTCATACTTTCCTCTTTCCTAAGGTTGACTGGAAGAGATCGCTGTTTAGCGATAAGTCATCCTAGATTTTACAAACTCTATAGTTTCTTGATTCTATAATCATATTTGATTGACAATAGGAAAAAAACAATTTTTACGATCCAAAATCGGTGTTCGTATAATCGCGATTCGACTGCACCTCATCACTAGTGACAGCTGTCATACGTATAGACCAACAAACTTATCTGTTCCGGTGGCCAAAATTGGAACTACGTGAAATGTCAGTTTTTGCAATGCAAAAACGATACTTAATGACAATACTAAAACGACAGTAGCGCCGCCGCCACCGGAACAGATAAGTTAGTCGGTCTTTATTGAGCTATGGTTTTGAAGGGAGTCAGCCGCTTACTGAGATAGTCGGCGCGCGTAACACTACAAACTGCGTACAGTGAGCGCAAAACTAGCAAACTGTGGACACTTCATTTGTTATATATGGAAAGGCGTACTAAATCGATAAGCCGCAAACTGTCAAACTGTTAGTTTGCCGCTCACAGTTTGCCTACTGGGGACGTAGCCTAACTTGCCTTTGGGGCACGTCTTCAAATTTAACGTCATTTTAAACGCTAATGCTTAGCGTCAAATGCCTCCCGAAGCCATTACCTGCCAATCATTACTCAGTATCAGTATCGAATATCACTTAGGAACACGTTTTACGTCCTAAGTAATGCTTTTATCTGGAACGACACGAATGAAGTTAGGACATTGATGAAATAAAACTTGATGACCTAATTTGCAGCTGGGTGATTGAAAAGTCTTAATGTAGGCAAGTTCCTTATGATTCACAGCCAGAACTCAAATGCTGTTTAATTCTTTTTATTGTTAAAAGAAAAAATCTTAGATAACTAACAGATAAATTTAAGTGTTTGCCAAGTTTAGTGATTATGGCAATACGCATGATTGGAACGTTAACTTAACTTACCTTAACTTAACGTTCAGTGTCGGCTAAATGCTCGTACATGTTCCCTTAACATAAGTTTTGTATCATAAGAAAATATAAACTAAAAAATGTACATAGTTAAGAACACGAAAGTATATTCTTTTATTTGCCTTTTAAAATCAAGATTGATTTAGCTACTTTGTTAGCATTTAATATTAATAATATTATTGAACAAGGTTTGGAAGTAGTTCCAAAGAATAATTTAAATTTAATTATAAGACAATAGAGGACTACTCTAGCAATTTAGTGACTATGGAAATACCTGAAAGTTTTTGTATAGTTCATCAAAATATACAGGGTGTTTCTGGAAAAGAGTTAGAACTAGAATTGTTTTTGAAAGATAGAAATATCCATTGTATATGTATCACTGAACATTGGCTAAGACAGCATGAAATGATGATTAACATTGATGGGTACAGTGTCAGTAGTTCGTTCACAAGAGGTATGGCTATAAGGGGTGGGTCACTTATATTGTTAAAAAATACAGTAGAGTCTAGAGAACGTAAAGATGTCGTATCGCTCTCAGTAGAACGAACTATTGAGATATCGTGTGTGGAGTTGCAGCGGCACATTATTGCTTGCATCTATAGACCTCCTTCTGCTAATTACATTGAATTTGAATCTGTCATGGAGGAAGTATTAGAAAAAATATGTAAATCCAATAAAAAAATCATCATATGTGGTGATTTCAATATAAATATTCTAGATATTTCACAAACCGCTACTAGGTTTCTCAATTTATTTCAGTCCTTTGATTTGTACCAGTTATTTAAAGAACCAACGCGAATTACTCCTTCGTCTGCTACTTGTTTAGACAATATATTTTGTAATTTTAATATAATTAATAAAGCCATAATTAACTTTATTAATTTTGACCATAGCGGACAGCTGGCTGTATTTGAATGCCATCTTGCCCGACATACATCAGCTATAATTTGTAGACCTATCACTACTAACAGAATAGAACAATTCAAGGAACGAATAGATCATAAACTGTCCATTGCGAATTTTGACAATAGAAATGGACATGAATTATATCAACAACTTTTTAACATTGTTGAGAAAGCATTTAATGGGGTATTTACAAAAAAACAGATAAATATTAATGGCTCAAAGACCAAGTTTAGTGAATGGGCCACCCCAGGAATATATAAAAGTAGAAGGCGGTTATTTGAATTGTACGAAATGAAAGTCAATTCAAGTGACCCCGCTATGGTTGAGTATGTTAGAAAGTACTCAAAGCTATTTAAAAAAGTATGCGCTGAAGCCAAATCAAATTACATTAGAAATAAGATAATGAAAGCCACAAATAAAAGCAAGGCTACATGGAAAATTATTAACAAAGAGACTTGTAAAAATAAAACTCAAAATAACAAGTTCTCTCTAAACATTGAAGGCAATAGCATTGAGTCGGATGCGGACTTAGCAAACGCTTTTGAGTCGTTCTTTGCTAAAATCCCTGTGAAAACAACATCTAAACTGAACTCAAGCCCACATCTTGCAGAGTCTCTCCTCAAATGCCATGTTGATGAGTGCGCTTCTTCATTTAATTTTACAAGAATAAATTCAGAAACTATAATTAAAACTTTTAAAGAACTTAGCATGAAAAACACAGAGGATTTGTGGGGAATTTCAGTAATAATAATCAAAAATATTATTCATAATATAGCACCTCATTTAGCAATCATATTTAATAAATGTGTAGATGATGGTCAATTTCCAGATTTGATGAAACATAGTAAAATTATACCCTTGTTCAAATCGGGAGAAAAAAGTGACCCATCTAATTTTAGACCGATTTCTATTTTGCCTGCACTAAGTAAAATATTTGAAAAAATTATATTTAATCAATTGCTCTCGCATTTCAATGAAAATAAGTTATTGCATAAAAAACAGTACGGGTTTACTAAAGGCAAATCTACTACAGACGCTGGAGTTGCGCTCATCAAGCATGTATTTGATGCATGGGAGAATAAGCAAGATGCTATTGGCATATTCTGTGATCTATCGAAAGCCTTTGATTGTGTTGATCACCGTACATTGCTGATGAAACTGCGGCATTATGGTCTTTCAGCCAACTCACTGAGCCTGATAGAATCATATCTAACGAACAGGATTCAGAAAGTAAATATAAATGGAGTAGACTCCTCCGGCGCTCCCCTTATTATGGGAGTACCCCAAGGATCAATTTTGGGGCCACTGCTATTCCTGATCTACATAAATGATCTCCCATACTTTACAAAAGACTTATGTGAGATTGTGCTATTCGCAGACGACACCTCGTTGATTTTCAAAGTTGACAGATATGAACAATCATTTGTCGACGTAAGTAATTCTGTCTCACAAATTATGCACTGGTTTACTATTAACAACTTGTTGTTAAATACCAAAAAAACCAAATGTGTAAAATTTACCATGCCAAATGTGAGGCAGGTTGTTCCCAATATCACTGTGAATGGTGAACCTATCGATATGGTCAATTCAACGGTTTTTTTGGGCATAACTCTAGACTCGAAATTGCAATGGGGTCCGAATATCACTGCTCTCGCGGGGAGACTCAGCTCAGCCGCATATGCTGTTAGAAAAATAAGACGTTTAACAGACGTGGAAACGGCGAGACTAGTGTATTTTAGCTATTTTCATAGCGTCATGTCATATGGGTTACTTCTATGGGGATCTGCTGCTGACGTACAATCTATTTTACAAAAATAGATTGTACGCTTCAGAAAAGGGCAATACGAGCTATATACGGCCTTAAAGTGCGTGATTCCCTAAGAAATGTATTTAGTGAAATTGGTGTATTAACAGTACCATCTCAATACGTTTTAGATTGTATTATGTATGTACGAAAAAACCTACATGAATTTCCGAAAAAATCTCATCATCATGATCTAAACACTAGAAATAAACATAAGCTAGCCGTTCCGAAAACAAGACTTCATAAAATAGGTAATTCGTTTGTTGGATTAAGTGTTACGTTATTTAATAAATTACCTCAAGATGTTGTTGACTTACCAATACACAAGTTTAAGTCACACATCAAATGCCAACTCATCAAGAAGAGTTATTATAAAGTGGAAGACTATCTAAATGATAAAAGTCTGTAGAAGTGAGTAGTATTGTTGCCGCTCCTCTGCCTGCGCCTTTGTTATAATTGACATGATCTTTTGTATTGACATTAATATTTTCAGTGACATAAATTTATTTTATATTGTATTAATAAGCATACCTCAACGACAAGGAAGCTTGGACTCGCGCCTTTGCATTGTATAGAATCCCGATAGTATCAACAATGTTAACTTTGCTATACAGTAACACATTAAATGTTATAATTCAATAAAATTAAATTTATTTTTCATTCAAAGAATCCTGAAGAGTTTGTAACCTTGGCGGTCATGCTCGCTAAAATGTGCTTGGGGTGGTGGCGTTATGTGTCGGGTGGTTACATTCCCTATAATATGGTTGAGTGAAATTATGGCTGGCACATACGTCATACTTGTGCTGCAGGTGCCACCTTTGGGCACTGGTCTTCCAGGGCTCACGGATTTTTCTCGATTATAGTCTCATTCTTATACTTTATACTGTATGGCTTGGTATTCTAAAACTAATCAGTAATTGTAACAAACAAATTGTAAACAAACATGGCGATGAAAAAGAGTAACTGTCGAGTTTCTTGCCGGTTCTTCTCGGCAGATGACTGCATTCCGATACCGGTGGTAGAGTCACTCTGTAATTGACGATTCATAAATACTTGATACAAGTTTACATGAATAAAGAATATTTTGATTTGATTGATTTTGATTTGATTTGATTTGATTCAATTAACTCTGAAAAAACCTGTTCATTAGTATTGTGCTTCTCTGTAAGCCTGACTTAAACCCACAAAAACCTCTCCTAAAGGAGCCGGGCCGATCCGGATTAAACCGGGTGTCCGGGACCGGATCGTAAATCTGGCTGCCTATATTACGCGTTTTATGAGGATGCACTTTGACGCGGCTTAAGGCAATTTCGGCAATGTGATAGAGGCAGAAAAAATATTAGAAAGTCTACATTTTTACAAATTGATTGGATCTATGGCGGTACAGGGTTTAAAAAATATTTATCAAGTGTACTGTTGCTGTGGTTTCTGTAAGATATTATTTTGCCAGAAGAACGGCTAATTAGAGAGGAAGATCCACCATTTTCTATCTTTAAACTAACGCCAATGTTTTCACCAATACTTATTGTTGTTACGATTACTTTACGAACAATGGTTGATAGTGTCATTTTGTTACAAAAGGTTAAAAGGTTAGCTATTGATGTTAAGGCTCTCCATCAAGCTGAAGATCGAAGTAGATGGAGAAGATTATTGCAACGCTTTCGTCGGAGCCACGATCCTCAGCACTAAGGGAACGACTTAAGGAGGAGGATTGATTTTAAGGGCGGTTTCTAGCCACTTTCTATAAAAACTTTAAAAGCAGTAATCTAAAAAAAAAACTGCAACGACCGCCATGAGATTTGAACACCGAAAAGCTTTCAGTTTCTAGTACCTTAAATTCATCTTCGCCAGACCGAAACGTCTCTTTCTACCTAGATCTCCATCCCTATATCAAAGGCAAATTAATTAATCCTTCCTCTTGGAAAAAACTGAAATTATTTCACTTTATATCGCGCGTCAAAAGAATAAGGAGGACTGAGATGATATCGGAGAGATCCCAGGGGCGCGACCATTAATATCGTTCAAAAACATTGTTTGCAGAGGATCGCGGCGATTTATCGTGGCCCAGTTGGGGGAAACTCCCCCCCTAACCGCCGAAAAAACGCGGCAAAAACTGATTCAAATGAGCGGTAGTGGGGTTCTGTGATTTTTCACAAAAGTTTTCTAATGTAAAAAATGTTGACAAATGGAAATGCTGTGTGACTCTTTCCACCGTGCTTGCTGGTCAAAAAAGGAGCGTAATGACGCACGACTGTTGTCTCATGTTAAAAATATTTCATAAAATAAATATAATATTTTGGACGACACCACACAAACATCCATCTACATCAATCTGAACCTAAAGCATTTGTGTTTTGTATATCAGAAGTTGTACCACAAATAACTAAATAAAAATATTTAAACACAGGAAAAATACAGTTGGTCATCACTTTGATGTGTAGCATTTGATTTTAATGTTATTTTAAATTTAATATAATGTAAATACTAACACCTAGTCTTTTAAGCAAAATGTATTACTAACCCATGGACATTTTGTTGTCCGCAATAAATGAATTTGAAATGAATTTGAAATTGAAATTTGAAAAACGCATCCACTTGCGGTACCTTCGTTGATGCTTCGTTTACGTTACACACAGAATCGCTTCTTACTTTGGGTTCTGATCAATTGATGCAGAAAATGTTTTTTTTTCTCTTGTAAACTTTGAACTACGGAACCCAAAACGTAGAAATCCGTTGGACTTCCTTTAGTACAAGTGAAATTATTTAACGCCACGGCTCCCAGCTCGATGTTAATTATGACCGAGCTAATTCAGAGGCTAGGGGCTGCTAATTATTACCCTTGATTTTCCGCTAATGGACCTTTGAGGAAGATAAGTTTTTTGATTGAAATATGACCGTTTTTATGGATCTGCAAGGAACGACGCATAGGCTGCTAGCTAAAAGTAACTTTGTTGTATTTTTGTCAAGTCGGAGAGTAAAACACCTGGTTACTTACAACGTACAGATCGTTCACGATAGGAAGTCCTTTAGCCGCTATATTGGTACTATTGTTTTTCAATACATTCAATCTATTTTTTGACAGATTTACAAAGCGTAGGCAATGCTGCCAATATAGCGGCTAAAGGACAACTTATGGTGAACAGACTGTATATTGGTCAATGATCACAGTGCGGCGCAGCGCGCGATAAACTATGCTATAGATGGATATGCATACAATTTAATTGTGTAATCAAAATGTCTATGTCTGACCATAAAAATTTACGCCAATCTTATAACTATGTTCTTTACTTCGATTTACCATTCATAGATCTCTAGCACTCCCAGTTATCAAATGAAGCGCGAAAACAAAGCTAAGTACTACTACTCGTACTTCACACACGTCGGTCTTCTGTGAGAGAGTGTACTTCCCCTGTTAGGTCGGCCCGTTTTTACTAAAAGACAGGAATTGTCAAGATCTTGAAGATAATACGTTAGATTGTATAAATGGTTGATTTCAAGAATAAAGAAGTATATAAGTTAGCGTCTGTGTAGAGAGGAGAAGTCACAAATTGTTATTTGTTTGATTTATTACTAAAGTTCCAAAAGTCATCGTAACCTTTTCGATGGCACTTCAAAGAGAGATAATTTTTAATTATGCCTCTGTAATTGAAAAAGTTTCTAATCGAGGAGTCTTTAGGCTCGATGAAACTTAGCCTGACTCGATTCTGTAGCGATTTGACGAGCGTAACTTAGTTACGAGACTGTACTACTTCGTAATATGATAAATTAGGGAGAGAGGAAAAATCCTTTAGGATTTTTGCCTAGAGACCGAGATCTTGATAAAATAATAAATATCCTTGGACATTATTCACACAGCGCCATCTAGCCCCAAACTAAGCATAGCTTGTACTATGGGTGCTAGACAACGGATACCTAAACATTACATATTTTATATACGTTTTTTTGTAAATACAAATACTTAATAATATTATACATAGAAACACCCAGACCGATGCAAACAAACATGTTCATGCACATAAATGTTTGTACCGTGCGGGGATCGAACCCGCGTCCTCTGGTGTAATAGCCAACTTCTCAGCCATTACACCAAACGGCTCGTCAAAATAAATCATCTGGTTCTGACAGTAGCAAAGCAATTATTGTGCTTGATTGACGCTGTGTAAAAATACATAAATATTAAAAGTACCTATTTTATATTCTGTAAGACTACAGTAATTTCTGAATGGAAAACTAAAACTAGGTTCGCACCCTGAATAACAAATTGCGAATAAAATTAATAGCTCGCTGGATTTACTAGAAAGAAAAGGAAAATAATAAAAGTTCTTGTTTTTACAGTAGGTAAGTCTTTGGTGCGGGATGAATTTAAAATACAAAATATCACTTCTAATCTGACATTTTGAAAGAAGAACGGCGAAATTGGGCCTGATTTTAGGTGTTCGTTACACAATTCAAAATATATTTAATAATCGTCACAAATTTTTAAATAGTTAAATACTATTTTATTATATTTTTTTTACCAAGGGATAAAAAAATAATCTAATAAATGAAAATACTATTGTTTTTGTAGTGCATCCGGTGTGTTGTGTGCATAGTGCATAATATGTCCGGTAGGATATCGTAGAATAATAATAGTGTTGCTAGTTAAGATACTTAAATACTGATTTTCTGGTCAGATCCCATACAAATGACAGCTAGAATAGAGGCACGATAATTTTTCTGAAAACATTATGGCAACAGAAAAGTAAAAAAAATCAAATGTCAAACAGCGTCTGTTAATCATTCGTTTCTGTTTGTTTTGAACATAGTTTTGAATAACTTATGTGAATCCTATTTCTTTGGTGTTTCGAATGCTTGGTTTATATTAATTGACGTCTTTCGCTACGTTTAAAGAACGGTTTCAGCTAAAACAAACGACCTAAGCTTTTCTCACAACGTGCAACGGACCTAGTGAACTCGACAATATGGGGTTATTTTGTAGAAATCAAAATCATTCAATATCTATATTTTTCCATGGAAGAGGATCTATAAATTGTAGTGTATTTGAAATATTACTTTATTATCTACATTATAAGAGTAAATATGTAAGTGTAATCCATAAAAAATCTAGGCCCAACTTTCCATGGAATTTCGCCCGTCTTCTTTCGACACTGACGGGGTGCTATGACAAAAATATGGATACTACATAGTCAATAGTGTCCTGGAGTCTCTAGTATTAAAACGGCTTTTAAAACACGCCAGCCTTTTTTTTGTTTGTAACTAATTAAAAATATCTTGTTGTAGCCCTGCTTCAGACTGTGTAATTTTTTTAAAACAGAATTTAATATTTTAATTTTAAATACAAAACGTTTAAGTATTACACTATATCGCATGTTCATCAAACCTTACAAAACCTGTGTGTTAGATTACAAAGAAAACAATTCTGAGGGCTGACATCAAAGGCTGCACCCGCTAAGCCGAAACATGTTGTAAACACAGTAACCTAATAAAGGACGGCCGGCTTAAGGGCCCTCGGCGAGAGGTATGGCCGCCGTAATTTGCAAGGAAAAAATAAAGATCGTTAAGATGCCTCGTCACTCTTCACGTAAATTAAATAACTTATTTCCCTGTAAAAACGATCTTGTGAAATATGTTTTCTATCTTCTTTATACAAGAGCTTTGTCTCGATCTAGCAAAGTAAGCTTATGTTAAAGCCATTTTAATGTGAAAGTTTAGGTTTTTTCACGATATTTTGCATTATCGTTAAGTGGTTTCTCGAGGCGATAGATACTTAATCTAGGCGGACAGATGACGGATGGTCCATGTTTTACCTTCATCCGCCCTGACGCTTTCACTTCAAGAGGAGACTTCACTTGCGCGCTGACTATAAAGAAAAAAATTAAGTGGCAAATTATAATCAAAATTTTATTATGGCTGTGTAATGTTCAAACTACACGTAGTTAAGCTAAATGATGTCAGCCAGTCGGAAGAAAAGATTTGATGATAAGTGTTCTATTTGTAGAATAAGTAACTTAAGGGCCACGTTTGATTCAGCTAAGAGCACTCAAGCCCTTTGGTCCGTAGGAAGGCACTTATTGGGGCTGTTTCTGACGTTTATTCGAGTGTTCGTATTATGAACGAGAGACGTGTATCTAGCTCTTGAAAAAGAGGCCAAATAATAGCATGAAAAAAATATGCTGATAATTTAATAAAATGTAGCTTGCTGCGAGGTCCATATAAGAAACTAATTTACTTGATTTCGAGTGCTTGCTGTGCGAAACTGGTTACGTTACTGGTTATTTTTTTCCCTTTCGTTTCATTTTATTGTAATTATACGTTGAATTATTCCCAGGCTTTAAATTATCTGTCAGAAAAACTTCCTATCATTAATAAAGAGTACAACAAAAGTACTTATTCTGATGATATAAAATTGTGCCAGGAAATCTGTTGTAAAATAAAATATGAAATAAATATTTTACAACAATTTCCTCCTTTATTCCTAACATAAACAACGTGAAGCTGCGACGTTTTATTACAAGGGTCATATCTTGCGCAGCTGAGGGCTCTTCGGCCCTTTGTAGGGCACGAAGACGTCCTTATTGGATTACGTGTTTACAACATATTCGCGTTTTGTCAACGATAAACGTGAGTGGTGCTTGAAATTATGGCTGCTGAGATGGCACGCGATTTCAAAGCCCGGTGGTGGGAAAAATGTCGTAAGGTGCAACAAAAATAAATGTAGATCACAGGTAGGTATAGTTTCTTCATTCGTATACAATTCATAGAGTCCGGATAAAAGAACGAAATGTAACGTTGTAACTTGCTAACGAGGAAGTGTGACACCTGATGCCCATCCCGGACGAAAATTTTATTTATTTATTCGGACATCCAATGGCAACTATTGAACTATAACCAAATTATTAGGAACGAAATCTGCTGTACAGTTATTATATTGTATGAGTATGTGTCTATTCATTATTTTATTACTAAAATTACCTGTTTAACATACTTCAAAAATAGAGGTTGTCAATAATTACGTTTGTGTTTTTTGTTATACACATAAATAAATAAAGATACTTAGCAAAACCTATTTAGGCTAGACAAGCACATTATCTCGCGACAGTCATTTTGAATTAGAACCAGTATTGGACGGCCGCTATGACTCCCCATGGAGTCGTCGCGTTCACTGACGGCTACGGGTCTCTTCTGGTCTCTTCTACAGCGGCCATTTTGGGACACTTATGAAATTTAAACGCAGTTCAAGTGCTCCTGGGGAGATCTTATCAGGAGTAATTTAGATCACGTTTTTTTAACGAGAATGTTTTATTTTTACGTGTTTTTGTCTAAATGGAGGTACATAACAGGTTTTCGAATTCGGTATTTGTTCATAAATTATAATAATGTCTTCTCCAGAGTGTGAGGTAACGTAATTGATATTGCCATTATGATCATTGTTCTTTTTGTTTTACTATTTAAATGGCGTTTTATTTAAAAATATTGTTTATTCTGTTTAGTAATTCCTTAAGCATTTTAATTGAGCTGCATCTTTGTGGTATTTCTCTCGGGTTTGTTATAATTATAACGCATGCAGGTTGCATTTTGAAAAGGGCGATAAATGGTGATTTTCGCTATTAATTCGTCTCTGAGTAGAAATCAAACAGCCAGTGTGTCAGTCTAATAGCTAAAAGCAATCAATGATAATGAAATTCCTTAATACTATTTATTTTTAACAAATTATTTGTTATTTGCCAAATAATATAAAACGCTGACGCTACATCATGATTATGATGTATCATCTACGATATACGAGTAGTTGAGTGCAATTATTAAAATTAAATGAAAACAAGTGAATGGTAGCAATATGGCGGTGTTCTGTCAGACGCCGGGGTGGAGCAGGTGACGCGTGAAACTGCCGTTTCAATTGAGTGCCCCGACTGAGCGCATAGTGGCTGTAACCATATCTGTTTAGACTTGTGTGAAACTGCCAAATGATTCCGATCGTCGCTTCACATGTGTCCATTTTTCATACTATAATACATCAGTTGGTAGACAAACACGCAACTAACGCAACCCACCTGATGGTTGGCGGCCATTGCGTCCTATATTATTGAGGGACACTTACAGGAACACAGGAAGCGACGCTCAATTTGCAGTACATACACACATTTGACCTGATGGTGAAAGAATTTCTATTGACCAGGAAGCATCACTCAATCTGTTACCGTACGTAAGCTCAAGTTTAGAAATGAATATTAATATCAAAACAAAGACAAACACAAATATTTGTCCAGTAGGGGATTTGGAGCTACGGGAAAACAATCCTGATGTAAGTAAACAAGAGTATTGTGATTGCTTAAGTTAATTATTTTTTAAATTACGTATTGGGTTTAAAGAAAAATGCTAGCTGTAACAATTTAACTGGTGTAAAATAAACAGTGCTTGTAGATAAATAAGCAAGTGTAGATAAAACATAGCTATGTATTATGTTAGACTAGTAGTGTCGTTTTGTTAGTCTAGTTTAAGTTATCATGGAGATCTTATTATTCAGTTTGCAATTAGTAGTCACAGTCTATTATGGTATTTATAAACGCGGTAGTTTTTGAGGATGAATAAATATTACAATTAATATTACTGTAAGACATAACAGCGGAAGCTCTAAATCCAAACTTATTCAGCCTAAACGGTGGAAAAATTCAAGGCCACGTAAATGTTTAGCCACAAGGCTGGCACCGGCTCGTCTCGATCGGGTGTGAAGGAGAACCCGGGGGAGTTTAGTGGGTCGTAGACGCTTTATTCTCAAGTTCCGCACACGGCCGCAGGTCTAGCTAGCCTGCGGTTATGGTGCATTAAAGCATTCTCCTCCGAAAAAAAGGCCACGTAAGTGTAACAACTTATTTAATCAGAATCATACTGCAATTCCTAAAGCAAAGCTTAGCAAACACACGCACTAATCACACATAACCTTCACCCATTCACAGTGATCCGTTCCACACATAAATTATATGACGAATCAGATTAGGTAACATCAATTACACGTAATGAGGTTCAAAAAGTCCGAGGTCGGGGGAGACTGGGCGTAATCTGCGCTTCGTTGTAATCCCCGACGTGTGCTAACCCGTGGGGACGAAAGAGTGGAACAGTGGATGAGCGGTAGCGATTTAAAAAAAAAATATCCACCTGTTATGACAGGAAGCACGAATATGTGCTGCTGCACACACATTCTAAGTTTTAAAACAAAATTTTTAATATGAATTTTTGAAAGGTCGCATAATTATTATGTAATACACGTTAACCAGCAGGCCAGGTAAATGAGAAGCTATTTCGTGTTAATGGGGAAGCAGGGTCTTGCGTCCAATTCCCGGGTCGGAAAACAATTTCAGGGCTTTGTTGCAAGTGTTGTGAATAAACTAGGACCGATCATTATAACAATAGCTTCTATAAAGATCATAGAAAAATAATAAATTATTCTTTTAAACAATATAGCCGCAGGCTAGCGAGACCTGTGACTTTGTGTTAACGAAAGAGCAAGTGTTCACTTTGTGGCGATTAACCGTGACGACTTTTTTTACTTTTGAACTTGCAGTGGAATATAATTAATTGTAATTAATACTATAATTAATTATAGTGGAATTTAATTCCACTGCAAGTATGGTAGGTATTGGAGACTAAAGAACTGGCTCTAACAAGTTATACTCATTTTGACGTTATCATTTTTTTTTTTTTTCCTTTTATATATTTGTACTTTTTGTTGTGTGTCTAATAATGCAAATAAATGTTATATCTATCTATCTATCTATCATTGTAGTGCTAGAAATTTGTTTCGTATGTTTGTAGATTAATTTTTTATGTTCTGAAGGGATTCCAAGAAACAATCACGCGTAGAAAATAGTTTTGTCAAAATATCAAATATTTGGTCCAAATAGCCAGTAATATTTCAATCAGACCCCAATTGCACAGTTCAGCTAACAACAATAGAAACATTACCATTAAAGTTAATTTCTTACATCTTATCACTTCGCCCACACCACAAAGGTTCAGAGAAAAAAAATAAGGGTAAAAATGTGGATAAAATAATGGGAGAGCCCCTTCCTCCTTTCATTACCTACCCTATTTCGGCCTTTACTGGTTCCCTCTTAATTTTTAGGGATCCATGGCTAATGAAAGAAGTATCTACCTCTTTTTACCTATACCCACCAAAATTGTTCTAGTGCAGGCCCTTTTACTGCCTCTGCTCGATTACGCTGATTGTTGCTATTTAGACCTTTGTGAAGCGTCTCTTAACAAGCTAGAGCGATTACAAAACTTTTGCATACGTATTATCTTTGGTCTGCGTAAATACGATCACGTTTCTCAATATCGTGCTCAGCTTGGCTGGCTTCCGATACGACGTCGTCGTGATTTGCATGCTCTTAGCTTACTATTCTCCATTCTTTTTAACCCTCTATCTCCTCCCTATCTTAAAGAGCGGTTTAAATTCTTGCAACCCACCAAGGGTCCTGATCAGCGTTCATCTCGGAAGTTGCATCTAGTTTGTCCTCCACACTCCACTGAGTTCTACTCTCAATCTTTCACTATTCAATCTATTCGTCTTTGGAATTCTCTTCCCCTTTCTATTCGTGAATCTCGGACTCTTCCCATTTTCAAAGCTCGCGTTAAAACTTACTTCCTTTCCCTCCCCTAATCTTCTGCTTGACTGATGTCATTTTCATGGTCTTTTTTGGTTAGTTGTTTCTTTTGTGTGATATCCATGAATTTGTTATATTATTATGTATTGTATTTATTTTAAATTATGTATGTGTAATAATATGTTTATGTATATATTATAGTATTTATATTTATAGATAGTGTTAGTAGTATGTATATATTTTGTTTTTATTTACTAGTATAAGAAGTTTAGAGTCAAATTTTTGTTTATTAAAATTTTAGTTCTTATTTTTTGCACTGCCCTTTATATTGTTCTAATTATTTTTATCATACTTTCCTCTATCCAAAGGTTGACTGGAAGAGATCGCTAGTAGCGATAAGTCCGCCTGTGTTGTGCAGTTCAATTATGTTACTTGTTTTTCTTTGTCAAATTTGTGGTGCAATAAAGAATATCTATCTATCTATCTATCTATCTATCTTATAAATTCGTATAATCTGTCCTTGAACGAGGTGAGAATGTTACTTCCACCAATCAACGAATTTAAATACTATTATATTATTATCGGGTATTTAATATCGTTGCCACCAATACATATTCGTAAATAATCGTTCTTGAAAAACGGTGATTTAAATACTTTTGTAGCTTGTCGCATGACGTCTCTTTATTGTAATTTTTCTTTGAATTTGAAGGGTAAACATCCTGGCGTCTCTTCTCGGATAAACGCCTTATAGTCCTGATTTCTACATAAGCCTAGATTAGAAGCCTCGCTTACTCGAACCACTTACCGCAAAAAAAAAGGATCACAAGTTAATGGGGAATGCTACACGCTCGATATTTATCGTGATATTTGGATCGAAATCCAGGATCACGATATTTATCGAGTGTGTAGTATAGCGTATCACATATCGTGATGCGTGATACGCTATACTACACACTCGATAAATATCGTGATCCTGGATTTCGATCCAAATATCACGACAAAATATAGAGCGTGTAGTATTCGCCAATCTGCTTTTATGATAGCTCTAGTTATGTTTTACTGGCGGTCGCCCTCGCGGTTTCACCCGCGCGTAATTTCCTTTTTCAACTATCCCCCCCCCCCCTTTCCAGGATAAAAAGTATTCTATGTTAATCTCCTGGTTCTAAGCTACCTCTCCACCAATTTTAAGCCAAATCGGTTCATCCGTTCTTGAGTTATAAGTAGTGTAACTAACACCACTTTCTTTATAACACAATAAACGTCTTTCAGATCTTAGGCTTAAAGATCAAAATAATGAGGGGTCAAATGGGGGTCTCCCGTTGCCCTGAGTGGCCTTAAAGGCCGTTTCATATAAGGTGGCCTGTATACCAAATGTCGTTTTAGTATAAAAAAAGAAAATGCTGATGTAAATTCTTATAAACAAAAGTACAGAATCCTACCGGTATGTACGCACAATACGACCTTGTCCATTTTTTGTACTAAGAGCACTTTATCTAAACTCTTCCAAGTGTAAAGTCTAAAGAAAAATTCTTTATTATTGAAACATTGTAGTTCCTTAGACACTGTAAATTTTAAAGAATTTGCATAAAGTTTATTCCTGAACCTGAAATAAGTTTTAAGGATTAACGATAAGGCAATAATTGGAGTTATAACTTTTGTTTTCGTAGTTTTAAATCGTACCTTTAATTTTTTTGTAGCTTGTGAGCTTTTAGATCAAAATACAAGATATTAAAAATTTGTCTGACTTAGTCAAGCAAGCGTAGCAAGAGTTAGCTGCATGCAAGCTACTCACACACGACCAAAAGCCAAAACTTACCCGTCATTAAAACCCAAACAGTTGAATCGAAGAAAAAATTCATCAAAAGCTTTTCTTTCAAACAAAAAATAAAATAATTCCAGCAGAGCGTTAATTTCTTAATTCCTCTTAATTCCTGCAGTCCTTAGATTTGGGATATTATTTATAATCCGATATGTCAACGGCAGTCGCCGCAAAAAATGGCGAACTCTGCTTTCATTTAATATGAAAGAACCGCCTACTAATGATCATGCCTTTCAGCGGTTGTTAGGCTGCAGTCTTGGGCGTACTAGCGCCTTTTTTAGTTTTATATAGGGTTTTATTTAACTGCACATCAAAAAATACTGATTATGCATCAAAAAAATACTGAATTGCTAACCTAACCTAACCTTTGGTGTGCAATCAGTTACTTTGATGTACATTTCAGTATTTTTTTGATGTATACTTAAAATATCCCTTTTATATATTATACCTAATTACGGCTAATGATAATTGCTTAGATTAAGTCTTAGTAAAACTTTAAAGTTAAGTATCGAAATATTTAATACTAAATATACAGAATTAATAGATTTTGTGAGGTTAAAAAATATGATTGTTGTTTACAAAACTCCTCAAAAACATTTTACAAACAAAACTATTATAAACTGAAGTTAAAAGAGAAAACTTTATTTATAATACTTACTCAGTTATTTATTTATGCGTTTGAAACTAACTAGGTTAATCGGGTAGAAAAATACTAAGCAAAGACGTTCTACAAATCTTTTCCGCCACAAAATATTTCTAGTTTGGTCAATAAAATATTTTATGAGCGCTAGTAGGCGTCGTACTCAACCCAAAGAGGAATGCGGCCTGTTCAACGGACTGGGCATTCTTAGGAAATTTCTAATAACGCTTTATAAACATTTGGGGAGTTATTAGAGAACTACTTGCCTTGGAATACTTTGCTGTGAAGAATTTGGATATTCGTTAATTAAGATTTGACGGACGCAATTAAAAGATTATACTTAATTAGCCTAAGTAAAGTTCGTTTTCTCTGAAATCTGTTTTTTATTCATGAAAATTACTAATAAATCAAAACACAAACACTTATTATACTCTCCCACCATAACGATAAATTATAATGGTTGACATCAAAATTGCCTTCACATTTCCGTACTATCAAAGGTGTGGATGGGAGTAAAATGACTTCGAACGATGCTGCGTATCGTGTATCGGAAATCGACTGAGTAGTGTCGGTACACATTGCTAGCATCAAGAAAATAGCAGTGAAGTAAGTCTTCAAAACAATTAAACATTTTTATTGAACAGCAAAACTGCATCGAAAGGCTTCACTGGGTAAGTGCCAAACAACAAAGCGCTTTTCTTTATGAGTTACAGTTCCAGGGCTTGACACTCGCCTCCTCTCTCCTCTTACCTTTCCATCCCCGATCTCTTCTGGCATTCCATTCTGCCATTCCAACAAGTGACATGACGTACTTGGTAGTGACCCTGCCCTATACGACAAGGGTTGTTGATTTTGAGCCTACTCAGGAAAGTAGGAAAACATATATGTTTGTTCATAAGTGGTTTTGTCTTGATTAATTTTACCACATGTGCATAATTTTACATTGGGTTCAGTTACATGATGCATCTAATTGTTATTGTAAACCATTTTTCTTAATTTCAAATTATCTTTATTTTCTCTATAAACTGTCATTCAACTCTTACTATGTCTTTACTGTAATACATTTTACTATACCGTTGCGTGAGTACTTCTCTGGGCTACAGGTATTGGCAAATAAATCTCATGTCAAGGAGAAGATACCTTACACAACGTTTGTGTTGTGGATACTTTTTTTTTTTTTTATTTATCCCAATTGCTTGTTTGACAAGAAACGTTGGACAACATTTTTTATTAGTGCTTGTCGTATTTACTTACATTGTTCGGAAATAAAAAGAAAATCAAACTGGATTAAATATGTATAATCCCACTTTATCAAATAACACAGCATTGAGAAATAAGTGTTTACAGAAATAATTAAGGTAGCTCAGGCTATTAGGGAAACTAAATACTTTCACTAGGTTACAGCTTTGGTGTGTTGTATGTCATTTAAAAACAGTTTTTGTTTAGTTTTTAGGTTTATTTCAATCTAAGCTATAAAAGGGAGATGGTCCTTTTAAGCTTTTAAAAACATCACCAGGCTAAAATAACAGTTTACTAGGAAATACCTCCACAGCGCACTGTGATTCCAATCATCGACTTAATCTATTTAGGGAATACCAGTAATTGTGATAGATACCAGTAAATAACTAACTGCCAACATTCAATGAATCACATTGAAAAAGTTTGAATTAAAACTGCGAACTGAGCATCAAAATCGCACGCACAGCAAAGTAGACGGGTAACCCATTCGCTTTTGTAAATGGGAATTGTAAAAACCTGTTATGAACAGCAATAAAGCAGATTCACCGAGAGCTATTGAACTTTCGGATCCGCACAGACGCACCCCCGTGCAATTGCAAACAATTCTCGCCATCACCATTTTTCAGAGACAAAACGAACAACGGCTCTAAAGTTGGCGCCAATAAAACGGCTTGTGAAATCAATTTTAATATCGGCCGAGCCCCACATTTCCGACGAATGGCTATTCATTCTGACTATATCGTTAGGCGGGATTCGGTGCGGGCTCGGCTTGGGCGTACTTCTGTAAGTCTTGATCGGTAGCGTTTAGCGATTTGATAGCGTTGAGCTTAGCAAATGAAAACCTCAGACTGTAAAATATTTATTACGATTATTTTATAATAATTGTACTTTATTTTAGATGATAGCTAAGCATACAGCCGACGTGACGCTAAGCGGCCTTTGTGACGTATTGCTGAATATGCTGATGTACTGTAGGGGTCTAAAATCCGGTCTACGATAGTTCTTAACTCGCCCTGGGTCTGGTTGGTGGCAGAAAATTTTCTGAATACAACTGGTTAGCAATCATTTCTTCAGGTGAAATCTGTCGCCATAATTTTAAATATTGTGTAACTGCAATGATTTTATGAAGGTGCCAGAGCACTTGTAAGAAAATACTTTAAGGCCATTGGAGCCCACAGAATATCAGCACATAAGCCGATGCTTCCTGGTATCTTTTTCAAATAAACCGCTGATACCGGTTACCATAAGGTAGGTTGCGTCTATCTTCCGACCAAACAAACGTAAAAAAGCAAAAAAAAATATCTTTCTGTTATTTTTTGTTGGGCAATTTCACTCCCGCGATTTCTTATGTTTTAAATCTCGTACAGAGAAGGTCTGCGACTACGTCCGTACGTACAAATGGACATAAATTATGCCCGTTCATTAGATACGTACGAAAACGTGAGGCGGCCTTTGACACGGTAATGTAATTGTGGGCTAACTACCTCCCTCGTACCCAAGGCACAATGAACGAAAGCCAAGTGAGCCATCTCACGTCTAACTTTAAAGTGCCAAAACAACTGTTCTTAACTTAAGTATTTCTGATATTCTCATAAGAATTATTTATCTTATACAATAAGTCGTTATTTAATCACCATCAATTATTTAATCGAGTCTTTTATTTCATTGAATCGTACTTTGACTTAACTTCGCTATTTTTACCTAATTGCTGACTATAACTATTAACCTTTTCAAGCCTTTCTTAAGGGACTCATACTCCATGCAGTCTCGAATTAAAACCCTAGTTGGGACTCATGCATAATAATATTTAGTTGGCGTGATCAGGTACTTGTAATGCCACTATATGGAAAATAAAATACATACTAAGGATCTGTGCAGTCTCTGCTGGATCATACGTCTACTGTGTCATTTATAGCACAATAAAGTGAACCTTACCAGTAGGTGATAAGGTTGCTAATTGATGAAACATCTGTCTATTGTTGTTTGGTATTCAAATGCGATGCGGTGCGCTCGTTTTGTTGAGTTAACGCGATGTATTCGCGAATGAACTTTTAGTATTTTTTTATCGGAGTATGGAAATTTTAAAATGTTGTAGCAATTTTGTGGAGAATTTTTCTCATTACCATTTGCAAGAATATTTCAATTTGCATATTTTTGAAGTATTAATTCAAAAATATGTAAATTACTTGGAACTGACCGCTATCTTTGGACTTACAAAATTGAGATGTAAGTAGTATAATATACTCGTACCAACTTTTTTATATAAATATTAACCAATTAAATTATTGTCACATTTACATTACATGTAAGCACATCACTGTTTTGAGAATGGCTACCTTAATAAGTATTTTGTTGTAGTTGTATTCTTAATTAGTTTTTAGGTTTTTCCGAAACTAAAAGGGGGGTATTTAACACGTCATGCAATCAAAACTAAGTCCCGGGCAAATATTGCAGTATTTCTGTTGTCTCTACTATTGCGCTATTAGTTCTTTGCTCAAGATGACGATTATTACAGAAATAGATATTTATTTCTTTTGCCGATACCTTATATCTCTCACTTTGTGCCTAAAATATGTCAATGCGTGTCCAATTTCAAATTCGGCCTAGATATTCACACGAATAACATAGTCTGAAATAATTCTTCACCTCAAAACTATTAAATAATAAAATTAACCGATTTGGCGTCATGAAAATCGCCGGTCAGTGGTACGAGTGGAGTATATAACACAGTACACAGCAGTTACAAACACTTCGGCTGCACTTAGTATTCCACCTCAGTCGAAAGTTGAGCCCGTCGGAACTAATAACTAGCTGCTTGCGAAGCTAACTGGCTCGTAAGGCCGTCGGGATCCGAACTTGGATTCAGTTTAACGCCACGAGTATTCATTATGTTTAGTATGAGTTTTAAGTTGGTCTTGAGGTGTTGCGAGGTTTCTTATCATATCAGTTAAACGTGTTGGGAACGACTGGAAAGAGGACTTCTTTAGTTTCGTTTCATAAACAGTATAAATGACTTTTCTTTTAATGTAGCTTATAAATTGTCCCACTGCTGGGCAAAGGCTTTATTATAGCATGTAAAATAGAGTTATTTGAATTCTACCTACGTTATTGAGTATCATTTACTCAGACTTAGTGTAGTTTACTTATGTTTACGTACGCACCTAAAAATAATCTTTGTATTATTAATGTTATTCTGAAACTCATCCCTTTCTCTTCGGTCGTGTCAGACTGCTGTCCCACCGTGTTATGAGAGTGATGGAATAGGGAGTGCACCTGTGCTTGCGCACTCACTTGTGCACTATAATATATCCTGCATAGCTGGCTGATCGTAAAAGATTGGCCGCTAGCCGAAACCTCGGCTAGGAGGACTCACACATTAGATTCATGCCAGTAACCCGAAGGCTCGTTTGGGCCCGTATAACTAGCCTACGCAAACAATTAGTTCCGCACCGCGTGGCCACGCAGAATGCAGATGCGTGCAGCGCAAACATCGCCGTTCACTGATTAATAACAGCGGTGCTCACATCTGAGAGCGGGAGGTGTGCATGAGTAGGTAATTTATTTTATGCCTAGCACATAATCAGACCAGCCCCCGACATTTTTCGATGATTTTTTTGTAACTTGTTATCTAGCTCGTTGTTTTCTAATGACATATACACTATTTAACATTTTGGTTGAACTCTATTAAGTAACAAAGTGTATCGATAAAAATTAGTAGGCACTGTGTGTTCCGGAAACTATAATATGCGTATCTGCTAGAAATATGTAATTAATAGAAAAAACAGTTATAACTGTTTTTCTATTAATTTTTGAGAAAATATAGACAGTAAAAAAGTTGAAACTACATGCTTCCATATTTATTTTTTGAGTCCTAACTTTAGAGCGTCCACAACACAAGCTCTTTATCGTCTACTAAAGATCCAAATATAACAAATATAATACATTTCCTTTTCTCCCTCGCGCAACTAGTCACTCACCGCAGCGCAACGCGCAGAGACAGCCGCGGCCAGATTTGTCTGCCAGCCGCCGCGCTAATTGCGGAATGCACGCAATACACCGTTTTGCATCTAGTGGTGTAACGAAGTCGCATTTTTTTTACACGATTAGGGATACCTATTTCAGTGAAAGGAAAACTAATAGCGTGGGAGAGTCTAATATCTTTAAAACGGTAATGATATAGCGTTAGTGTTTATAAGTAAATACTTATTTACAAAAAAAAAGTATTTAAGTATACGTTTATCCACTGGCTGACACCTCGCGCCGTCTAAATTTAAACTAAGCAATGCCTAATGTTTGGTTTGGCATACATACAGCACTGTGTGTATATGTCCTGGGATATATTTTATTCAATTACTTTGCTGAAAACTGATGGCATGTACAAACTTGACGTATGCGCCTTCTAATTTGTTTCATTTTGTACGTGATATTAACAAAAGTACAGGAACCTTCCATTGCCTTCCATAAGCAACTGACACTTAACATGACAGTGACAAGACATCTGACATTTCTAACTTTAACAAACGCCGAAACAAACTTCGCGTAATAAAAAGGTATTCACTGACGTTTATTATAAGTTGGAACAAGGACCAACAAATTGGGAGGGAGTCGGGTGGGGAGAGACGAACGGCACCCGATTGTACATTGTCGGTGTCAAGTGCTGTGCTAGGAAGTATTCTTTGTTTGCATGGGAAATCGATAAGTTTGCGCTAAGGACCCTTTCGGTTTAAAATTAAACATCAGAAAAACAAAAATCGTTTCACACGCGCGTAATTTCGTTTTTCAAATATCCCCCCCCCCCCTTCCTTGCACATTTCCAGAATTAAAAGTACCCTATGTCACCATGAAATAGTGTAGCTTTCCAACAATGAAAGAATTATTCAAATCGGTTCAGTAGTTTCGGAGCCTATTCAATACAAACAAACAAACAATCAAATCTCTTTCCTCTTAATATTAGTATAGATAAAATGTCCTTCTAGCCAAGTTACGGCTTCCAAGAATACATTGAAGTGGATAAGTGTATGCAGGTAGTATTTCTTTGATCGACCAAAGAGAGATCAGCCACAGGACCAACTGTGACGGAGTATGTTCCGAATGGATAGCCTAAACAGAAATGTTTCGCTCGACCTGAGGCCACTTTGCGATAGCGAATGTCAAAACCCATACTTTCAATATCGATTGACCACGTGACTTTTCTAAGACACCTGTCAAATCCATACAATTTGAAGTTAGCGAATTTCGCTATCGCTATCAAATTGGTACTTTGAGCCGTCGACTTTAGAACTAGATTGCGCTGTGTGAATAATATTCAAGGATTGAATTATACCTTAATCTAGAATCTCAAATATTCTAACTACAGTCAAAGCAGCCAATAACCACGTTGTTAGAGCGGCTCGCTCTAACCCACGACTTGCGCGAACTGCCGCCTCACTCATGAATATATTACGAGCTGACAGTCAGACAACTCATCTTGACTTGGGAACATAGTAACAAGGAATTAACCCATTTAGACCTATAATTATTTTTGTTAAAAATATATATTTTTTTAACAAAAACATATTGAGAGGGGTCTAAAAACCACAGGAAAAATATTAAAAAAAATCTATTATAATTAGGGGGGTATTTGGGGGGCGTATCATATATGGTACAGTAGGACTATATGAATGCAAAAAATGCATGTGAGGGAACATTTTCAAATGAGTTTTGTATTTGTTTTTTCGTGTGATAATAATAAAATATTGCTTAAAAGACACCAATATTATCCTTCACACGTCTTGTAGGGCATTCTTTGTGATATAGTAGATGAGCAAGTCCATCATCCCATCATGTTTATAGAGAGGGGAACGTTGCCGTCCCCCTGCGCATCGGGGGCCCAAGCAGGGCCACTCCACGGGTTGTGCCCTGTCGGTAGCACTGGAGGCCAGTGGGCCTCCCGCGTCGGGCGGAAGCAGCAGGGAACTGCTCCCCGCCCTACAAGCAAGGAGGGTGCGGTGGATCCGCTGGTAGTGTCACAGCTGGAAGGCTATGAGGATTTCTGTGACCCTGCTAGTAAGGCGTCTGATGGGCACTGTGGGGTATAGTGGGTATACCCGACCGAGTGTTATGTGGGACTCCCTACCCAGAGGGTTGTCCCACATAATCCTCGGTCGGGTGCAGGTGTTGTCGCTTCTCGCCAGCACCGAGGGTGTGCGTAACGCATTGCCAACAGTAAAAAGTGCGTTTTTTCAAAGACTTGGGAATCACTCTACCCATGCCGATCTTCAATCTTTGGGTCTGCTGCAGCTGCATCGGGGCCAGAGCCTGATGCAGCAAACTCTGCTGGTGGTCTAAGCAAACTTGGAACAACTCGCAAATTATTATCTACCTTCCTCGCCCAAATCTTTATCAATCCAATCATTGTTTGCATTCTTGAGTGAAAATAAAAAAATTGTTAACCACTCAACGCCGAACCGGCACTCGGGTGCCGCATAACAATAGATTTTCTATTGTGTCTAGTAATCCGGGGCTAGAAGGATTAAATACTTGATCCTGGCACCTGGAAATGTCTTTTTCTTCCTAAATCATAGAACGATATCATGCAATGTCAAGAATATAAAATAAACACAAAATAATAATAAGTTGTAGTTGTTTATCGAAAATAACTTTATCTCACTTTTAGCTAACATATAAACCTACTGTACCATATGCGGTACACCTTATTTAGGAGTGAGTACCTTTTTCGAAAATAACCCAATTCTTTTTTTTACTTTTACATCTACTACAGTGTACCCTATTATTTATAAATATACAAATAAATAACACATTTCGTAATAAAACATATAAAATTTACCATCTTAAAGAATTTGTCAATATTTTTTTGGTTCCGCTTTGTTTATATTAGAGGATATTATCAAATTATCTTAGAAAAACGCACTCGAAAACAATTTTCCCGAAAAGAAAACAATCCAAACTTAATTTCACATTTAAAATAAATACGAATTATTATTGTTAGGCGAATAATTGGTTTACTCGATTAACACATCACTATGGTCACCGCGTACGGTGCCCCGCACTAGCCGGAGAGATTGACAGATAGATTTACCGCGCTTGCAATGTTTAATGCCGAATAATGTAAAAGCATATTAAATTGTAATTATCAAGAGAAAGGTCTTTATATCTAAAAGCTCAGAAGTGCGATAAATTACTCACGTGCGTAAACAATGTTTGTAATGTACGGCATAAACGAAACTGAAAAGTTGCACGGATTGTAATGGCGATGAAAATGGACAAGTAAACTATGCTTAAACCAGTTAAGTAAGCTATAACAAGTATTAAGGGTTACTTTTAATCAAGATTCGACGTGTATTATTCTAAATTGGAGATTTGGATTCTTGTGCAAAATTGACAAGTTACGACAAGTTTGGTTGGTTGAAAATGTTCACATCTGCATTGAAGAGGCATGATAAATTGTGATGGCATTGCGAAATGATGCTTGTTTTATTGATGGAAGTTCAGCGTGATGGTAAACTAAGTGAAATCTTTGGTCTTGGTTGTTGAGTCCCAATCATAGAAAGACTTGCACTTAAGTATTTCTATACATTGGTATCCTTTTAAATAAGTTGCAGTTTTTGGTAAGCTGTATTATTCTATACTATTACATGTTAGAAATATCTGACTCCTAAGTGCAGTAAGAAATAAAGAAATAATTACAACTAAATTATTAACAGTGTAAATAAATTAAAATAGACTATTGTCATCAAAAGATTACACAAGCAATATAATATAATGATGAATACTTATTATTATATTTAGTTTATTTAATTCATTATTTACCTGAGAATTGGGTCTTGTTTTAATTATGCAATATTTTGGTGGTATAATTATTTACTTTAAAAATAATAATAATGGTTGAGCTTGAGTGTGATATTGGTTTAATAAGATGTTAATTGTTTATTTGTAAACAGTCAGGTTAAACTTAAATAAGTCATAAACAACTTTATAAAATTATCTTCTTCACAAAGAAGAATATAAAAATATATAATTAAAACTAATGATTATTGATGTTTTGGAAAGTTTGATTACAGAATTGAGGAAGATAAAGCCATTGAGAAGATGGTTGTACCATATAAGAACCCTGTGTATCTCAAATACATTATGACTGGATAAGCGTACATGGATATAAAACTGTACTATGAAGATTATTCGATATGCTAAGAGGTGGCATGATGACATGATTAAAAAGCATCATATGAGATCAGCTGAATAGAGTGAAAGGATAAACTAATAAGAGCATTTCCATTTTCTATCAACTAATTATCACCAATTAAGGAATTAGTGAATTCTGTCAAATTGCCAAGCACAGATCTCAGAGTTTTATTATAATAAATTTGGCATAGGAATGCCTTGTCAACTAAGTGATGAAGTCATCATTGGTACTCTTAGTACTGGTGGTCATGTTACTAGTTCTCTTTTTCAGCATTTATTTTCAGATACTAACTTTGACAAAGGATGTATCGGCAGTGCACCTTATGATGTGTACTCAAATTAAGATGTTTCTAATGTGGTAATATGAGCATTGTTATCAGAAATTAAATAATTAAGGAAATAAACATTGCCATGTTAAGGCAGATTGTTTTAAAAAGATGGATTCAAATAAGCATTGTTAATTTTGTTATACATCAAATAAGTGCAAGAGGCAATCTAAATCAGTGACACATTATTAATGACTTAATGGTACTATAAAGTGAATGGATCATGATATTATATGAAATAATATTTTAGAGGACAAGATAACCTCAAGAGATGTTAAGTATTATTGAATAAGTAAAATAAGGATTAATATTGTGTTTTAAACAAAAGAACTGAATATATTGCAAAGGTAGAATAAATTGAGTGAAACATGGGCTATATTCACAGAGATCCATTGGACCTCTGTGGCTATATTACTAGTCTAGATGATATGACACACACACCACTAAGATGAATTTCTGGCAAAATATAATTACTGTTGTCTGGTAAAGGATGATTGGAAAATGTACATTATGTGCTAAATTTGGACATGTTGAAACAACCTGCTACAAAAAGAAAATAAACACAAGTTTTGTTCTTTCTGAAAGTGTAAAGGGTGTGTCATTGAAGAGGAGAAAGAATCAGTAGAATTACATAAAGTAATCATGGTGGCCATATGAGGCTTATTATAATACACTGCCGTGAGGGGCCTAAGGTGTACCTGCCGAGAGGGGCTTATTATAATACACTGCCGTGAGGGGCCTAAGGTGTACCTGCCGAGAGGGGCTTATTATAATACACTGCCGTGAGGGGCCTAAGGTGTACCTGCCGAGAGGGGCTTATTATAATACACTGCCGTGAGGGGCCTAAGGTGTACCTGCCGAGAGGGGCTTATTATAATACACTGCCGTGAGGGGCCTAAGGTGTACCTGCCGTGAGGGGCTTATTATAAATACACTGCCGTGAGGGGCCTAAGGTGTATCTGCCGTGAGGGGCTTATTATAAATACACTGCCGTGAGGGGCCTAAGGTGTATCTGCCGTGAGGGGCTTATTATGTTACACTGCCGTAAGGGGCCTAAGGTGTACCTGCCGTGAGGGGCTTATTATGTTACACTGCCGTGAGGGGCCTAAGGTGTACCTGCCGTGAGGGGCTTATTATGTTACACTGCCGTGAGGGGCTTAAGGTGTACCTGCCGTGAGGGGCTTGTGTTGTGCATGGCCGTGAGGGGCGCACACTGTATTGCCGACAGGGGCTTGTGCATGGCCGTGAGGGGCGCACACTGTATTGCCGACAGGGGCTTGTGCATGGCCGTGAGGGGCGCACACTGTATTGCCGTCAGGGGCTTGTGCATGGCCGTGAGGGGCGCACACTATTGCCGACAGGGGCTTGTGCATGGCCGTGAGGGGCGCACACTATTGCCGACAGGGGCTTGTGCATGGCCGTGAGGGGCGCACACTGTATTGCCGTCAGGGGCTTGTGCATGGCCGTGAGGGGCGCACACTATTGCCGACAGGGGCTTGTGCATGGCCGTGAGGGGCGCACACTATTGCCGACAGGGGCTTGTGCATGGCCGTGAGGGGCGCACACTGTATTGCCGACAGGGGCTTGTGCATGGCCGTGAGGGGCGCACACTGTATTGCCGACAGGGGCTTGTGCATGGCCGTGAGGGGCGCACACTATATTGCCGTGAGGGGCTTAATGGTGCAAGGCCGTGAGGGGCGCACATTGTATTGCCGTGAGGGGCTTAATTGTGCAAGGCCGTGAGGGGCGCACACTGCATTGCCGTGAGGGGCTTATGATGCTACAATGCCTTGAGGGGCTCTTGGTATACTGCCGTTTGATGACGGTATCTTTATGTAGGTGGATTTTGAAGCCTGGAAGCCTGAAGGAATTTTGCAGAGAGTTGCAGTAAAGCTGTCCGGGAGGAACCTACCACGGAAGAACTTGTAGCAGCATGGACATTTGGAGAATGGAGGATCCTTCGGGGACGAAGGACTTGCAGGATGGCCGACTGTTAGGCGAATAATTGGTTTACTCGATTAACACATCACTATGGTCACCGCGTACGGTGCCCCGCACTAGCCGGAGAGATTGACAGATAGATTTACCGCGCTTGCAATGTTTAATGCCGAATAATGTAAAAGCATATTAAATTGTAATTATCAAGAGAAAGGTCTTTATATCTAAAATTATGTAGGTAAGCTAATAGAATTTTTTAAAGTCACTGTACCACATATGGTACGGTAGGTCTAAATGGGTTAATATGAGCTAACGAAGGTTTGACTAATCCTAGAACGCATGATTCATAGAGAGTATGTAGGTTCTTAGGTACAGTCTTAAGTTTTTTCGAGACAGGACTCTGACATCTTGGGCTGGGCCGGTGAAATTTCTTACAGCAGGCACTTCTTTCATACAGCAGGCACTTTTTTCATACAGCAGGCACTTGTTTCGTATGTGAGTGTGAAACTGGGGGAGTTTAGTGGGTAGTGTGGTATGCTCTCGGTATCTTGTTTCACCAAAAAGGACTCTAACAGAGATCTGCACAAAGTCAATTATAAATACATAATATTCCACTATCATTTAAAATAAAGCACAGATTTTAAAAATATGTACGCAGTCAAAAGTTAATTAAAAGATAAGTACTATAAATCCACTTCTATCTCAGCAAGGACCTTTTAGAGCTAAAGTTAAAATCGCTCTTGAAGAGGCCAACACAATTGCTTTGTCTCTGACGATTGAAGGCAATAATTAGAGGTCCTCTCGACCACTTAGAGCCCTTATTAGTCTGCCCTCGTGAAGGACTACGGAAGGACCGTAGTTAATTTAATCTTGAGATTTTGAGCGTTTGTCGGATTATCTTGTAGGTTGGGACGAGCGCATGTAATAAATGGAGTTTGTTTGTTGTTTTAATTGTTATTGAGGCACTTTCGGATTAGATTTAAACAAGAGTAGATGTTACGTTCAAATGTGCTTTTGATGTTGTAAAATTAATTTTCACTTTGATTTTAAGTAATATGTTGTAAAAGTAACTCGTGGTTCAGTGATTTAATAAACGAAAATCATGCGTTACCTGCATGTGTCCATGAAATGTGAATTGTGGTTGGTTTCGAAGTATGTCTTTTATGTAAAGGTACATTCAGTATAGAAAATAATGTATGTCAAATTATTTTACAAATAATAACATTTGAAGAAAAAGAGTATTGAAACTCATAGGTTGGCGTTAATATAATGGTAGTCCTAAGCCATGGTCTTTGTTTCAATACCCGATTTGGGCAAAATTTGTGAATTTTTTAACACAGCTTGGGTTTGTGATCCCCAATCCGTATTTGGCAAACGTGGTAATTGAGACGATGACGAGATAACCTGATTTTTAAACTGAAGGGGCTTGCCTTGGACCGGAACACAATGTACTGATTCTTAACTTAATATTTTTTTAAAGAAAGTAATATCTAAATTGCTCAACACAATGTTTATCGTGTTGAAGAATTTGATGACCCTTCCTCTCTTGAAAAGAATATAGTTTTCGACAACAACATAAAAACAAAAGAAAACACATCAAAACTACCTTACAATGCGACATCTTTATTACTTAATAACTTTGATAATAACAAAAATAACGATTATGATGAGAATAACGACCAAAATCAATGTAGCAGATATACAGTGGTTCTGGACGGTAGATAAGCGCTTTGAGCTAGTTTTTATAGGTCGTTTCTGAGTTCTGGATGGATCTTTGTAAACTTTCCGCTTGATTTCTGTTGCAATATTTCATGATTGCGATCACGAGCGGTTTTTATAGCTCTTGTTGAACTTATCTATATTATAGATATCATAAGATATCTATTCTATATAATATATAGACTACTATATAATATTATAAAGAGGAAAGATTTGTTCGTTTGTTTGTATTGAAAATACTCCGAAACTACTGAACCGATTTGAAAAATTCTTTCACTGTTGGAAAGCTACACTATCTCCGGGTGACATAGGGTACTTTTATCCCGAAAATGGGGGAAAGGGGGAAATTTGAAAAACCAAATTACGCGCGTCTGAAACCGTGGAGGCGGCCGCTTGTTTATGATAATATTAGGATCTAACTTACATAATTATTTCTTAGTATTTTAAAATTAAATTTCAGTCGTGAAGCAAAGAAGAAATAAACTTTAATTTCTGCAAGATTATAACATAAACTTTTTAAAATTGTAATGGGTCATACAGCAGCAGCATTTTGATCAATCAACAGTAACGTTTGTTTGGACGGATCAATTGAGTTTAAAATTCAAGCTGGATTTGTCTCGCAGCTCCGACGTCCGCCATTTAAATATCGAAAAAATTTGCATTTGAATCATTCGACGGTTAATGCGGGATTAGGATTAGAATACTGATTGGTCGGGGTGAGCGGGATGGACAGTGAATTGGGGGCGTTGACCTCAGAATTCACAAAATGAATATTACAACGTGATTAAGTCATTGTGATGAAAGGTGGCTTATTCAAATTATGGTCGGTTCGTACAATTTCTTTTGCGTAATTTTATCGGCTTTTAAATTTAGCGGGTGACTTTGTCGAGTAATCTTTTACAGCGTTAAAAATACTTTCTTTTTTATTGTTAAAACAGTTGGCACACAGGCACGCCCATCTGCAGGTAAGCGGTCACTACGGCCTGTTCCATTGGAACAATTAACTTCTTTGGAGCCTTTCATTTCAAACGCACTGGCTCTCACAACAATATTACAGAGAGGACGGTAGATTTCACCGATGGTGGTGATAGCTACATCTTTCGGACTCTAAAAAATGTCCTACAACCAAATGAAATGTCGCGATGGCCCATCGCCCGGGTTTTATACCATTTAAATCTCCTCTTAAAGCGTGAAATCTCAGAAATCAAACATTCAATAAACTAAATAGATGTAAAGTGAAAAAAAAAACTAGTAGCATAAAAATAGCAGCTTACTAAGTCCTGGATATAGCATTCAGCCTAGGCCTCTTTTTGGTATTTTTTCCAAATATAGCTAATCGTTTACATAATTACTCTGAAACTGATGCAAAAAGGGTGTTTTGGTGTTTATTGTTATAACAATATTATCCATCATTGTTTTACACACATGTAAATCTCCTTTGCTTCAAATAAAATATATCTATTGAAGGCAAAACCCACTCATTGAATATTCCTCGGTCGAGTAAGGCAGAAAGCTGAAATACAAACAGCAGCTTCCTTTTGTGACGCAGACATGTCATGCCCTAAGACTCTGGAATATTCCCACGGGCAGCGGGTAAACCGGATTAACACACAGCTAGTGCTCAAATAGACCAAGACCTAGGCACAATATGTGGGTTTAGGTAATTGTTTCAGTGCGTTCGGGCGTACAGTGGTTGAAACAGGATGGTTGTCTTGCGAAGGACTTTGTGCTTACAACAGGTGTCCTGTAAGTATTGTACTATGGATGCCGGACAATGCTTTACGTGACGTATTTTTGTAAATATATAGAAAATTATATATACCCAGTATAGCAGCTAATACTTGTATCAATTGCTTATTTTTTTGATATTTTTTTTTTGTTAAAATATCAGATCCAGAGATAAGGTGGGTTAGTTTTATTACTCTCGGATGAGTTCCAAATTTATCTGTCAAATATCAATGACGAAAAATGAAGAAGAAGAGGTCGAGAAGTCGGCTATTACACCAAGGGTCGCGGGTTCGATCCTCGCACGGTACAAACATTTATGTGCATGAACATGTCTGTTTGTATCGGTCTGGGTGTTTCTATGTATAATATGTGTATGTATTTACCAAAGAAAAGTATATAAATAATGTTTATCCGTTGTCTGGCACCTATATCACGAGCTAATACTTACTTTGGGGCTAGATAGCGCTCTGTGGTAAATAATGTCCAGAGACATTTAAAAAAATAGTTTCCCCAAACAAATAAATCATGAACTATTAGTAACACCCAAAACAATGAACCGTACGCGCAGCAAATTAGTTAAAACGTAAACAGTTTTTTTATCAGTACCAGATTAAGTCTAAGTTAAGTCTGAAATCCCAACCACATCACTAAAGCTACAAGATTCACGGGACATTGTGCCCACAAATAATTTCAACTACGAAGTATGTTACCACACGAAGCAAGAAACAGCTCATAACCGAAGCTTCTTGTTGGCGAATCTGGTGTCTCTTGGAACGCTTCTAATCTCTACAGCTGCCCACAAATCTCTTACATCTCCACAATCTCGTCTACACCGCACCGTTGCCACAGTAAAGATAATATTAAAGTAAGGCACTGATTTGTCATAGCATTCAACACCTCTGAAGACAACGCTATTTAGCTCCAAAGTAAAATAGTTTCTTTAAATATAAAAACTTTAAGCTTTCTGCTCGCGTGGAATATACGATAATATCCAGCAGGAATGCGAAATTATTCCAGAATAAAAAGTAGCCAATGTTATGTACTCTATAGTTCTAATCCTATGGCTATACACTCATCACGAACATCGAGTCCATGCAAGAAAGACAAACAAAAACACATCACCTTCTTTTATCCAAGAAAATTCGGCATTATTCCAACGAATGTATGTAGACAGGCGAAAAATGGACCACTAACGATTCCCAAAAAAAACTCCTTACTGTCACTTGTTTAATTGTACCGACTATTCAGATTAAGAGTTAACTCACTTCATTGTTAACACACCACCCAGCACACCAGAATGCTCTACCAAAGCAAACCTTATACCTTCACAGATAGAATTGGAAATCGCCCGAGCATCGTCACACGGTCGTGGACTTGCATTGCAAAGAGACAATGAGGTCTGGAAATGTTTTAATTGAGCTCGAGCATGCAAGTTGTTTTGTTGCATCTCACGGTGATCTAATTGCCAACTTGTATCGGTTTAGCTACGGGCTTACTTTCCTACATTTTTGCTAAACGTTTTTTAAGTGAATTTGGTGATGTTTGTATTGAGTGATTTAAATAAAGGAAAATTTAAAAAGATCAATGTATATGATGTTGTGTTATGTATAATTTTTCTATTATGAATATTTATTTTATTTATTTATTTATTGGATTCACACAGTTACACCATTTAACTGAAACACAGTGACACAACATGCGCCCTGAAAGTACATAATAATATAATTATATCTCTCAAGTATCGAATAGAATATTAACCTTCTATGTATGTACTCCTGTAAGGGACGTTTCTTAAAGAATGCACAAAGTGCAAATTACAATGTATCAGATGTCAAAAAAGAGGCAGACATTTTTATCTTATAGGAGAATTAAAATCCCTTTTCCAGAACCACAAGAATATTTTAAATTCCCTAACTATATTATCAAAGATTTTCCTTCCACTGAGATCATATATATAGAAATCCGTCTTCAAATGCTGTTCGTTCGTATTAGAGTACTAGGGTTGTCAGACTTTTTGTAGATTTTCCTTTACGTTTTTAGACGGAAACGTTTTTCGTCTTTACATTGAGATAATGAATACGCCCTACGATACATCATAAGAGGCATTTAGAGAGCATTTTATAATAAGACAATTCTAAGTAACATGAAAAATGTAGGAGGACTATGTAAATGCTTTTATATTTTATAAATCGCCTAGTTGGTTTAGTTTAAGAATCTGGCTATCACCTCAGGAACCTAAGTCAGACTTTTCTTGGGATTGAGTTTGTGATCCACATTTGGCAAGCTTTATGAAAAGTTGCCATCATTGTACCTACCAATAAATGAACTTGCCACGCGAAACCTTTTTTTTTTTTTGAAACCTAAAGCTAACTAGAAAAAACGTTTGGTTTCATGTTTTTTTTTTTTCATTTTTTCATACCACATCAGTATTCTTTGTATGAGCGGATTACTCGAACATCACAGTTTGAATTTATTTAATTTAATTCTTATATCTTAAAGATACCAGCAGCCCTGCACTGAGGGGAAAGTAAAAAAGGTATGCAGCATTGTTGTGGCTCCAATCCGGATCCAATCTCGATTCAATTGTCTTCAGCACAAAGAACAGTCAGATTAGACAGACGACACGTCTTTCTCAAAACCAGTTTGTTTTTCTCAACGCACATCACGCGTTTGTACGAACAAATTTGAACCTTATTACGCCGACATACGAATACATTTGAATAGGCGTATGAAAGCATTTGTTAAAGAAAATGTTTTTCGGTTCAAAGAAGGTATTACTTAATATTGTTTCAATCTCCTTTGAAGTTTGAGAGTTCTTGGGTACTGTTGAATATTAGTAATAGTATGACCCTAATGATATTGTTTTTCTGGAGGGGCGTTTAGTTGTTCTAGTGTATTTAATTGAAATTAAATAATTTATTAAACTCAAAGGAAACATTTACTTACTTACTTACTATGATGGCGCAGCGACCCAAAGAGAGTCTTGGCCTCCGATATTAATTTACGCCACCTCGGCCGGTCCTGGGCCTCCTCCCGCCAGTTCATAAACATTTACACTGTTTTATAATTTTTTTCTTTGTACTTTTATTCGTATTTTAGCAAACTTTCTCGTGAAAAGACTTGTGTTTATTTAAGATATTATTATTGTGTTTAATGGGTGTAAAAAACAAAGATTTTGGTGTAAAGGTCAGTTAATTCACCAAAGGTTTGTTACAGCACCTACACATAACTTTTTGGGATAAAAATGTCTATTTGTATTTATTCGTTTATCTGTTTTCTTTGTATAACACAAACATACCTATATTATCGTATTTAACAATAATAGACCAAATTTTCTAAGAACCTTAAATCTTGTCCAATCTAGTCTAACGGTGCGTACAGATTAAGTAACATTGTTATAAAACATTGTGTTTTATAACAATTTAGTACTGAAAATTTTTATTTAATATTGTTTTATAACAAGTTATGTTATAAAACAATGTTATATAACATTTTCCAGTACTAAATTTTTGTTATAAAACACATGTTATATAACAATGTTACTCGTAAGAACAACTCTCTTGCTTCAAATAATCAATTCCTGTCTTACCCAAATTTGCAATCCCCAGTCTCGAGCTAAACTATGACGGACGTTAACTCTACCCAGCAACGGCACTGAGATTGCATCAGATATAAAGTGAGCTCAGTCGACTGACCTACTAACAGAAATGCTTGTCGAATATTTATGTTTCGCCTTATGTCGTCTCGGTGTAGCAGGCGCAGGGCGGTACCAGACAGTAACTGCTTAGTACTGTTTGGCACTGAACTGTCTAAGGGCAGACGTGGCGCTTACCATCAGGTGTACGAACTGCTGCTCGTCTTGTTACACATTGCAATAAAAAAAGCGATCTGTGGTGAGGAGAATCAGATGGTAATTGGCCAAATGTAATAACTGCAAGACTTGCCAAATGCTGGTTTATAGTGCAAGCGATAAAATGCTTGGTTAAAGAACTATGGTGATAATAGACGATTACACAGTAAATTATAAAAGAGGAGGTATAAAAGAGGCATTTCTTTAAAAATAGGTAAAGAAATAAGAAGAAGGATTAAATCACCGTCTTATGTTACCCTGTGTTGTGAAATCTAATTATTAATATTTAAATCTATACTGATATAATATAGAGGAAAGATTTGATTGTTTGTTTGTATTGAATAGGCTCCGAAACTAATGAACCCATTTGAAAAATTCTTTTACTGTTGGAAAGCTACACTATCCCCGAGTGTCATATAGGAAGGCTATAAAGCTAAAAAATAAAGCTATAAAGAGAAAAGTCGGTCGTATCCAGATACTGAACCTAAAGAAAAAAAAAAGAATAGCCCACACCGCAAAACTGACGTCTTTCATTTGATTAAAAAATCTGAACTAATAAACATCTAGGTCGACATTCATTTAAAAGTCTTTCTATTACGTAACAATATCACTGCTAACACTAAGTAGTTAAAAGCGAGCTCTGCCAAGCGCTAACAAAGTCGCGCTTCAAAGGAACGCATTCGTCTTGCAGAGAATTGTCTCTTTGTCGCGAGGTCTGCCATCGGGTTATTAGCGGCTGATGCATTGCTTAATGCATTTGGAAAATTAGCTTGCATTATACAATTTCGTTTTCTATTTCAATGAATTATTGTTTCATTTTATAAATGTGTGATGAAACGACTTTAGAAAGATCTAGCTTTCCGCCCGCCGTTTTACCAGCGCGTAATTTCTTTTTTCAAATATCCCGCGGGAATTAGACGTTTCCCGTAGGAATTTTATAGCTTATATCCTAATCCGAGCTATACACTATAAGTCTGCCAAATTTCATCTAAATCCGTTCAGCCGTTTAGGTGTGATTGAGTTACAAACATCCAAACATACAGATTTTCGCATTTATAATTATGTATTAGTAGGATACAAACAGACACAAGAGAGATAAAGACTAGGAACGTAATAATAGGTGTTTTCTGTCTTTGAAAAAAGAGTACCTATCAAGGAAGTCAATGAATTATTTTTCAAAACCTTTAATTACAGTCACATCCTATCAATATAATTGTGATCCTTTTATTATAATTAAGGGATCTAAACACAACCATTCAATAATGAAATTTATATTCAAAAACATTTATTCATGAGAAAAATATTCACAATCTTCCATCTGAATTTATTACACATCATCTAAAAGCGATTGCATAATATTGCAAAGTTGCAAACGGTCCCGTAAGCTGGATTTAAAAACTACAAAATAAGGATCTGTACAGAAATCCGCGTTTCAAAGAAATGCATTCATCTTAAAGGAAACGTCCACACTTTGTCGCGCGAGAGATTTGCATCGGCAAGTTATTAGCTGATACATCTGATCGCTCGGTGCATTCAGATAATAACGTCTTTTATCCCACTTAAAAGTCATTATAACAATTTTGCAAGTACTAAGTATTATGACAATAGCTTAAACAATTAAACAATAATAATAATAATTTAATTAAACAATTTTTGGAATTTAAATTAACTTCAGAACGACTGCAACAAATCAGAATATAAATTCTTTTATTGTTGTATTTTTATTTTAAGGACTAGGTTTGTATTTTCTTTTTTTTAACCACCTATCCATGCGAAGGTTTTGTGTTTCCGTCAACGCTGAGTTGTTATTGTCAAGACAATTACAATTTAATATTTCTAATACCTTTGAATTAGAGTTCAGGGCGAGGTAGCGGTAAGCTCAGAGGTGACGGGAAAACAAAACCTTCGCATAAATGTTTAATTTGACAATCTTTTTTTAATCATTTCGGTATGTACCTCAAGCCAAATGTTTGAAAAAAAATCTTATAAAAACGGTAATAACCCACAATACCATAACATAAGATCGTTAATGCGTATATGTACATTTTCGTAATAAAACCGTATCACGTACTCTCGGATTCTCGGAGTAATATTAAAAATACTTGCCCTCTACTTAGGAATATTTAATAATTCGGCAAGGGTTGGAATAATATTCCGCGGGTCTTTATACCCGGGGCCGGGTAGGAGAGACCCGGTCTGAGGGACCCGCTACGGTCGATGGCACGGGTTGAAAGAAGCCGTTTGTGGTTTTACCATAGTGTAAAAATAAGACAGTAAAGTTTACTATACACTCGTATAATTAAATAAGTTGATATCCTTTAACATTTTTTATACCTGATTATTTGGCAGCCAGGCACGCGGCCCACCTGATGGTAAACGGTCACTGCGGCCTATTCCATTGAGGGACACTTCACCAGGAAGCGTCACTCAATGTGCTGCCTGACTGTAGGCTAATCTGATCTTCGTGCTTTTGATTTCAAATGCACTGGCAATGACATTAATATTGTCCGAATACAGCCAAAGCTGTTATGGTGGCAGATTTCACCTGTGGGGTGGTAGCTAGCCAGTCGGACTCTGAAAAAGCCTCTACCAACCACCAACCCAACCCAAGGCAGGAATCGACCCCACGACCTCCGTGTTTTATACCCGAGCGGCTTAGCCACTGTTACACAGAGACGGTCAATTAAAACTATTCTAAACATAGCCTTCACTAATGGAAGTCAAAACTGGATAAACATTATTATTGTTTACTTTATGTTTTGTATATTCATATATTCATATAAGGTATACATGGAAACACATACATAAATGTTTGTACTGAAAGTTTCGAGCTCTGAAGAAATGGTGCGTGTAATAATAAAATTGGAGTTTCCTTACTGTCCTTATATTAAAGTCAAATTATAACTTAGTTAGCCATTAGGGATTTAACAAACTGTACTTTTTATGTTGGCCTCCTTCTAAGTTGATAAAATCCAAGCAAACTTAATTCCTCTAATTTCAAGGGTGATTTTAAAATGTTTATTTTAAAAGGACTCTTAAGTAAATTTTCAGACCTCAGTACGAGCGATTTGGAATAATGGCCAAGAAGTCGGTTATTATATCAGCGATCGCTGGTTCGATTCCTGAAAAGTACAAACATTTGTGTGCATGGTTAATGTCTTTTTCGCCTACAAAGATACCCACTCAAACGTCCGTGCGCGTTTCGCTAGGTTGTCAGGACAGTCCGCGAGTCACGTGATACGCGCAAAACAAAATCGATAGGAGACGTATGCTAAATAAATGCTTATTACTCAGTAAATAACTCAAATATAGCAAAATGAAAAATACTAATGAAAGGCTCATTAGTTGACGATTTTTAGGCAATAGTTATGTTTGATTATAACATTATATTCTATTAATGATCTTACAGTGAACTTTAAGAAATGCTAATTTTGTCCTAGTTTTCAATTTAAATATTTTTTTTATTAGATATTTTTGACGTTTACAATATTAAAACAATTTTGGGTTTTAGGTAATTTAATGGCCTTTCATTAGAAACCAAAATCCCATTATTAATCATCTTAGAAATATTACAAATAAAATAAAAACTAAAGCTACATGATCTGTGAAATCGAAGTTCACGTATGGTAAATTGTCTAATCCAGAATGAAATATGTAATATTTCAAGAAAGTATGGTAATAACCAGGCTATAATATTAATAAATTTTCATATTAAAACATTTAATTACGATATAATATAAGAACTTTTTTAGATCTTCCAATTATTCACTAATAAAAACACAGAGTCACCGACCTATTTTTAATCCAAATTTTTACTTAAAAACTGACTGGAATCGCACATAATGTTATAAAATATGAAAATATGTAAGATTATAAATATTTTGATATACAAAACAATATTATTTTATTACTTACGGCATGATTTCTCGAATAAAATAGCTGGAGTCACTCGCGCACTGATCCACAAAAACAACAAGCAACTTGACAATTTATTTTTTTTGTAGCCATGAGCCGAAGTTATGTTCCACTTGAAATAAGGTGTGGTACATATCATAGAGCGTCAAAAACCAGCAACACTACAGACTATAAACATCCACAGCGATAAGAAAAAGAAAAAAACAATCAGCGGGCGCGAATTCTTAAAAATGTAACTGTAGTTACACGGACTGTCCTGAGGTATATGGTCTCTGTAACTGTGGTTACAGTGGACGTATGAGTGGATACAGAAAGATTTTTTGTAAATACATACACGTATTTACAAAAAAATAGTACATAAGTAATGTTTATCTATTGTCTAGCAGCCACAGCACTGTAGTGTATAAGTTGATGCTTAGGGCCGGTATTTCAATGTAACCTTATCTTATTGCTTAAGTTAAGTATAACATTTAAGATAAGTATTACTTTTGACAGGTAAAAGTGTATGACTTTAGTGCCGCTTAACTTTAATCCTATAATATTATCAATCCCGGATTAAGATCAAGATAAGTATATATTGAAATACCGGCCCTTAGTTTCGGGTTAGATGGCGCTGTGTGAATAATGTCCAAAGCTTATTCCATGGGAACTTATCTCTGGATCAAAATCGGTTTAGTGGCTTAAGAGTAAATTAGTGTAACCGACACAGAGTTAATATTCGTATGAATAAAATATAAGAAAAGAAATACTTTAGAAAAATATCAAGAATAATGAAGTAACACCTCATAAACCTGGAAGATAATAAAAGTCGCAGCCCACACCTGTCCAACGTCGGTCAGGAAATTAAAAATTCGACTTGTCAAACTCGCAGTGAATCTTATTAGTGTCCGAATCGGCAGGGAAAGAAAATTCCTAAACTTCCTAAACTCAGTATAAAAACCTCGCGATGAGGGACCGATAAAAAGTCCCTCCACGACCCTCCCGATTAGGTTGGCCTTCATTTAATTAAAAAAAAAGTTAAACGAACCGAGCCTTCCTTGAAATGAGGCAAAATCAATTTGAAACTTTGAGGACCCTTGAAAATTTTTTATTTGGAGCAAAATGTTTGAATAAGAACGAAGCGTAATTAGCCGAGTGCTGCCTTTAATACACGTTAACGGGATATTTAAGGATTTTTAAGAGTTTTAATCAACACAATTGGGTTATCTAACTAATTACATTTTACAGATATCACTTAATAATAAATAAATAAGGCGAGGAAAATCTTGCCCAATTTGGATGTAGGGTAGGTAAATAAGTATCTCTATTGAATTTTATATTTTTGCTAAATTGCTCCCTCAAACAAATTGTTCAAGCTTACTGATTAGGATAACTTAGCTACTTATAAAACCTTATAATTTAAGTAATTATATTATTAAATAATATTGCAGTTAAAAAAAAAAAAATCGACAGTTTTCTATGTTTGACTAAACTTCTTTACTGGAATTGTTTCAAATATTATAAAAAAATGTGGTTAGAAGACGTTTTGTATAAAAAATGTTTAATTAATTTGTTTTTTAAGTTTACATATTTTACTTACAATTCTCTTTTTTCGAAATAACACAATATCTTCTTTTTTCTTTTAGACAGTGGCTAAAACCTCCTTTTTGTAAGCTTTTAAAATGACTCATAAGTCAAGACCTAATCCTTAGCATTCCCATTCCTAGTACTATCATAACCCAGCGTCCATTTTCAGAAGATTGATAATACTAGCACAAGATTAGACGCACACTTTTCACCACAAAGGAGAAAAATAAATCAACAAAGCCGGTTATCTCAAAGAACCCAGCACGGGGCGTTTCATTACAACACAAAAAACTTAGTAGGGAAAAGCTACCATCATTATCAGGGAATTCCATTCTTTTTAGACGTCTATCGGGGATCGATCGCTTTTATGGAAGGCTTACTGTCAATCAAACACACACGTTTGGGTGCCAGTTGGTAACACACTTGAGTGCAGATCAATCGGATCACTTTATTGAAATAAATAGGCATTCATTTTATCTCTCCAATACCCCATTGTTCTATACGTTTTGGCTGACAATATTTTTTATAATCTTTTGTACTTAAGCCCTTAGAACATTAAAACTTGTCTAGAGCGAAACGACAAATATTAAAATAATTTATTATGCCTCGATGGTCTCTAGTGGTTTAAATACTGGGCCGTGATCTCGAGTTCTTGGGCTCAATTCCCGGGCAAGATTGTGTAGGATTTTATGAAAAAAGGTTGGGTGTTGTGATCAACAATACGCATTTTTGGCAAGCTTGGTTATTAAGTCAGAACTTTTTAATGATGTCAAAAACATTAAAAATTACGATTAATTTACGTGAGTCACTCTTGTAATTTTTATAGCGTTGGTAAACACAACCAATAAACAAATCCAGTACGGTATATCATAATCACTCTCCAGTACCTACTTTAAGCCTGCTAGATCGGACCGGAATAGGAAAAGTTGATTTTAGTCTGAAACTACCGTTCAATTTTTTGCTCGCAAGTGTATAAAGGGGGTGTAACGAGCTCTCGCGCCACAAAGGAGAGGTCTCGATTCTTGATTATCCGACGCTGAATCGATTTGAGGTATCGATGATATGACGCATTGTGCTCATAGTTCAGGTCTGAATGCGAAAAATTGAAGTACGAGTGATATCGTACCCCATACAAGTCATACGAAATCACTTTTTGATGGAATTGTATGGATGAGTGCAAGAAACATTTTTCCGGTCTGTACCGTGATAACCTTCTGCATTCAATATAATAGTGGATTTGATTCAGGGCTTGGATCTATTTAATGGTAACTTTTCTATAGTTCAACTGGCTGATGACTTCCACCACCAGCTGTCTTAGTATATTATGTTAATGCAAGTGCTAGTAATCAAAAGTTAAGTAAATAAAGTTAAATTAAAGTAAGGTAACTTAACATAGAAGATTTCCGTAACGGCAAGAATGGTATACAAATATTAAAGCAACAAGTAATTTTGAAATAGAAAAATGCTTTCGAATCAAGCGTTCCCACTAAATTTGCTAAATCTACGTGCCTCACAAAAAGGTTTTCAGGGGAAAAAGAAATTCTTAAAATCGCGCGGTGTCAAAGATTTGGGAAATCACGATTCTGTTAGATTGAGCTATTTACGAAAAAAAGGTCGGTTAGATTTTACGAAATAGAAAAAGTAACAGAGTTAGATTAGAATGGACGTGATTGAATCAAAGCCGAGTTAACGAAGGATGGAGATAATTTAAAAAACGTTGGCAACAGACCTTTACTGTTATTTGGAGGTCAGTAAAGCTATTTTTAACTTTATTCTATTTAAAATTATCAATATTATATTTTAAATAAAAAATCTGAATTTCAAATTATTTTAAAAGAGTTTTTAACTAAGTATTTTCTGTTATAAGGCGCCGATAAACATAATTATATTGTGTTCGTAATGGTAAATGTTTGGTATCTTAAATAAAATGTCCAAAACCATACCTCAATACTTGACAACAAGCAACCCAAAAACGTACCTGTAACAGAAAGAAATATCATAATTAAAACTCGTAATAACATACACACAGTACACTTGAAATCAAAGGCTTAAAGTTCAGATGAGCCTACAGTTTGGCACTACAGTGAGCATATTGAGCAACGCTTCCTGGTGCAGTGTCCCTCAATGGAATAGGCCGCAGTAACCGCTTTCCAACAGTAAAAGAATTTTCCAAATCGGTTCAGTAGTTTCGGAGCCTATTCAATACAAACAAACAATCAAATCTTTCCTCATAATTAATATAGATTGTAGACGGACTCCAAAACTTTTACACACTAAACGAAGCAGTCAAGCCGGGACATTTCATCTGAGAAATAAGAATTGTCTGCGTCTTATTTTTTTTTTAATATACATACATCGAGGATATTCATAAAACAAGCATTGTCATTTGAAAGAAATTACTCAGTAAATACCCAAACAGAGCTGTTAAAAATGAAAAACACTCCTTTTAGCTTTTACAACGTCCAAACCTAGTCCAGTTCCAACAGGAACAGAACAGGGACGGACTCAATATGCCGCAGGGACGAAAACACCCGCATATTGCATTGTCGCTTCCACGCTATGAATCAAATATTAACACCGCTGCCTCGTGGTCTGTATAGGCTTTTCTTTACTAATGGTGTCATGGATAAAAGTTTTAGGACTAGAAAAAAAATTAATCATTTTGTAACTTTATGTGTGCGTGACGACAGGTTTTATTGAAAAAGAGACAAATAATTCATAATATTCAGTTATTTGACTGACCCAACTGCGCATATTTTGACAGTGCGCCAGACCCAGGGGTCGTAGATTCGAATCCCAGCCCGTGTAAACATTAATAAATTGTGATTGGTTTTTATACATTTATATTTGCTGTACCTTCGTTGATTCTGATAGCCATGACACAAGTGCTTACGCTACTTATTGTGATTTGTTATATACTAGCCTTCCGCCCGCGGCTTCGCCCGCGTGAACTATAGGACGTTATCCCGCGGGAATATCTTGTAAATTGTAGCCTATGTGTTATCCTTATGTATAGGCTTTATTATTGTAAAGTTTCGTTAAAATCAATTCGGTAATTTTTACGTGAAAGAATAACAAAAGTTCATCCATCCGCTCCCCGGCCGGTAACCGCCGCAACCGCTATGTCCCTGCATTTTAAATCTGTAATATCTTCGAAACTATTCATTTAAATTACATGATGTAAAGGGCCATATTGATCTATATTACATGCACAATTTATTTATGGTACTTTATTGGATAAGGATTAATACTGTATTGCTTAAAATCACTTTTTCGTAAATAAGCCATTATTTTATCGTAATAAGTAAAGGAAAATGGTTATTGTGGGTTATCCCTAAGAGATAGACATATACCATCGCGGACTTTTTTGTAAAACTTTTAAAGGTGTACAATAGTGTAGTACATTATTTTGATCTATCTCGTAGGGTTCAGCCAGCGTTTGCAATGTAAGCGCAAAAAAATGCGATTATTTACGACCTTAAATTAAAAACCTCTAAAATTATCAGTGTTTCTCTACTATATTATGCATGTATTATACATATAAACCTTCCTCTTGAATCAGTCTATCTAATGAAAAAAACCGCATCAAAATCCGTTGCGTAGTTTTAAAGATTTAAGCGTACAAAGGGACATAGGGACAGAAAAGCGACTTTGTTTTATACTATGTAGTGATGATGTATATCTCCGTTGTTTATTAATAAATTTGTTGTTTAATGTTAATCGATTCAGTGGCAGTTTCAATCTATATAATGTGTAGAATAATGCCTAATGATAAATTATGTATTTTCATTAAAGCCATTGTTATCAAAGCGCTATAGCAATCGCCGAGCTTTCCGATGCTATGTAAATACATAGCATAGCATTGTTAATACCAACCTCATTTACATCATTCGAACCATACCATTCTAACTAAACCAGAACTTAACAAACTAAATCGTACCAACCCGTATAAAACAACTTCGCAAAACTTACAAGCGCCTCGTAAGTACACTCGGCGCCGTCAAATTTACCTGCCGACTGTACCAAGTCAGCAGATTTCCAATACCTCAGCCTAGGCAATAATTTACCGTTCAAATCTGGGTTTTATCTCTTTGATGCGAAGGTCGGGAATTGTGTGCGGCTTACGCAGGGGTGAAATGAACATTTCGAGGAATTAGGATGGCACAATTCCGAAATGTGGAGATAGTCGTTAGATAATTGCGTAATATAAGTCTTTTGACTTTCTCTGTATTAAAGGATTAGGGGATTTCGTTTTCCTACCCACGGGTTTTCTTTTTGTGTCGTGTTAACAATGATTTAATTAGACACTATAACTATTAATTCTGTACGAGTGGTACACGAAACTATTATTTCTTTACAGGGCCTCTGTCCTCCTCTTTTTAACCGACTTCAAAAAAGGAGGAGGTTATATGTTCGACTGTATGTATTTTTTTTTTTTTTTTTATGTATGTCCGTCGATTTCTCCGTCAATTGTGGACCGATTTAAATAATTCTTTTTTTATTTGAAAGTGCATAGTTCCGAGGTGGTCCCATTGTCACCATGTCAGGATCTGATGATGGGATCCCGGGAAAATCAAGGGCAAACCTCAAATTTTATAGGCGCACACTACGCGTTACTTGTTTTTTCTGAAGCCATTCAAGTTTTTGCGTCCGATAGACATAATTTTATGTTGATGAGCTGATGATGGAAAGTACAACTCCTTAACAGTTAGGAGTTAGGGGATAATTCTTTCAGTATTGTAGGAATATGTGGACCGTTAGTTGTATTTCATGTACTTTTGCAGCTAAGCTGATGATGGAAGGTACAACTCCTTAATGGTTAGGAGTTGGGGGATAATTCTTTCAGTGTTGTAGGAATATGAGGACCGTTAGTTTTATTTCATGTACTTTTGCAGCTAAGCTGATGATGGAAGGTACAACTATGATGATGGAAGCTACAGGGTACGACTTCTTAATTCTTATGTCCCTCTTGCGGGCTGCGTCTTTAGTTGGTCTACCCATGGTGCTGAACACTTAATGAAGAATACCTAATATTGTCAAATAATACAATTCTACTATTTTACTCGTATTTTCGCTATCATTATTATGAAAGAGTTTTACTCACTACGTGTTATTCACACTAAAAATAGAAAAATAAACAAACTTTTTAAAAAAAAAATTAAACCGACTTCAAAAAAAAAACAAAAAAAAAATAGGTACCTAAAAACACTGAAAAGCAAAAAATAATTTTAAAAAGACATTCATCAAATGCGCTTATTGTCTAAGCCTATTAACTAAATTAAATTGTATTTTACGTGCTAGGTAGGTACCTACTAATCTGTTTGAAGTCGGTGCCAATCCAAAGAAAATAAAAAATGATACATAATAATGTATTTTACAGGGTAACTAATTAATCCGCGGACGGTACGTAGTCTGGGTACCTACTATTTGGCTTGGCACCGACTTCAAACAGATTAGTAGGTACCTACCTAGCACGTAAAATACAATTTAATTTAGTTAATAGGCTTAGACAATAAGCGCATTTGATGAATGTCTTTTTAAAATTATTTTTTGCTTTTCAGTGTTTTTAGGTACCTATTTTTTTTTGTTTTTTTTTTTTGAAGTCGGTTTATACATAATAATATGTGTGTAGGATTTCTTTTATTAATTTTTACCCGTACTAAACACATTGTAATTGAACAGAAAGAATCCTGACAGTACCTAACAGTTAAATTATTGCTAAATTTCTGACAATGGTAAAACACTTTACATACAATACAATTTATTTGGTGACGTCGCCGGCCTCCTCACATAACGAAGGTCTGGCAACGTTGTCAATTTTGACATTTCCATACTATCTGACAGAATACGGTACTAAGCGTCCTCGTTATGGCCTCCTAGTGAGACAGGGCTCTTAGACGCAGTCGAAACCTCACAGCATAGGCCTCAGTCGGACAGTGACGGGCGCAGGTGCGGGATTACGCGTGATGGGTGGCCGTCTGCCGGACAGTAAGCCGGCCCTTGCTCCGGCCCTGGCTGAGATTGGAGGTAAGCCGTTTAAAACAAGGCTTTGAGATCCTGACCTTTCAGTATGCAGTTAAATTCATTTGTTTCAAAAGACAAAGGGGTAAATGCTTCTGAGTGAAAGTGCAAAGTTTAATAATGAAAGCCACATGTTAAAAACAACATAATTTTAGTGTGATACAACTAAATTGACATATCGAAAAATGAATGTGTTGACAACTGCAAGCTATTATTTCACAAAAAGAAAAACACAAAATGACATTGTATCAAAATATCCCACACTAACAAAGCATCGCCCCGTCCATCAGTCAACACCTCGATGCCCCAAGACATTACAGCCGCAACAAATCGCGACACAAAGGATCCTGCAACCGTTCCCTCGCAAATTGTTAATCGCGTCGCAAATGGCGCGTGAAGATAATTAGAGCGAGTGAGTAACGGAGCTGAGCGAAATGATTAAAAGCGAGGTTATCGACAGGTAGCTTGCTCGTGGAATTTTCTGTTGGTCTATTACATTAGGATTATATCAATTCTTGAGAAATGTATTGAAAAGCGAAAGCCTGGGAAAAGGTTTAATAAGCAAGCCTATGTTGATTATCTAAAATTTGTAATATTCTATAATGATTACAATTATTATTATCTTGCCTCCGAAGTTGAATAAAAAAATCCTCTTTTTTTCTAAAGAAGAAAAGTAAAGACTGTCAATAAACGATTCCACCCATTCATACCCACTTCGTCATTATATTTTTACAATTTTAGTAGATAATATGATTTGACCAAAGAATTTGACCAACAAAGAAAACTTACGAAAAGTAACAGCCTCAAGTTCATTTGGTTTGAATCCAACTCGAAAGGAAATTTGATTTGTTCTCCAAACCAAATAAATCCATAGAAGGAGAGAATGAAAGCAGGATTGTTTTGAAATAACGCCAGTTGTTTGCGGCAAAGGGGAGAATGGGGCAGAATTGGATACGTCAAAATAATCTTAAAGAAATATTGTTGCGAAAGAAATACAAATGTTAGATTTTGTGCATTGAAATAAAGTTGATTTATGAGAGGCTAGATAACTTCTTTGTCTGCAGCTGAATGTCAGATAAAGACCAACGGCAAACCAAAAAGTACGATAAAACATAAATTAATTTATAAATTACTCCCAATGCACACGATTCATGATAATTATACAACTTCAGTCGATAGAAAAACATGTAACTTACCTATTATTAAACTGACACTATGACGATATCTAGAAAATAAACTATGTAGTACCTTAGTCAATGTAAGACATTTGCCACTTTATTATAATTTAGAGAGAAAGTAAGACTTTGACCAAAAAAAAAGTCTCTTTCAGTGCTTTGAAATTATTGATGTATTCAGATTGACCACGAATAGTTTCATCCAGTTATGTTGCACTAAAAGTATTAAAGTAAAAGTAGTATTATACAACACGCATTGACTCACCGCTCCCTTACAATTGTTAATCGCCAAAGCAAATGACGCGTGAAGATAATTAGGTGGAGAACACATCGCCGGGTGTTACATCTGATCGGGTGATTCGAAACGAAATGAGGGTCATTTATACTTTGGTTTAGCAGTTTTCCATTTCCCATAAATTATAGTTAGAAGATTGAAATCAAAGACACAGATTTTTTTATACTAGTTCAGTTGGCAGGCAGCCACGCTGCTCACCTGATGTTAAGCGGTCTCTGAACGCCGTGAAGTGTACTCTCAATGGAATAGGCCGCTATTCCATTGAGGTACACTTCACGGGGAAGCGTCGCTCAATGTGCTGCCAGACTGTTGGCTCATCTGATCTTCGAGCCTTTGAATATTAAAAAAAAACACATGCTATTTCGCAAGCTTGTTCTACCAGCCTATTTAATGTCCAACTGCAGTGCGAAGGTATTCATCATTGAAACCAAGTCATCGCTACAATGATGGGTATTGGTTTAATCATCTCGCTTGCCAAGTTCAAATTGCCGATCACATACCTGAGCTGTGTACGAAACCTACTAACAAGAACCTACATTTTGCTAGACCCGAGAACTGAATTAGAACTCCGATCATTATTGGCCCGGTACTACTTCTAGTCCATAGAACTTATGTGAACTTTTTGTGCTAATTTCCATCCATAGCAAGATTAGTCTGACAAGATCTCAAACAGATAACACGATCTTTTGAGTTTGGACGTTGTTTTTATACAAAACTTAGGCATTTCTAGATAACAGACGTTAAATGCATTTTTTTTACAATGCAGCGGCCGACAAGGAGGGCGCTGGTAATCACAGGTGACAACTGCAGCGCGTCCGGCGCGCCAATCGAATCAGCCGCTCGCGAAAGATGGCCGTCTGCGCCGCGACGTGACAGGAAAATACCTGTGTTTTCACCAGAGTTCCGTATAAATACTTTAGACCTATTTTAATCAATATATTATATTAGGTACATGCTTTATGTGTTGCTGACATAATAATATGGCGCTTGTGATCTTGCCATAATATCTCGGTTTAGAACAGTTGAAAATTAATTATCACAATAATGTTTAATTAGAATCAGAAGTGTGAATAAAATAATTTGTCATTTTTAATTATTATTATAATATTTTCGCTTGACACAAATCGGTGCCTATAATAAAAAACCTAAATTCCGTTCTTTCTGATGCTAAATAAAATGAAGTATTAATCGGGGCACAACGCTACGGACCCCAGCTGTATTCTCTTTTCAAAATGACAAAATGGCGGTCCAGCAGAGCTAAGAAATTAATGTATTCAAAGAAATATCGCGAAGACGCGTTCCATTGTCGCGTCGCGGCAATTACGCTGCTGAGCGTGATTACAATTTGAACTTTCGATTACTTATCGCCGGGATAGAGTCGCTTTGTATTTCTTAGGTATGTTATTTTAATGACATTGCTTTTTTGTGTGATTTTTATAGGATAATATTTTCTTTATTTAACTAGAGTAAGATGCTCAAAGTATTTTTAAGTAAATGATATAGAGCATAGTGGATCTCTCATTTAAATGTGCCGCTTGTCCGGGATAGTACCTCCACCATACATAAGATCAAAGTGACCTATAATAGTACTTTATAACTGTAGATCTCAGTCTGTAAGTAAGGTTACCTCAATGACAAGAGACAAGAGAGGACAATATGGTATCATTTATTATCTCTCGTATATTTTTTAATAATACGAATTGACCACCTCCTTGATACAGTAGGTAAAACCCTAATAATATTTATCAGAAATATTTGAATCCACCATAATTTTCATAAGCTGGATAAAAGATACATTTTATAATAAAAATATTTAAAGATCCATCTGTTTTACTGCTCAGAAGAAGTGGCGGGAAAACGCTTGTTTCTAGGATTTTGTTTAGTAATTCTCCCGTTTGTTGAGAGTTTATTAGTACCCTGACCGCATTCAAACCCAATTCATAAACAAAAACCAACGTAACAAGATAAATAGTTTTAATTAAGTTAATTCAAATGTTCAATTTTCCGTATCAACACCGCTATAAACTTCACAAATGTTCGGTGTGATTACGCCGTGCGGGAATTTCCATATTTAGCTACGGAATAGAGTTTAGTACGATAAATTGAATTTGTCTCGCGGTTGCAGGTTACAGAGAAATGCTGCACCCTGTAATTGCCGGAAGATAGGTATTATTATGAATTGTTATTTTATTATGTATGGGTACCTACTGGTAAAATGACCACTCTTGCCAATAGCGGATTGATAATTACACACCCGAGCTATTTGACAAAAATCAGACACTAGCCCAACCCGGGAATAGAACCCAGTACCACGAGATTTGTACTCATGAACATGATGTGTTTGTATCGGTGTGGGTTTTGTTATGTAAAATAGTGTATGTAGTTACAAAAAAATTCAGAGGCGGCAAACGAGCCAGTGGATTGCTGATGTGTTGCCGGCTTATTGGGGTGTGGGCCTCCGGCACTCTCACAAACCAGACGAAACACAATAGTAGTCACTAATATCTACGCTGGTGTTATGTGAGAGGGTGGTACTTCCCGGGAGGAGCCGGCCTATTCGTGCTGTAAAACAGCATGGCTCTACCACTACTACTCGTAATGTTTATTCGTTGTCTAACTCCTATTACAAACTATATGTACTTAATCGTATTTTGTTCCAAGTTGGCTCAGTATGTATAATGACTACTGATAATTATTTTTTGCTTAATACATTATGGTTACCTTTTTGATTATTTCTTTGATTCACACATGTTTCTACCCGGAATTGAAACCTTCTACCCGTAGCGCATGGAACTGGGTCTCCTGCAAATGCGTGATGTATAAGTAAATTGCGGACAGAAAGTAAAATATAGTAGTACTGTACCTTGTCTGTAATGGGTTAATAGTTACAAAGTCTAAAATGAGTTCCATTCCATTCCGTTTAGCCATAAAACATTGCAAGAAAACTCCTTCAGCTCACGAAAGGAATGCAATTTAAAAATCATTCTCCGGCGAGTGTCGTTCCGCGATTACAGATTCCTCATAAAAAAATATCAATCAGCATCTTCTGAATCGATTGTCGAGCGAGGCAGCAATTATTCGGAACACAATGCGAGATGTATTCGGAACCGTAATCGATATCGGAGAGTTCTCGAGAGATTGAACCGTCGATTCCGCGCCCGCTCCGGTATTTCAATGCGGGAATTGTTCGTCTGAAGGAAGGCAGCTTTTTGATTTGTGTTTTGTCTGGATTGTGGATGGCTTTTGAAATGTTTTGTTGTTCTGTGATGTTGTTTTTTCTAGAATGTGCGAGATATTGCACATTGGTTCATTTGAGCATGATGTGTGAAAGTGTTTCAAAGAATAAAGACGAGTCATTTGGTTAAATATTTAAAGATTCACTCCCCAGATGTTTTTAGCGTATAATAATAAATAATCATCTCTGGACATTATTAACACAGCGCCAAACTAAGCATTAGTTTGTGCTATAGGTGCCAGGCAACAGATAAACAAATTTTTTTAAAGTAAATACATACATAATATGTACCGTTTGTACCGTACGAGGATCGAACCACCTCTGGTGTAATAGCCGACTTATCAAACATGTCTGTTTGTATCGGTATGGGTGTTTCTATGTATTTACAAAAAAAAGTATGTAAGTGATGTCTATCCATTGTCTGGCTCCCATAGCACAAGCTAATGCTTAGTTTGAGACTTGATGGCGCTGTGTGAATAAAGTCCAGAGATATTTATTTAAAAAAAAAGGTCCAGCCAGTAAAAGGTGGTTTTGTTATTACTACAATAACCAAGTTATTTAATCCTCATAAAAGTTCCGTAACCTAAGTAGCGTAGTAATTTCGTGCTGAATTAAGTTCCTGCGTTCCCACAGCAGTTCCAAGACTTTGTCAATTAGTGTTCCGCGGGTCCGATGCGAATGTTTGTTAATTACCTCGGAAATTGTTGCCAACAAAAATAATTGCTTTCAAAACAATTAAGCGGTGTTATTAACGATTTATGTGTAAAGTTTACATTGTTTTTATGTAACAATGAGTACTTTAACTTTAGATTGGCTCGATGACGGCCTATTAAGATGTAAAACAACAGATTTCTATGAAAGAGGGAGTCAAATCAATAGTAATTGCTATTGGATGGCAGGATACATTTCTAAGAGTGTTATATCATAAGTTGCTGAATAATTGATATAGCTAGCAAAGGTAGAGGTGCGAGCGCAAAAAATATTTTTTTCAAACGAGACTGAGGCCAAGAAGTCCTATTCGATGCCCCTCCCGTATAAATAAAGGTTTAGCACTTGTGCATTAATTCCCTTTTCATGAAAATACAATAAGATACATCTTAACACGTAGTGCTCTGTAAAGCACATAAATAAAGGCCATAAATGATTAATGAATGTATCTAAGACGATGTTATTTCACAAACAATAGTCAAATTGTTTCACACAACCTCTTACAGCCCCTTCCAGATCTGTACTCCCTAGCTCACCTATCTATCGCAACCCCCTAACAACCGCAATCCGTCTGAACCGTAATCTCACAAAATTAATGTTGATAAGCATCTGCTGTTAACCCTACAGCGCCGTTGTTTTAATTTACGCTCGAATATATTATTTATCGCTCAAATCACCGAGTCGATCCGTCAACAACCCCCTACCCAGGGGGGTTAATGGCATAACGAATAACTTATTTGCCAAAGATCTTTTTGCTTAAGGAGAAGCGCTTGAGGGTTATACCGTTGAATATTTTAACATCTCTTCATTTAAAATAAAACAAACTTGAGATGAACTCATGCTTTATTAAAATCTACGTTTTTATCCGACGTTTCGATTAGCTGCAGCAATCTTGATCAAGAAACGATTTAAATGTTTACTATTAAGTGCGAAATGATATCGAAATATTGATGTAACTTCTTAAATTTTTTGATTGGCTCAATGATTAGGAAATTACTTTTTTTTTTCTTAAAACACTATAAGTGTTCAGGAGACAACCTATAGTGTTTTATGAAAAAAAAGGTCACGGCTACAGGTCTCGATAGGTAGGAACCAAGCGTGACCTGTACTCTTCTCTGTACTCCTCTGAAACTACCCCAGTTTTCTTTAACACCTAAACGATGCTGATGATTTCTGTAGTAATGTGGAAATTGAATCACCTTAATTATTTCTGATTCCTTATGCTTTCAACGAACATTATCTTTACTCTAAACAAAACACAGTTGTTCGGCGTGTTGGTCTATATTGTGTTTTGTTTTAGAGTATAGATAATGTTTTTTGAGCACAACTCAATGAAATGAAATGAAATGAAATCATTTATTCTGCAAATAGATTTTTAAAAAATACTTTCGCACATCAATCTTTTTTTCCCTACCAGCACTTCGACGTCAATGGCCTGTTGAGGAAAGAAGTGCCGCAAGAAACTAAACAGTTTTGCCTTTTTTTTAAATTATTACAAATTCAAAAATTTTACATCACAAAATTAATTTATGTCACAGTAAATAATAATGTCAATACAAAGGATCATGTCGATACAAGTAACAATACAAAGGCGCAGCCAGAGGAGCGGCAACAATAGTACTTACATCTACAGACTTTTATCATTTAGATGTCAATGATGTTCAATGTCAGAGATATTCAATAAAAAATCAACCTTTTGATCGCCGTTCAACCGAGCACTCCACAAATAAACCACTACAATCACCACTTACGAATGCACACGAATGAAAACGCATCAGACTGTACAGACATATTGTTGCCATTCCTTCGCAATTTCATCCTCAAAGCCCTCTAACCACGACCATCGATTATTTTAATACCGTCAAAGGTTCTGGCGTGGTTTAATAAATCCCGCGTCTGCGGTTATTAAATCAAAGAATCCTGGTGGCTGGATCCGCTGCTCGCTGCACACCGGCGGTGCTCCGGGATTTTAATCCCGTAAAATACGCGCTGTGGTGCTTATGGACGGGGCCGTGTTTTGTTTAGGGTTAAACCGAAAAATGTAATTTCGTAAGTTTTGAAAATTTATTTGGTAGAGCTATTTATACTGCAGACATTTTTTGTCTGTCAGACGATAGGGTTAACTGGGGACACCCACTCATACAAGGTTATAAGTTAGAGTGATCTATTTTCTTTGAGACTATTTTAAGTTTTTGCTAACAATATTATCAGATTCACTATTCTATTAACCTTACTAACCTTTTTATATTCCATAACTCGTTTCTACTTAGTACGAAACCACAAAAATATTGCCAGCTTAAGCTTGACTCTTTTTTGCAACGGAGTGGATTCTTGATGTCACAGTGACGAACTCGTGTTATATATGATACAAATGTTATTTCGACTCCCTACATTTTAATGAAATTGCTTGAATATACATCATTATATTCGTTGGGAGTGTAGCCATGATTTATTTACTATATAGTGACATAATATCTTAGGTATTACATATAAAATAAAAATAAATAAATAAATATTGGACAACATCACATACATTGATCCGACCCCAAAGTAAGTAGCCTATGCACTTGTGTTATGAGTAGAGTATCAGAACCATCGAAGGTATCACAAATTTATACTTATATACAAATAAACATCCAGGACACAGAACAAACATAAATGTTCATCACATAAGTGCTTGTTCTGGATGGGATTCAAACCCACTACCCCTGGCGTATCAGGCAGGGTCACTACCAAATGCGCCATCGGGCCAGTCAATCCCCTAATTTGTTAAATTCCCAAGGTCTGTTTTCATCTTTACGTATATTACATAGAATTCTATTTCGATAGAGACGTCTAGACAGATTAGAGTATGTTCGTGAGCTATGTTATTGATTGTACTTGGTCTCAGAGATTCATTAGTACACACATGATTAATACTCAAATAAGTAACTCTATTTTAAGCTCCATTTACTAAAGCTGACTCGTTGTGGCTTAGTAATTTATGAAAGGCTATTAAACATAAGCAATTAGGTGAAATAACCAAAGCCCAGATGAGTTTTAGATTTTAAATAATTAATATTGAACTAAAATTACACTCAAAAAGGTTTTCATTCAGTTATTTATGTACAGATGGATTAAGTTAAATAATAATAATGTCCAACTTGCCGAGTTTTCGGATACGGCGGCCAATTTTTAATACGCAGGATATTATGTATATTGCACAAGTGAGTGTACAAACAAGCGCATTCCCTCATAGACTTTTTACTCAAAAAGCGTGAATTTTTAATAACCAAAATTTTTTAATTGCTTGTAGATTTTTTATTCCCTTTTAAGGTAATTTATGTTGAAGTAAGAAGGTCACAATGTTTCCATAGACTGACCAGTAGATATGACATAGGTTTAAATTTCGTATTATGTCATTCTTGTCAGTCTACATTGTTGTCAGCAGAGGCTAAAAGTATACACAATCACGATCAGGTTATGGGCCCCACGGTTCTATCCAAGTGAACTGCAATTGGATGAATATGCTTTTTTTTTTTTTTCGGTGGCAACACTGCCGCTAACACCTGATCGTATTTAGTCCCGAGATTTAATATCTTTTTCTTTGTAAATAACAATAATTGGGCCATTAACTCATCACAAAACATAATTAAACCACGTCAGATGTGTATTTACTTAAGGATTTGTGCATAAAATAGTGAATTTTACGTGTAATTTTGTTTACCTGCTGCGCCGACCGGTTAACGGTCAAGGTCACCGCCGCCGGTTTGAATTGTTTTGATTGTGAATCTTTGTCATTTCTTTAATACCAATAATTTTGTGTTGATTTTTCACGTAAGTAAATAATTTAATTTAATTGTAAACAGACTTACATCCGTCCTAGTGTTTTGTTTCACTTTCGCGTTGAGGTTATTCGGTAACGGATACCCTCGAACACTTTGTCAAACAACTTTTTGGTTTTATTTTATTAGTTAAAACATAAAAATGCCTATAACTACGCGTAGCATGGCCTCTGCTGGTCAGGAAGAGTCTAAACTCGATATTACATTGAGAAAACTCGACCTGACTTTGAAAGAATTGGAGGCATCCAAAAGGTTGGTTGAACAATTGTATAGGGAAAGAGATGACAACGAGACGGAACTATTGGACGCACTTAAAAAATACGATGTAATTAAAAAACAAATGACTGAGCTGCACACGGAACATACATTAGTGTTAGACGAACGTGACAAACTGCAGTCAATAATATCTGGGTTCAGTGAATGCAGCGAGGAGTACGAGCAGGGTCTCAAACGCGTGTCGATCCTCGAGCACGAGCTACAAGAAGCCCACCACCACATCACCCACTTAGAGACCGCGAAACGTGACACCATCGCGTCCCAAACCCATAGTCTGTTCGACGAGCTAGTCGGTAGTGCGCCCAGTCTGGTTTCTACTCCACAAGACATAAGCCCCACGGAAATTATAGACTTAACGAATGATGTAACCTTAAACCGTACCAATGCAATGGGAATTGTCCAGTGTAGTAAAAACAAGTTCAAGAAGTATGTGAAAATAAGTAAGTTTATTAAAAAAACCCAAAAACTTATTAAAAAGCAAAAATGCATGTACAAAAATGTTAAATATATAAAAGAAAGAAGGCAACTAGGTGATGAATTAGATATGTATTCCTTATTATTAGATAAAAATATATCTGAGTATGATAGGGACATTCAGACATTAGAAAAAGAAATTTGTCATTTAAAAAGTTCTTTGCATATTATGACTAAAAGGTATGAAACAGTTAAATGCGAGTATGAAGAACATACTTTGGCTATGAGGTACCTCACAGACTGCAATTCTTCCCAGGAAGAAAAATGCAGTCTGTCTGGTTCTCCACCACCTGCCAATATACAAAATGTAAGCGCCAATAGTTCCTTAGAACAAAAAGATGAATCTGTCAATTCAGAAATTATTATGTTTAGTGATGGTTTAGGAAAAACCATGGGCCAATTATTGAGTGCATACCTGGGACAAAATGTATTTAATTATTGTTTACCTGGACTGACATATAGTGACATGATTAAAAAAATTGTAACACAAACTTTCAATACTAACACCACAATTTTGTTGTTAATGGGACAAAGGGGAAATGTTAACAAACAAGATTTGATAAAAGGTTTTAATTTATTAAATACATTAAATGTAAGACAAATAATTTTGTGTACACTTCCCTACAGCCCCAGCCTGCCACAAGTAGAAAACAATTTAAGGTATAAACTCAATCTGACACTAGACACTTTGACATTTTATAATTCAAGTAAATTTCATTTAATTGACATAAATAAATATTTAGAAAATAAAATGATGTTGACGGGAGATAAGTTTTATCTCAAAAATTATTTTAAGAGACAGATAGCTTCTTCGCTATCATATTATATTAATTTTTCAGTCAAGAAATTGGCTAAACAATCTGCTTTTATTGAGCAGAATCATGACATTATGCATAATAAAACTTTGGAATTAGTTCCAAATAGCATTAATAATAATTCTGATTATAATAATCATCATTTAAACATAATTCTAGGACAATAGAGACAAACTCTTGCAAAACAAATGAAATGTCTTCTTCTTACCTATCAATCATTCACCAAAATGTACAAGGTTTTACTGGAAAAGAACTAGAAATGGAATTATATTTAAATGTTAATAATATACACATTCTATGTTTAACAGAACACTGGCTGAAGGAACATCAGCTAATGATAAGTATGGAAAATTATAAGGTCATTAGTTCGTTCACAAGAAAGTCTGCCATAAGGGGTGGGTCATTAATATTACTTAAGGAAAATTTAAAATCAAAAGAACGTAAAGACGTGGTAGCCCTTTCAAGTGAACGAAATATTGAACTATCGTGTGCGGAGCTAGATCAGTTCATTATTATTTGTGTGTACAGACCTCCCTCAGGTGATTATCACTTATTTGAGTCTATAATGGAAGAAGCGTTAAGAAAGGTGTGTAATTGTAGCAAGCGGATAGTTGTATGTGGTGATTTCAACGTTAACATTCTAGACAACACTCAGAACTCGACAAGGTTCCTCAATCTATTCAAATCGTTTAATTTAAATAATCTCTTTAACGAACCTACTCGAGTCACTGCTACATCAGCTACCTGCTTGGACAATATCTTCTGTAATGTTGAGGCAATTGAAAAGTCAATCATAAACATAATCAACTCAGATCATACTGGTCAAGCTGCAAAATTCGAGCACCAAATGGTTCGCAAACCAAAGAATATTGTGTGTAGACCAATAACATCATATAGATTAGATAGTTTTAAAACTAATGTAAAAGAAAAGGTATCATGTTTAGAATTTAATAATAATGACGTAAATGTAATGTACAGTAGTTTATTTGAAGTAATAAAAAATGAATTTACCAACACATTTAAACAGAAGACTATTGATTCGGGAAAATTTAAACTAAAATTTAGTGACTGGGCAACAACTGGTATTCACAAAAGTAGAAATAAATTGTATGAATTGTATGAAAGAAAAGCGACGTCTGGAGACCCTAATGTAATTGAATACGCTAAAAAGTATTCAAAACTATTTAAACAAATTTGTAATATAGCAAAATCCAATTACATTCGGGCAAAAATAGCCGCGTCTAAAAATAAAATAAAAACCACATGGAATATTATAAATAAAGAAACTTGTAAAGTGAAATCCCGTGATCATACTTTTGAACTAAAAATTGATGACAATATTATTAATGATGACGCCTCCGTGGCTGGTGCATTTGAATCATTTTTCTCAAGTGCTCCTATAACTATCACAAATAAATTAAACTCCTCATTAAATCTTGCTGAGACTCTTTTGACCAGAAGTGTAGATAAGTGCAATATCACTTTTAATTTTCAATATATCAATCATGAGACAATATTAAAGACCTTTGACCAACTTAATGTAAAGAAATCAGAGGATCTGTGGGGTATTTCAACCACTGTTTTAAAACCTATTATATCAACTGTAGCGCCACATTTAGCGATCATATTTAATAATTGTATTGATAATAGCGAGTTTCCCAATCTCATGAAACACAGTAAAATAATACCTTTATTCAAAGCAGGCGACAAAAATGACCCATCCAATTTTAGACCTATATCTTTACTGCCTGCGTTTAGTAAAATTTTCGAAAAGGTTATTTTCAACCAACTGCTCTCTCATTTTACTGATAATAAGATCTTACATAACAAACAGTTTGGTTTCACTAAAGGTAGAAATACAACTGATGCTGGAGTTGCACTTATTAAACACATCTTTGATGCATGGGAACGCAAACATGACGCAATAGGTATCTTTTGTGATTTATCGAAGGCTTTTGATTGTGTTGATCACGGAATTTTACTAACAAAATTGCGACATTATGGTGTCTCGAACAGTTCAATCGATCTTTTGAAATCATACCTCACGGGCAGACTACAAATAGTTAATATTAATGGTACTGACTCTTCTGGCGCCCCCCAATTGATGGGGGTGCCCCAAGGCTCGATATTGGGACCTCTCCTATTCTTGGTATACGTTAATGATCTGCCTTTCTTTACTGAAACCCTTTGTGAGACGGTACTGTTTGCAGACGACACTTCTTTGATCTTTGAAACCAAAAGACATAATAATGTATCTGACGATGTAAGCAGTGCCCTCTCACAAATATTAAATTGGTTCACAAGTAACAATTTGTGTCTCAATACTAATAAAACTAAGTGTGTGAAATTTACTATGCCTAATGTCAGACAGGTAGATACTAGTATTACTGTGAATGGAGAAGTTATCCAAACTGTAAACTCTACTGTGTTTCTAGGATTAACTTTAGATTGTAAGCTCCAATGGGGTCCTCATATTGCGGCCCTGGCAGGAAGACTTAGCTCGGCTGCCTATGCGGTTAGAAAGATCAGATCGATAACTGATGTTGAAACGGCGAGATTGGTTTATTTTAGCTACTTTCACAGTGTTATGTCGTACGGTCTGCTGCTATGGGGTGCAGCTGCCGATATTGAAACAATATTTATCTTGCAGAAAAGAGCCATTCGAGCTATTTATAACTTGAGATCCCGAGACTCATTAAGGGATATATTCAAGGAAATAAACGTACTTACAGTAGCTTCCCAATATATATTCGACAGTATATTATATGTGCGTAACAATTTAGAAAAATTTCCTAAAAAATGCGAGCAACATAATTATAACACAAGAAATAAAGCCAAACTTGCCGTTCCAAAAATAAGACTCGTAAAGGTAGGTAACTCATTTCTGGGGAAAAGTGTGACAATGTTTAATAAGGTACCCCAAGATCTCATAGAATTACCAATACCAAAATTCAAATTAACGATTAAAAAATGTTTAATGAGGAAAGGTTATTATAAGGTAGACGATTATCTTAACGATAAGAATCCATGGTCACCCTAGCCCGCACAATTTTGTATGCAACATAATTATTTTGTTTTATTATTTTATTTTGTAAAAAAAACAAATTTATAAAAAAAGAAAGAAACAATTACTCCTGAGTTTCTTGCTGGTATCTTCTCAGTAGTAATAAAAACAAAATTTTGAACCAGCTCACGAATCATATTCATGATTATTATTATACCTATTATTTGTGACATTTTTTCTTGACATATTATTTAATTTTATTTTATTTTTGTGACATGTAAAATTTGACGTTCATATGTGCTATATAAGAGCCAAAATTGAAAAAAAAAAAAAAAAAAAATAAAAATAAAATACAGTTATGTAGCACTAGAGAGTGTAACAATAATGTCGAGTTCGGGGTCGGGGGGGGTCGGACACAATCACGATCAATTTATTCAGTATAAGATATTTTCTTTTTTTTATGATTGTTTTTTGATGCCTATTTTAAATCTTGTGGTGTCTACCTTTCAGTATTTTATGTGTTTAATATTGCTTTTGCCTTTATTAATTTTGAATGTGTAAGCTATTGGTAGACCTTTTTAAATGAATAAATATCCCTATTCTTTCACTCTCATAGCACGGTGGAACAGCAGCCTGACACGACTGAAGAGATTTAATGGCTTATTTATCCCCAGAGTGTTCATAAAAAAGGTAATTTAAAACAAAGTTAAATTTAAATGACAAGAGGTCATTGTGTGTTTATGTTGCTTGATGAATTTACGAGTATGTTATATAAAACTTACTTTGGAAAACATTTATGTTTCAAAAAAGATAAATTATTTTTAAGATACCTATATTGTTGTATTCAATTATACCAAAAATAACAGTACTTTTGGTAACTTCATGCGATTCATTTTTAGAATGCGAAACATTTTGACCTGTGTAGCAAGATTATGTAGGATTTATAACTCTAAATTATGTACTCTGATAAATGACTTTTAATCAAAGAATGGCGCCACTTGGCGGTAAAACGAGCCTTATCAAAGCCTCCCAACCTAAGTCGCAGGCTGAACACACAATAATCGTGTTTGGGCGTTTAATTAATATGTCTGTCGGAAGAATCCGCCTCTCAAATTTCCTGTGAACGCACGCATACATATTGATATATAAATACATATCCTGGCGAAACTGGGAATGGAGGGGGAAACTCATTTCCTGCGGGATACCGCGCGGCGTCAGTCATCCTACGAATGTTTTTGTGCTTAGTGACGTACAACTTTTTTATTCGTTTGTTTTTATTTACGTGATGTGATCACCGTGAGATGTAAAGTCACTGTGCAGTGCCGAAATTCATTTATATTTATTTCATTCTTATACATTCCATCTTTATTCCTCCAAGCTCCTTCAACTATCATTAGATCAACATAGTAATGATAAATTAGACCAAATTCCAGCTGAATTATCTTGGTTCCAAATATTCACATAATTATACCATTTAAATTCATTTACTATTCTTATTTACTATTCTCTATTTTATAAAAAAAAAATACAATATTTAGATTATTTAGGTTTAGACCATGAGCCAAAAACAACAATGTTCTAACTCAAACCTATTAATTTAAAAAAAAATCAATATAATGATGTGCTAAACATCGATTACAAGTAGTCTAAGTACACATTTGTTATTTCTCTATGGTACACATAATAAATTGACAAATAAAGTGGGGTGTACCATCATTAATTCAAATGAGGATTTTTCCTACATCAATTTTACATTTCCCCTAGTCGATTCAATGGGATCAGTCAACCGCCTGCAATCGGAATAAGAGATGTCACAAGAGAAACAGGCTTATTGCGATGGGATAAGAGTCATAGTTGTATATTCGGTATCACAGTTGTGTAGCTCGTATTGAGAACCATCAACAAGATAAATAGCTGCGCACGCGGCCGTTCGGCCGGAAAGCACCGGATATTGTTAAGAATTCCACACGATTAGATTATCATGGATATTTATTTTCATCCAATAATTTATTCTAACTCATTTGCTCTGCGTTATAAATAAATAAATAATCTCTGAACACTATCCACAAAGCGCCATCTAGCCCCAAACTAAGCATTAGCTTGTACTATGGGTGCCAGGTAACGGATAAACAATACTTATATTATACTTTTGTTTTACATAATATTATATATACATAGAAACACCCAGACCGATACAAACAGACGCATGTTCATGCACACAAAAAAAAAATGTACCGTGTGGGGATCGATCCCGCGACCTCTGGTGCCGACTTCTCGAATACACCAAATTGCTCGGCATAGTAGCAAACATAATAATAATATTACGTAGCCTTTCTAGGCACATTTCTACTAGTTGTGTTAAACAGTTTTTATTATTATTATGTAGATACATTTTAAGATCTCGGGCCCATGGGGACCTGGTCCTTTGAACCATGCGTGGGGCCAAAGCCAACACGCAAAGGCTTTTTTATTATTATTATTATACTAATTGATTTTTTTGTTTAATAGTAGGTATTACTATAATAGTAGGTAGTACCAAAAGAATCACATAAATTTTACTTAGTAAAATATAAATTATAAATACATACAAGCAATATTTATTAACTAATCCAACAATCTCCACATGACATCATGGATTAACATATTATCTAAATCGATCATGTGATAATTAATACTAATTACGCAATTCATTATCCTCTAAGAGATTTATTGCTAATTTAGATTTATGATTCTAATACAATATGTGTTTGACTAACTAGTATTCGGATTTTCACTGGTGTGCATTGTATGATACTCGTATTTTTGTTCAATTAATCGGTACGGTAAGTGGTAGACTTTTTTACAGTTTAGCGTAGGAAAGTCATTAACGATTGCGCTACATTTTTAAATGTAAAAGTATAATAAATATATTTACAAAACACAAATCATTATTAATATTGTTCAAATGTGATGTCCTAAAGGTGTGTGTGACGTACATTAAAAAAAAAATTTTTTGCAAAATAAAAAACATTGCTTTGAATTGGACAGCATGGCTAGCTGCGTCCTAAAGTTATAGGTACATACATATTACATACATAAAAATTACCAAAAATTGCATTATCCTATATACATACATAAACTGAGTTACCCTACACAGAGGAAGCATTATTTTATATTCATAGTGAAAACAATTTAAGTCTTCGTTTAAGCGAGCTTGTACGGAGATAAACCTGTTGTTTAATTTTTATCCACGTTAAACGTACCGAATCTGTTTAAAGCTTTAAATTTGAAAGCTGCTAAAATCCTAAAAGTTTTATATGAGGATTTGTTAAATTAATGCTCTTTGTCTAGCTGGTTTATTTGGAAGCTTAAATTTCGTATGTAAGGTGATATTTTTAATATAATAAAAAAGATAGGTTAAAGAGAGAAAGGGAAGGTTTTGAATCCGATTATATTGGCGTTGCTTTGTTTAGTAAATTAAATGATACAGTTAAATATACGTAGTGCATGGTTGATTTATAGTTAAAGGTATATCATCTGGTCCACCTTAAGCTTAGTGAAGTAGCTCCTCATAATTGTTATAAAGTAAGGAGAAGGTGGTGAGGGTAGCGATACAATTTCCATATATTTTTACTACGTCACACAGTAGTCGGCAAGCGGAAAAAAGTCGAAAATTGGAAGGTTCTAATTCATTAAAATTATCATAGTAGCCTTATTGTAGTATAGTTATAGGATCATAATCACAAAAAAAAATTATCAATTTAATGTTGGTTAAAAGGAAATATGCCTCGTAAGATGATCAAACACGAGTATATTATTTATGCGTAGTTTCTATGCTTGGATGTCTCTTATATATTAGCTGCTAATATCTGCTACCCTTGACATACAATTCATTTCTCTAATGAGGGTTAGTGTTCGGATGTGAATTGAAATTATTGATAAATGACTTAAACTAGGGTACTTTGATAAAAACAATTTTGTTGTTAATTCGAAATAGCTCACTTATCGTATTGGAATCATCAGTTCTCGCTTTTTTGCGTCCCTTGTCACTAAATTTTAACATGCCTATTTTTAAAATATAATATAGTGATCTAGTCGAGATTGTGTTATTAAGTGACCGTGAAGTACACAAGTGTGTCAAGAAACTTGATTACGCTGAAAAATTTAATTATTTCCGCACTCCCATACAAAGCCGACCACTGTGCGTCATACAGATTTTGCTGTCAAAGACGAAAAAAAAGCAAAGAAAAGGTTGGCTCCCAGCCTGCCTGACTCCAAAGGTAGGCACATCACAAGTATGACGTATGTGTCAGCCATCATTCCACTCAATCATATCAGAGGGAATGTCACACACATCTTTTTTCACGACCTTTTTTTTCGGAGGAGAATACTTTTATGCACCATTACCGCAGGCTAGCTAAACCTGCAGCCGTTTTTGGGACTCGAGACTAAAGCGTCCACTACCCACTAAACTTCCTCGGTTTCTCTTTCACACCCAATTGACCGACGAGCCGGTGCCAGCCTTGTGGCTATTGACCACACATGTCATCTACATACCTACAGATAGATAGGACTAGTGCATCTGTACACGGTGTTGCGACACTGCGGTGGGTAATGAGCTGGCGTGAAGCGTGCATCGCCGCGTCCGCGTTAATTTGATAATCTTGTTAAACAAACATTTATTGCACTGTGGAATTAATTTAATGCTCTTAATTATTAGCCACCACTATTCACGGTTGGTGTCAGTTCGATTTTAAATAATCGCTCTCTACTGTGCTAGGTTCTTGAGCGTGTTTTGGACTTCATAAAATCGAATTTATTTTCACAAATTTTTCTTTATGCTATTTTTGTGGCAGTCAGGCTCGCCACTTAATAATAAGTGGCCATTGTAACTATTCCATTAAAGTAAACTAAAACACTTAGGGGTTATTGCTCAATATGCTGTTGCAATAGGACTCCACTGATCTTTAAGCCTTAGATTTCACTAGCGGCCGCCCGCGGTTTCACCCGCGTGGTTCCCGTTCCAGTGGGAATTGATAAAAAAAATTTGCGGATGCCTACGTCCTACCTGCATGCCAAATTTCAGCTCGATCCGTCCAGTGGTTTGGGCTGTGCGTTGATATCTATGTCAGTCAGTCAGTCATCTTTGAGTTTTACATATATATGTATATAGATAGATATACACTGGCTTCCATAACCATTTGCCTGAACCACTGAGGCGTTATTAATAATAACAAAAAATCTACGTTTGAGCGCACCCTATTCTCATAAAATAAATGCAATGATATTAGAATAAATTTTATTCTAATATCATTGAATAAATGCAATAAATACAAAGATTATCTTTACATTTTACTTGCAATAACTTCCACGCTTTAAGGCGGTGTAAAATTGAATGTAACATTTTAAGGGGTCATTTCCGGAGAGGAACGAGATGGTATATTAGGTTAAGCCTTCGGTAGTTTTGAAGACGAGTTATAATTTCGTTCCCAAGGAAAAGGTTAATTAGGGAAATAAGTTCTATTTAACTCGCGAAGTTTCGGGAATTGCGAGATCTGCTTTGACGGGATTCGCAAAGAAGAGAAAATTTTAGGATAAATGTTTATTTTAAAACGAAAACTGTAATTTTGCTGTTCGTTTATAGTATTTATTTTATGGCGAAAAAGGTAAAATTTTGTATGTAGTAGGTAGAAGTTAAAGGATAAATCTGATACTAGGTTTGTGAAACTGAAACCAATTATTAGGTCTCATATACCCAGTAATTTCACTAGCTTCAGTGCCCTTTCCCCGAAACACAGAAGTGCTTGACACACTTCTATTTCGCGAGGAAATATCTGGCACTGCAGTGGTACCCACCTAGACGGCCCAGTACAGGAACCTACTAACTGGTAAAGGTATTTTGTTTGAAAATATACTCCGTAAATAACTATTACATATACCTATTTCTCTTCAATATATTTTGTTTTTGAAAACACAGAGACTGTGCGGATATTGAACCTTTAGTATATAAAATAATAAATATCCCAGGATATTATTCACACAGCGCCATCTAGCCCCAAACTAAGCATAGCTTGTATAGACAACGGATAAACATTACTTAAATACTTTTTTTTTTGTAAATACATACATATTATACATATAAACACCCAGACCGATACAAACAAACATGTTCATGCACACAAATGTTTGTACCGTGCGGGGATCGAACCCGCGACCCTTGGTGTAATAGCCGACTTCTCGACCATTACACCAAACGGCTCGTCAAATATAATCATCGAGCAAGTATAATCATCGAGCTCTCAATACTAAATAGTTTGTACATAAATTATGATGTAGACGCCTGGTTTTAAGTTAATAATTGCATAGTTCTGACACAAACCAAAAGGACTAGAGAATTAGTTAAATGAACGTTCCCAAGTGAGAGGTTAATTTGTTAAAAGCGAGTTCAATTTAACAGTTAAAGTTCAGAAGTCGTGCTGTTAGAGAGCTCTGATTCAACTTAAATGTACTCGAAGTTAGAGTCATTTTAGATAAAATTAGCTTTTCTACTCATATGTGTTCTTAATTAGAAATTAAATTATAACATTGACTGCCTTCGTGGAACAGTGGCTTAAAGCCGTTTATAAGATTAAGATTGTAGGTTCTACTCTTGGAGTCTGGTTGGAAGTGGGACATTTTTTTGTGTGTCCTACAAGGTTGCTTACAAACTCACCACGGAAGAAAATCCTCGAATATCAGAGAACCCTAAAGGTGGAAAGCGCATTGAGCGACGTTTTCTAATGAAGTATGCTGCATCTGCTAACCTATCTTATATTAAACACACCGTCATAACAGTTAAATGTAGTATTAAATATTGCATGCTGATTTAGTTTTACAAACTTTTCCATAACTATCCAGTATTCGTTATACAATCGACAGAACAAAATGACTGATTCATACATAATGGATTAAAACCTGTAATATCGTATAAGGACATCTCTCAAAGTGAATGAAATATAGTCACCGAATACATTTGCTTCACGACAAACGGCTGGAGTCGAACGCAAAACTTCCCGCATGATAAGTGACATTTCACCGCCCAGTTCCTCTTAAATATTCATAGACTACCAAAACTACGGGTAACGTCTAACTGTGCTATGAATTTTCAATCGCTTTCTCACTTTTCGGCGCATTTCTGTCTTCGGGTGCACCACATAGATAAGGAATGAGAAAATGCGATCACCAGACCTCTATGATTGGTTTCGGTGAAACGTAATATCTTCATCCGACTGTCGACTCAAATTTTAAACTGGACTCTACGGTCTTAAGCGTAAAATTGATATTTGAATGCAGTCCCCACCTGTCTGAGGTAGCAAAGTTTATAGGTCTATATTTCAGCGTGTACGACCTGCATATCAGACCGCATCCTGCCCTGGCGTGTTATTGAAAATTCTCGAATTGAATTTATTTATGCGGCACATATTGAGGAGCGTTTTAAAGTTTCTTCGTCGACCACGACCCGCGTGCTGTCGATATCCTTGGCTGTCATCTCTTTCCCTCCATCCGCTTTTTGGTACGAGTGAGGAAGATAAATTGCTTTTAGATTCGCATTTCGAAGTTGGGAGCACTTTTTGAAACTTGTATAATCTATTTGTGGGTGTCGATTTGAATTGTTGCAGCGGAATTATTCTCGAGCAAAAAGTATCAGATGCTTTCAACTGGTGATATTGATTTATTAATAGTAGGAAGAGAAAAATGGGTATAGTTCTCTGGAGGATTGATGCTACTATCCGTTATGAAATGGATGGATTTTATTTGTTACTGTAGACTCCACAGTTTTACTTTTTTAAAGAATTTTACCCCTCTCCGACAATAATTCATTTATTTAAAGTGCAATGAACAGACAACCTCAGGCTTGGTTTTATTTAAAAAAAACTTCTAATTTTAACCACTACCTAATAAATCTTCAGTTTAATCTTCAATCATGATTCCATTTAGTTGAGTCATTTCCATTACAAAAGCTATCATAATAATGCAATGATAACACTTATAAAAAACACTTTACATTCCCGTTTAGCCAATCTGTCAAAAATATATGAACTCAAGACTATGAATGTCCCCAAAGAATACCTCGAAAATAACCATAACACATAGTTTGCTAGGCTTACTTCCATACGTAATTTTATCCATACACAGAAACGCAGACCCGCATCACAATAGCTCAACAGCCCTCTACAGCACAATGTCGCGCTTTCCGCCGAACTCGTTGACTCTCTCCAATCAGCGCAGCGAACAGGCTGCAGTCGCATTATTTCCATATCGGCCGCCAATTAGCTATCAATTACAGAGAACACGCGCGGCGTGTTTACACCATTCGCTACCACACGCTAGGGGTGGAATGATATCATGATCGGGAAAAATTTGTTTCACGAGAGCTGTTAAGTTCTCATGGTTGGAAGGTCAGCTATTTTAGACTTTGTAGCTTAAATTACTAACATTAGACGTAAGAACTCTTGTTACTAATATATGGATCAAAAAGTTATCCGAATAAATGAATTTATTATTATTATTATTAAATTTTTTGAAAAGTATGCTCGATAACTGATATAGTATAATGGTGAAAAGGTCAGCAAATTCAGATGATTTTTTTGTTGAGAGCTATGGATGTTTTAGACAGCAAAAAGTGCATTAAAATGTTTTTAATAAAAACTTTATTAAATTTTATAAAAAATTACAGAACATTACAATGCAAAGTTTGACGAGCCGGGTGTAATGGTTTAAATTACTAACATTAGACGTAAGAACTCTTGTTACTAATATATGGATCAAAAAGTTATCCGAATAAATGAATTTATTATTATTATTATTAAATTTTTTGAAAAGTATGCTCGATAACTGATATAGTATAATGGTGAAAAGGTCAGCAAATTCAGATGATTTTTTTGTTGAGAGCTATGGATGTTTTAGACAGCAAAAAGTGCATTAAAATGTTTTTAATAAAAACTTTATTAAATTTTATACAAAATTACAGAACATTACAATGCAAAGTTTGACGAGCCGGGTGTAATGGTCGAGAAGTCGGCTATTACACCAGAGGTCGCGGGTTCGATCCCCGCACGGTATAAACATTTGTGTGGATGAACATGTCTGTTTGTATCGGTCTGGGTGTTTATATGTATAATAATATGTATGTATTTACAAAAAAAGGTATATAAGTAATGTTTATCCCTTGTCGTGCACCCATAGCATACGCTAATGCTTAGTTTGCCTAGATGGCGCTGTGTGAATAATGTCCAGAGATATTTATTTATTTTTATTTGAAGTTTAAATCACTTAATTTTAAATAATATGTTGTATTGTTTCAAATTGTATGAAATAAACACATTCTTATTTTATTTCATTTTTATAACCGCTCATCCCACTTGCTGTTCGAATCAACAACAATGCATGAGTTGTAAAGCAAAAAACAATTGATTAATAATAATAATGTTACTCCTAGTAGTAACATATGCAAATACTGAAACCATATCAAATAAACTACCCCTCTGGATTACCATAGACATCATTTAAATACCGAGCGATCGCAGCGGTCGCAGCGGTCGCGCGTCATTCGTGCATATTGAACAGCGACCATCGCTGCAACAACGCTTGCACCACGCCATCTGCCGGGCGGCGGAAATAGGCACGTTTTGAAATAAGAATAAATTGACAGTTTAATAAATTTGTGCTATATTTATCGGCGGGGATAGGTACCTACGGACGGCAGAAGATCAACCTCTAAAAAAAGATAACTCTATGTGAAGTTAATAACCCTAAAGCTTAAAAATTGGTTGTAGGACAGATTAGGGTAGTCTGATGAGCTGTTGACTGTGCGTTTTGAAATAAGAATACATTGTTATAATTATGTCATAAACAAAAAGTTGTGCCAGGAGGCAAGTACGTTTTGACGTTTTGTAAGAAGTTAATGCTGTCATTAATTTACTGTATTTGTTTTTACAGACGTACATATTATGCGGTAATAGACCATTAGATGCCACACTTACACGTTTACTTTTTACGTTCAAAAAAAAATAAGAAAATTCATTGTAGAAGTAAAGAAATTAGGTGTATGTTTAATATAATAGTAATTGCAATGTAACAAAATAAAATAATAAAATAAACCCTATGTTCTATTTATCCTCAGACTCCCATCATCAATCGATCGTTTTGTCTCAATTTTCCCAGCATTAGTCGGATGAATATCGCAGGCAGTCGATGCGGTCGCGGTCGCGGTCGCGGTGCGCTCGCGGTTGCACATCTGAACTGCGTACATTGAACGGTTTATCACGTGTAGCAGTTGCAATAATACGTTGTGGTTGAGTTTTAAATAATTATTTAATTTGTTTTATTGGAATTGTTTTGATACTTTTTTTATAATGATTGAACACATAATAGATTACACGTAATAAGTATAAACAAAACAAAAGTATTTCAGAGTGTGTGTCCTAAGAACACGTATTTAATTGGTCCTGTGTGAAATGTGTTCCAAAATGATTTAATATTGATTATTTATTTAGTTATTGTCTAGCGAAATATGCTTCCACAAAATGGGTCGTGAAAGCCAATTATATAAATACAATTGATTACGCACAAATAAAGAATAATCCCTAAAGCCTTTTTTTAAATTATATTCGAACTCTATTAATAAAATAAAAAGTATCATAGTGAACAGTCATTGAAACAAGTGAGTGAGTCGGCCCGCGAGCCAATTTGTCGTCGTCGAGCGCCCTCTGTCGGAACAGCCCGTCAATTAGTCGGACGCAAGTTTTCAACCGTCCAACTGTTTTTAATCCGGCTTGATTCGATTTAAAAATTGAAATCGAAATCTGCTGACGTATCGAGTTCGGTTTTAGATAGAACGAATGTTTTATTAGACTCGCAACACTGGAACGGAATGAATGGTTTCTGTATGAGATGTTTTTTCTGTTTTATTTATGAATAGGTTTTTCAATTTGAGTATAGGGAAATATAGTAAACTGTTGTTTTTCGTTTTTTGTTTCGTAAACACAATTTTTTTTCCTGCCCTATTCCTAATTAATTTGGGCTCGGTGCAATGTTATGTTCTTCGTTTCTATTCATCTTTGTCACTCGTCAACTATGTTTCCTCTCCTTTTTCACTCAATTATCATCTTATTTATCTATTCAAAATACCCTGTGCAATAATTAACCTAAAAATTTAGAGAGATTGAAAGATTATAAGAAACCCGCAAGTAAAATAATGATCATGGGAAAGGTTCAGTAGACACAAAAACTAATAAATCGCTAAACAAAATAATTCAATTCAACAAAAATAACTGAAGTAACCACTCATACGTCCACTGTAACCACAGTTACAGAGACCATATACCTCAGGACAGTCCGTGTAACTACAGTTACATTTTTAAGAATTCGCGCCCGCCGATTGTTTTTTTCTTTTTCTTATCGCTGTGGATGTTTATAGTCTGTAGTGTTGCTGGTTTTTGACGCTCTATGATATGTACCACACCTTATTTCAAGTGGAACATAGCTTCGGCTCATGGCTACAAAAAAAATAAATTGTCAAGTTGCTTGTTGTTTTTGTGGATCAGTGCACGAGTGACTCCAGCTATTTTATTCGAGAAATCATGCTGTAAGTAATAAAATATTATTGTTTTGTATATCAAAATTTTTATAATCTTACATATTTTCATATTTTATAACATTATGTGCGATTCCAGTCAGTTTTTAAGTAAACATTTGGATTAAAAATAGGTTGGTGACTCTGTGTTTTTATTAGTGAATAATTGGAAGATCTAAAAAAGTTCTTATATTATATCGTAATTAAATGTTTTAATATGAAAACTTATTAATATTATAGCCTGGTTATTACCATACTTTCTTGAAATATTCCATATTTCATTCTGGATTTGACAATTTACCATACGTGAACTTCGATTTCACAGATCATGTAGCTTTAGTTTTTATTTTATTTGTAATATTTTTGAGATGATTTATAATGGGATTTTGGTTCCAAATGAAAGGCCATTAAATTACCTAAAACCGAAAATTGTTTTAATATTGTAAACGTCAAAAATATCTAATAAAAAAATATTTAAATTGAAAACTAGGACAAAATTAGCATTTCTTAAAGTTCACTGTAAGATCATTAATAGAATATAATGTTAAAATCAAACATAACTATTGCCTAAAAATGGTCAACTAATGAGCCTTTCATTAGTATTTTTCATTTTGCGATATTTGAGTTATTTACTGAGTAATAAGCATTTATTTAGCATACGTCTCCTATCGATTTTATTTTGCGCGTATCACGTGACTCGCGGACTGTCCTGACAACCTAGCGAAACGCGCGCGGACGTTTGAGTGGGTAAGAAAAATAACCTCCGAAATAAACTCAAACATTTATTCAAAGAGACCTAATCCTTTGAAATCTAGGCACTACAGCCTGTACCAACAAATTCCAACATAATTGATTCTCAAAAAGACCAACATGTTTCTTTACCGAATTTCCTTGAGCGAAGGCCCTTTGCCGAAACGTCTATTAGTGTCGATACGGACTTATAACGAGTGCGCAGTAAATCTGTTTGGTTGAGTCGAGTTTGGTCGAGTGCTCTCGAACGAAAGACCACTTGGAGCGAGGCAGCCAAGCGGCGGGGGATATACAGACTGGCGATACTCTTGCGATATTACGATTTCACGCCTTGATTGATCGTTATCGTAAATAAGATAACTCAATTTCGTCCTAGCTAGCGTGTATCAGTTGGCAAATAGGTATGCTGATGGTAAGAACCACTCCCTACAGCCTATTCTAAAAGAAACTTAGTAATCAGGAAGTCAGTTAGTTTCTATGTAGCAGGTTTCTCAGGTGTAAGCAATAGTTCTTGTAATTGCATAGTAAACTGTTTGAAACAGTATGTATTAAGCCTAATGTTATCTATCATGCATAATAGCAATACACTGCTACGCTACATGTGCTACGAACTGTTCGTAGCAAATTATGCTACGGTTATTTATCGAAGTAACTACAATGACTACGTCGCCTACGGATACTGGAGAGGAGATACATTAGTTTGTTGATGTTATTATATCAACTTTATGATTAGAAAACACAATTTTGGAATCGCCAATATTATGACTGCGATATTAGGTACTGTTAATTAACATAATTTAAAAGTCATGCCTTTTGCAAGAATGCTAATGTAAAATTGTTTTTGGAAATGCTAGACTTGTAAGTTAAAAGGCCAAGGGCTTTACATAGACCTCGACCTTTTTTTTGCCTTTTTCCTGATGGGATTTTATTTTATTTTGCACAAACGAAAAAATTAATTTTTAAATTCACACTAGGTAACACCCAGCAGAAAATTTTTAAACTATAATAAGCCGACAAAATTAAAAAAGTAAAATAAAAACGCTCATCTCGTTTTAATATCGTAACTAAAACGTTTCAACATCGTTCTCACACCGTCGCACGTCGACACCGTGCGAGGTGAGGCGCGGTGAGGTGATTATTTCTAAGCGGCGCGGGCGAGTGCTCGGCAAACACTGCGGCCGCGGGTTCGAGGGCCGGTGAAGTTAGTTTGTGTTGCTAACTAGCGGCTGATGAGGATACGTGGCACCTGATGGTATATTATGTAGTGATATATGGAGTTAACGTTAAGCCTAAAATTTTATATTCAAGGCTAATGCCATTTTTATGAGATGATGCTGCTACGATAATAATAACCGATAAGTCTACGGATGCAATTTTTGTGTTATGTATAACAAAAAAAAATTGAAACGCAAATCCAGCGATTGACTACTACAATTCCAGACGTTACTGAAAAGAAAAGAAAAGCGGAATTTATTTTTTCTTATCATCTATACTAATATTATCTATACTAATGTTATAAAGAGGAAAGATTTGATTGTTTGTTTGTTTGAATTGAATAGGCTCCGAAACTACTGAACCGATTTGGATAATTCTTTCACTGTTGGATAGCTACACTATCCCCGGTGAACATAGGGTACTTTTGATCCCGGAAATGTGGGGGGAAGAGGGGGATATTTTAAAAAAGAAATAACGCGCGGGTGAAACCGCGGGCGGAAGGCTATATACGAGAAACGCGAAAGTTTGTAAGTATGGATGGATGGGCGTTTGTTACTCTTTCACGTAAAAATTACTGAATTGATTTCAATGAAACATTACAGTAATATAGCTTATACATCAGAACGACACATAGGCTACAATTTATAAAGATATTCCCGCGGGATTACATCCTATAGTTCACGCGGGCGAAGCCGCGGGCGGAAGGCTAGTACTTTATAAGAAAAAAATAAATTCCGCTTCTCAGCAGAGTGATTTAATAATAGGACTTTACTTACAAGAACCATTACGATTGGCTTAAAGCTGGACCTGTAATCTCAAATTATCCGGAAACAGAAATAAGAGACTCGAATAAGATATATTATGGTCTAGGGCTAGCGCTTTATGCTAGGTAAAAATATCTCCTTGTTGATAGTAATTGTAAAAGGGAAAACAATAATGGTTATGAAAGAAAATATTTTCTTTCCTCGAATAAAACGTAACACAAAAAATAAAAAAAACAGACAATTTATGTCCCCCATGACACCAGGAAAAACAAGAAAATCCGTAAGTAACATGGCTCGAGTCATTAAAATCCCATCACCGCTCTACCGTTAATACATCGCCTGATGCGTGCTATACGCACATCGCTTGTTGCGACGGAGATTCCCTCTTACGGAAGAAATCGACGGGAAAATTACCCCAGTTCCCAGAGTACCATTGTGGGAACTCGAATGGATATCGTCTGCTTGTCAACAAGTTAAAATTACATGGATATGTGAATATGAATTTTCGCGGCCCTTAAAAGTCACATGCATTCCATATTCTTTGAATAAGACTCGTTCGAGTTCGTTTCTGTTTTATTAAGTTTATCCAAAGATGGCTGAATGTGTCATTTTGAATCGAGGTAGAGACAAATTGAATTGCTCTAAAATTTTGAAATGTGTTCTGGATTATAGGTTATTCAGAACAAATACTTGGTTAACAAGCAGTATGCTTGTAATAGGAAACGTATTTTAGTAATAAAAATATTTCACGCTACCACTTCTATCCGTTGTCAGGGGTTTAATTCGTTCATCCGTAATTTTCTATTTTTTTAATTAATCTAGTTTCATAATAAGTAAGTGCCACGTGTTTACAATCTTCTCCTTTCTTTCGGAGTGTAAGTGAGGTCATCTTGATTGCCTCCATAAAAAAAAAATAGGCAGTAATGATCTAGTAATATCAGGACGTAGCTTGTTTGCCTACTTCTGTCGTAAAAAAAATGCTTTGAGTAAAAATAAGATGTCCTTGTTTTTCCTAAGCGGATTTTCGTACAGAAGACATGTTCGGAAGCCGAAATAATGATTACCTAGTCACGAGTTTCCATGGTAAGCCATCGCAAGAACAGTGTCTGGGTAATCGCGTCCCGCCGACAAATACGAACTTTATTCAAATCACCGACGATTTATCTGAGTGTAACGGCAGCCTAGTTAATTTATTTTTGTTTTGAGACGACGCTTGTTCCAGATCCTCTGAGCCATAATAACGGGATTCGGGGAAAATAAGGCGGGATGAGGGAATATTTTGTGATGACTCGTCTAATTCGTGAGAGGGAATTTCTTAAGATCCAGACCAATAAAGCACTAGATCCTACAACGTACCTACTAACAAATATTCAGACAGTGAAAAGCACTTTTATGTCAAGTCCTATGTGTTACCTAATTCGGTAAAGGATGTCTAAATGTAAAGCTTTTGTCAAAGGAACGACTGGCGTTTTATAACGGTGAGTAAAATTTGTAGAAATAAGGTACATACATCACAATGTTGTTTTATTTAGGTATTTATGTTTAAAAAGAGAACAATTAAATTTTTTATTTGCCCATTTCTTGCCACTCTTTGCATACTTTCATATTCTTTCAAAATGGGCAACACATTTTATACCTTTATAGTCGCAGGTATCCATCAGCAGTAGTCATCACTTACAGATGTCAACAGAACAGTCTACATCCCTCTTTAAATAATAAATATCTTGAATAAATAAATATCTTGGGACATTATTCACACAGCGCCATCTAGCCCCAAACTAAGCATTAGCTTGTGCTATGGGTGCTAGACAACGGATAAACATTACTTATATACTTTATTATAATTTTTTTAAAGCATATTGCCTGCTTAATGGCGATATTAATACAAATATATTAGAAAAAATTCAATTTGTCCAGGTATCAGGCGGGACTCGAACCCACGTCCCTCGCTGTCCGGGCGAGTGCACTACCAACTATGCTACCGAGACCTTAGTGGACCCGTTGAATTTCTTCTAGTATTGATTTACGCTACGGCAGCGCCATCTCTTCAACGTTGCAGTAATTACTACTTACAACATCCGAATGGAATACTTTTACAAGTATTTACCAATCTTTGAGAAGAGATTATTTTTACATTATTCTTTATTATAATTTTTTTAAAGCATATTGCCTGCTTAATGGCGATATTAATACAAATATATTAGAAAAAATTCAATTTGTCCAGGTATCAGGCGGGACTCGAACCCACGTCCCTCGCTGTCCGGGCGAGTGCACTACCAACTATGCTACCGAGACCTTAGTGGACCCGTTGAATTTCTTCTAGTATTGATTTACGCTACGGCAGCGCCATCTCTTCAACGTTGCAGTAATTACTACTTACAACATCCGAATGGAATACTTTTACAAGTATTTACCAATCTTTGAGAAGAGATTATTTTTACATTATTCTTTATTATAATTTTTTTTTTTTTTTTATAATTTTTTTTTTTTTTTTTTTTTTAAAGCATATTGCCTGCTTAATGGCGATATTAATACAAATATATTAGAAAAAATTCAATTTGTCCAGGTATCAGGCGGGACTCGAACCCACGTCCCTCGCTGTCCGGGCGAGTGCACTACCAACTATGCTACCGAGACCTTAGTGGACCCGTTGAATTTCTTCTAGTATTGATTTACACGTAAGTAAGTAAGGATGTTGTAAGTAGTAATTACTGCAACGTTGAAGAGATGGCGCTGCCGTAGCGTAAATCAATACTAGAAGAAATTCAACGGGTCCACTAAGGTCTCGGTAGCATAGTTGGTAGTGCACTCGCCCGGACAGCGAGGGACGTGGGTTCGAGTCCCGCCTGATACCTGGACAAATTGAATTTTTTCTAATATATTTGTATTAATATCGCCATTAAGCAGGCAATATGCTTTAAAAATTATAATAAAGAATAATGTAAAAATAATCTCTTCTCAAAGATTGGTAAATACTTGTAAAAGTATTCCATTCGGATGTTGTAAGTAGTAATTACTGCAACGTTGAAGAGATGGCGCTGCCGTAGCGTAAATCAATACTAGAAGAAATTCAACGGGTCCACTAAGGTCTCGGTAGCATAGTTGGTAGTGCACTCGCCCGGACAGCGAGGGACGTGGGTTCGAGTCCCGCCTGATACCTGGACAAATTGAATTTTTTCTAATATATTTGTATTACTTATATACTTTTTTTTTTGTAAATACATACATATTATACATAGAAACACCCAGACCGATACAAACAGACATGTTCATGCACACAAAATGTTTGTACCGAGCGGGGATCGAACCCGCGACCCTTGGTGTAATAGCCGACTTCTCAACCATTACACCAAACGGCTCGTCATAATCTTTCATAAATAAAAATCTTTTCGTAAATGTTGCGACAGCTGGAGCTGTATCTCTAGATAGCAACTTTCTACACGCACGATCTTTAGTCGCATCGACAACCACGTATGACAAGATTTTTTTATCTGCGTCAAACGTCATTCACAAGTGATGAGCCTACAATGACTCAACATACATTTTATTTCATTCGGTAGTTAAAAGTCTTCCCTGTTCGGTTCCCGGCGAGTGCATAGCACACGGCGAGCACGCAGCGCGCTTGCAGCGAAGAGGCCGACTCTACTGAAATCTGAAAAATCCAGCGCTTCAATGACTCGAGAGCCTGGATTAGACGGTAGGGCTGCTGTTGCCTGTTACGCTTCGGCAGATATATTATTTAGATTGAAGTGATAAATGTATTAACCATGAATTTTTAAGTGTGATGGCTTTTATATAAGAAGATACTGCTAAGAATTTTTTATATAAGGAAAATAAATTATTATAAGGAAGATTAGGTATTGTGATTTGAAAAACTATTTATGCTGTAGAATTTGTGATGCAGACACATATTTTGTCAAAAGATGGAAAGACTAAGAATGCTTAGACTCATCAGAACCGTCACAGTTATGACCCATTCCAATGAGAAAAACTATATTTTTTTTTGTTATTATTGCCGTTTAAAAGCAAATAGTGTATAAGGTTCATGTATTTAAATATTGATCATAGAAATAAAATAGTTTCTATTCTACTTAATTATCAATAAAGTTTAACAATACCAAAATATCTTTTCTCTTTAAACAGATACTTTTTCATATTATTTCAATTATTATATTTATTATATTATTTTCATATTATCTCATAAAGTTATTTAATGAAATACGACATTAGAATTAAAAACAGCTTTTACACCAGCTTCACAAACTACCAACATGTAATCTACCACGTTTACTCTAAAACTCTCTCTATTTAGAAGCCCAATGTCGCAACCCTGCCACCAAATGCATAGGTGTGTGTACACACGGCGGACGCTCGCAAGCTGACTGCCTCTGCCTTCAATATTCACGGCCTAGCTTACAATACTCCAGCTGCCAACCCTGATTTTCATCCCGCCCATTATCCCTCACTCCAATTTCAATCTTACGTCCAACGCATAGAGTCAAATACCGCTTGGACGCATGAACATTTAAATTGGGAGATACTCAAACACAAACATGCATAATGCAGTCGTGCTCACCATTTGCGGCTTTATTTGCAGAAGGGTAGAGTGCCAATTCGAATGAATGGAAGCAGGAGTGTTTTGGCAAAGCGTTGTTGTTTGATAGTGCTTATTTTACGAGCTATGATCTAGTGATAGTTTGGATACAATTAGGTTCTATTATAGGCTATTGTCGGCTGAAGCCTACAATATCAAGTGCTTCGACAAGTTTCTACTCTGTTATACGCGTGGTGGCCGCCTCTTATGTTGGAAAATGAAATAGGTGAGGATTTTTATCTTTCAAAGCTTAAACCATCTCTAAGTTTCAAAGTAAGCACAACACTATAAGTGTAACATCATAATGTTTCCAACTTTATTATTTTGGTATTTAATTAAAAAGAATACGTCATTGAGAAAATTATTAAAGACAAAAAGACTTACAATGATAGGAACTGTTTTAATCAATGACTTGCCAGATGTAGATGTGTGATTAAAAACTCAAAACAATTGAAAACAAAGCTGTTACATACGAAAATCAGCCCTAGCCCTAGAAAAAGATGTTTTTCAAATAGTTGGCATGTAAATTAAAATTGTAAAACAGCTTTTTAAACAAAAATTTAATGTGTTTCAGTGAAAGCTATAAAGTTGTAATAAAATAATAGATTAATAACTACCCCGAAACAAAAAAAAAAGAATGAAACTGATAAAAGTACATTTTTTTTTGTTTTTACCCACCTACACAACATGTACTTACGCTCATGCGCATTTCGTAAAATCTTATTATTCGAATATTACAATTAAATAGATTACCTATTTAACTATTTAGATGACAAAATATGATAAGCTTTATATCAATTCAACATAAACAACTAATTCTAATGAAAACATTTCAATTAACGCTAATGTTAATGCTTATTGTTGCACATAACGGGCGCGTTTTCAAACTAAACTGCATTTTCAAATAGTAAAATTAGCATTATGCAATGAGTTAGACGGTCATAATTGCAATAATAGCAAATGTTTACAAGCCATTATCAAAATTAATGGTTTGTGTTTCGCTGTTTGGATATCGCATCAGCTCACATGTTTGTTTTATAGTTTTGAGAGGATATATCGATTAATGCTAGTTGTTTACATAAATACAAAGCGAGATAGAGATTATGTCTTATGTATGGACTAATGAACGACTTTAGGAAGAACGTCTGTGTTCGAAAAAACCGACAAAAATTTCGACAAACCCAGGAATTGAACACACGTACTTACAAGAGCATCGAGGTTTTTGAAGTGAAAACTTCTTTAGCGGCGTTGTGCACTTTTTTTGTACATATGGGGAAAAAATGTTAAACTCGCGTCAGGATTTATGTGTCACGTGACCTGATCGAAAATCCATATAAAATTTGAAGTCCGGACACGTGTTTTCTACAAACTTATCTGTTCCGGTGGCCAAAATTGGAACTACGTGATTGTAATTACTTGATCTCGTTCAAACCAATTTTCAATGGAAGTTTGCATGGTAATGTACATCATATATATTTTTTAGTTTTATAGTTCTCTTATTTTAGAAGTTAGAGGGGGGGTGACCAACATTTTACCACTTTGGAAGTGTCTCTCGCGCAAACTATTCCGTTTAGAAAAAAATGATATAAGAAACCTTATTATCATTTTAAAAGACCTATCCATAGATACCCCACACGTAAGGATTGGATGAAAAAAATTGTTTTGAGTTTCAGTTCTAAGTATGGAGAGCCCGCAAAATTTATTAATATTTTTCTATTTTTGTATGAAAATCTTAATGCGGTTCACAGAATACATCTACTTACTAATTTTCAACAGTATAGCGCTTATAGTTTCGGTAAAAAGTGGCTGTGACATACGGACGGACAGACAGACAGACAGACAGACATGACGAATCCATAAGGGTTCCGTTTTTTGCCATTTGGCTACGGAACCCTAAAAACAAGTCTTATTTACTAAAATAAACGTTCTCCCTTTATTTTAACTTGGCAATTCCGTTTTCAACGGCTGAGAGCTTTCGACCACCAAGTGCGTAATCACATTTGGCAGGTCCACCTGACTACGGCGAGGAATCAAATTGAGATTGGCATTATTTGAGCGGGGTCAGCCGGTCGAATTGGGTCAATTAGCGACCGGCCGTATACTGTACACCACATATCAGAGCCTTTGAAAAACAAATGGAAAATTTAAGAGTAGGTACCACCTACCTAATGGTTCAGACATGATTAGATTTGACATTGTATGATGTCTCCAGTAAAATGTCACCTGTCGAGATTTTTTCAAGATGATAATTGATGAAAATATGACCTTCGGGTAGAATTGTAAATTGTATCATAATTTAAATTGGCATTTGATGAAGGTGAGGTTGATAATTTAAAAAAAAGTGTTTATATTTGGAGACTAATTTTGTAAAGATATCCGAGTTAAATCAGTTTAAATATATCCGTATCGATATAGTGTTAAATAAATATGCTTATTTTGTTTCTGATAACACGAATATCCTAGTATCGTGTTCCTATTTTGAACAACCTTAGAAGACCTTAGAAGATTAAATAATATTAGAATGGATGCACAAATCCGTTGCACAAATACAACATGTTATAGTATTAATACAAATAAGTTAAATGACAAATCACAGCACAAAAACTGGTTTTTGTTCATTTAAAAACCTTACATAATGACCACGTTATTTAATATTTTATTGTGATAAAAATGAAGCAAAGAGGAGGAATATAAAAAATCAAATCCAAACCTACATATTGCTTGAAGTGTTTCTGTTTAAGTTAATTTTGAATATACAATTTTAATAAAAATTGGGGTTATTAAAATTACGCTACCAATAATAACATTTTCATTCTTTGAAAGAAAAAATAGCTATTAAAACAACAAAAAATTGGGTACAGTAAAATTATTACTGTTTCCAAGTTACAAATTGTTTTCTTCAAACTTTATATTTCTTTCTTAAAGGCTTTTTCATTATTTCCTAGTTAGTCAAGATTATACAAAGGCTATTCATATTTAAATTATGTGGCGACTTTCAAAACATTTTTAAAGATACTTTTACTGAATTTATAGTAGCCATTTAAACAATAATGTTTCGAATTTAATATATTATCTCAAGTTCAAATATTCTAATTTATATGGACTCTAAAGGATCGCTTTCGAGGCTTCAATATCAAGTTGAATTGAACTACTTTAGTAGTAGTTATAATATTATAAACGAAATGTAATATTGTTATTTTCAAATATAAGCTTTCATCTTTAGTTATAAGGTCGTAACGACAATTACCTACAGGTTAATTGATAGTTAATTGATTTCTATTATACTTTATAGTATTGATAACTGTTAATAAATCTCATTTTATTAGCAATCAAGCTGTATTTATATTGTATTAAATTAAATTTGAGGATTTTCGTTATAATTTTGTGCAAAATGTTCACAATGTACAAGACAATGGATTTTTTAACCCATTTTCAAGGTATTTATATCCACACAGTGCCTTAAATCAAGACTCCAATTTAAAAAAGCTTAAGTACCATGTGTGCCAGACACCGATTAAACAAACTTAAATAGGTACTTTTTTTTGTAAAAAATAGAATATCATACATATTGCTCAAAGTAAATGTCTAGACTAAATAAAACTAACATTTTCATGTTCGAATGCACGACCACGAGCGCAACCATAAACTCTTCAAACATTACACCAAACCGATTGTAAAATTTCTCATTCATTCTTTCTTTGACAAAACTTCAAGCATAGCTGACAGCTAGTTTTCCACAAATCTTCAGCTACTCTTTAGTAACCATTACACACATACATTCCATATGACACGTCGTTATCACAAACGCATCTGACGCGTCCCACAAAATTCTCCAAGTACACAACCAACTGATTCGGCATTCCGCTCCCGTCCCGGGAATATTTCCATAATCCCGCGGGAACTCGCCCGCGGCACTCTTTAAGTATCCAAGCCTTTATTTACCCGGTAAGAAAGCATTAAATTTGGGACAAACGTAATTAAATTCCGACAATGCTGTTCGATTATTCTTAGGGAGTGTTGGACTGAGATCGATGTAAGAGAGGAATTAGTAAGAGGAATGATCTCATTATTTAGATTTATAGAACGCGGAAGTGAAATATTTTGACGCCCAACATGGTGCAAGTGAAATAATTTTTATCAATTTCTGCAGAAATAAAATATAAGAGTTGTTTGTTAATAAAAACACGTTTTATTCGGATTGGTTTTTTACCACTTTTTTATTTCGTCGCTTATACAACAATACCGCGTAAGTTTAAAAATGGCCATATGACGTTTTATACCTCATTGGATAGATCTTTTCATCCTGCATCCAATAGCGTTAAATAAAATTTCGAAATTAGCCAATCACCGCACTTATTTCAATAGAAACGGCACCGCGCAAGTCGCCGAAGGAGTAAAAACCGCACAAGTCGTCAGTTCGCCATATTAACTCGTGTTGTAGTGAGCCCACGCTGCTAAGAAACGTTTTTTTTCTTTAATTTTGACTGCTTTATCAACAAATCTCTTCTTCTGATTTAAAAAAAAGGATGCTAACTCAATTAATCGTATCGTATATTCGTGTTGATGACTCCTTTTCCTCTTGGAATGATATTGTTGCCGGGGTGCCTCAGGGTGGCGTCTTATCTCCTCTGCTTTTTTCAACTTTTTATAATAGTATCACTCATGATCTCTCTTCTTCCTACCATCTCTATGCAGACGACCTACAACTTTACTCTAGTGGCGATCTTGAAGAGCTCCCAGGTGTTATTGAGGGCATCAATACCGACTTGACACGAATCTTAGACTGGAGCATCTCGTTTGGGCTCAAGGTGAACCCCCAAAAAACACAAGTCATAATATTAGGCGGGTCACGTCAAATCACAAGGTTTGACTGGGGTTCTTTACCACCAATTGTGCTTGACGGTGCCCAGATAGCTTTTAGCCGAGTAGTTAAAAACCTTGGGGTATATATGGGCAGAACTTTGACGTGGGATGTGCAAGTCAAGGAGGTTAGCAGGAGAGTGTTTGCTTCGGCAAGTTCCGTTAATAGACTCCGCAACTTTTTACCTATACCCACCAAAATTGTTCTAGTGCAGGCCCTTTTACTGCCTTTGCTCGATGACGCTGACTGTTGCTGTATTGACCTTTGTGAAGCGTCTCTTAACAAGCTAGAGTGATTGCAAATGTTTTGTATACGTATTATCTTCGGCCTACGTAAATATGATCACGTTTCGGAATACCGACCTCAGCTTGGCTGGCTTCCAATACGACGTCGCCGCGATTTGCATGCTCTTAGCTTACTGTTCTCCATTCTTTTTAACCCTTTATCTCCTCTCCCTATCTTAAAGAGCTGTTTCATTTCTTGCAATCCACCAAGGGTCTTGATCTGCGTTCATCCCGGAAGTTATATCTAGTCTTTCCTCCTCACTCCACTCAGTTCTACTCTCAATCCTTCACTGTTTATTCTATTCGCCTGTGGAATTCTCTCCCCCTTTCTAACGTGAATCTCAGACACTTCCAATTTTCAAATATCGTGTTAAATCCTACTTTCTTTCTCTCCGCTGACTACTGCTTGAGTGTTGTCATTTTTATGGTCTATCTTGGTTGAATGTTTCTATTGTGTGCTACCCGTGAATCTGATACAATTCGCCGACCCTACCTAGCGTGGGATAAGGGCAGGGAAATGATGAATAGAATTCCACAAAAATGAAATGGTTTAGCAAAGGAGCATAAGACAAGAGTTGCAATAAATAAAATTCAATGCATACAACCACACAACAAGTAGTGACATCTGTATTGCAATTTTCGAAACAAACGTTAGTCAAGATGCGCCACCTAGTGGGATGCGTCTGCATCAGGTCATTTAGCATGACGTAAAGCCCCTTGCTTCTATGAAAAAGGATTTGTTTGTATCATAGCCGATAGAGGGCCAGCGAGGTTCTTACAACAACAAACGAGTCGAGGCTCTGTGGTTCTCACAGTTTCGAAGAGATGGCGCTGTTCTACAATTGTTTTTATTTTTACATTCGTAGCCTAGCGGACATGACGTCGTTAAATTGAAATTTTGCAACCGAATAATACTTTTGTAAATCATTGTTAAACATTAATTTTATTCATTGCAATAAACAATAAGCAAAGTGATAGAAATTTTGGATTAGTAAATAAATAAAAAATCGTTGACCAGTAATTTTATACCGAAATCAAAACAAAACTTTGACTGTACTATGCTTTTCTTTTATGATCATTAATTACAGAAGATTATTAGTTACAGAAGATTATAATGGATAATTATCCATGGTTTTCAACAATATTTTTTAGAGTTTATTCTAGATTTTGACCAAATAAAAAATATAAATACATAGTTGTCATTATGAGAGTTTCAAGTAGTGGCAAGCATCGTAACTATAGGAATAACATACCAATAACACGATTAAAATTACTTATTACTTGTCGTCAGGTTTCGGTTCCAGCCCTTTAAATAAATATAATAAACATTACATCTATTTAATAAACACTTTGTAAATGTCGTAGATATTTTATATTCTTTACATTGAAAAAAACAATAAAACTAACTGAATTATTAAGACTCAATTAACTCATCCAAATAAGTTACTATTCTCGAAATTCATCATTAAAAGCGGATACTTGTACTTGCAAGAGGGATAAGTAATTACGGACGTTAAAGTTGAAAAGTGGCCGGGAAGAGCAACTTTCCACAATTGGTATCAGCTAAGAAATAACTTAGTCAAGTTCTGGCTACGAGGCAGATCATTTTAATTAAATTCGTTGGGAAACTTTGCATTCGACTTTTGTAATTGAGTATCGTCTGTAAGTATCTTTAAAGCAATTTGCTTTATAAATGGTTTTAAGTAACTCATTTTCGTCGAGTTGGCGGTTAAGTGAACCAACTGTATATTTTTCTTAATGTTGGAATAGCTTATCATAATTTTAATTTATTTCCATTATTTTAAAAGACATACCACATTAAACAAAATAATATAAACTGCAATAACTGCTAAGGAAAAGTACTTGAAAGCGCCACCTAACGGTAGAGATTGGAACTTTCAAGCGGCGTGTTCACATTTTCTCTCGCCAGTACGTAGTTCAGAAGCATGGTTGTAGGTGGCGCTGTAATGTAGTTCAAGGTTTAAGAAAATAGCCCGAGGTGGCGCTAGGCAATTTTGTATTAAAGCAACACTTTTCGTCAGCCTATCTTACTTTTAATTGTAGTTTTCAATTTTTTAAATACTAGGCAAACAAAGCCACGTAAGCAAGCAAGTAAGTAAATAATCACAATTTAAATATTAAACTGGCGCCCAACGTGGTACCGTAAGAAACAATAGATGTAAAAGATACGAAAAACATAATAATATTCTCACTTCTATAATAATAACATTATGTGACTGTTTTCGAATTAAGTTGATTGAAAGGTATTATGTTGATTTTGTAGTATAAAAAGTTTTATGTAGATAATAATAATAAATGAACTCTTACTACAATTATTCGTTCTTCTGAACCATCAAAATGTTGTAAACTTTTTTTTAATAAGATGTGACAAACAACAATGTTAACTTTGCTATACAGTAACACATTAAATGTTATAATTCAATAAAATTAAATTTATTTTTCATTCAAAGAATCCTGAAGAGTTTGTAACCTTGGCGGTCATGCTCGCTAAAATGTGCTTGGGGTGGTGGCGTTATGTGTCGGGTGGTTACATTCCCTCTAATATGGTTGAGTGAAATTATGGCTGGCACATACGTCATACTTGTGCTGCAGGTGCCACCTTTGGGCACTGGTCTTCCAGGGCTCACGGATTTTTCTCGATTATAGTCTCATTCTTATACTTTATACTGTATGGCTTGGTATTCTAAAACTAATCAGTAATTGTAACAAACAAATTGTAAACAAACATGGCGATGAAAAAGAGTAACTGTCGAGTTTCTTGCCGGTTCTTCTCGGCAGATGACTGCATTCCGATACCGGTGGTAGAGTCACTCTGTAATTGACGATTCATAAATACTTGATACAAGTTTACATGAATAAAGAATATTTTGATTTTTGATTTTTTTTTTTTTTTTTGACAAATGTATTTTTTTAATAATTCTTATTTTGAACGAAATAAAGTAGTTTGTAAGCGCATTTTTATAAACTTACGTAAATGACCTTCATAAATAACACCGACAATGAGATTTAATAAATGTTACATTTCGCCCGCATAAGTTCATGCACCATCCGTTCTTTTAAACAGATATTTCAACAGACGGGCCTATTCACCTTTCGAGGTGCATTCAAGTGCAGTCTCGTTCATAATGAGGTTTGTCTGAGTGCCTCACTGCTCGCTGGGAATCCACCGTATTACATTACCCTCATTGTCTGCTACGGTTTGGGATGTTTTACCTGAAAAGAAGCAAAATAATATAATTAGCTACGAATGTAAAAATTATTAGATTTTCTTTTATGTCTACTAGTTGAACGCTATGAAAATGACGTCTGTTCTCTATGTATATTTTTTGCAACTGACGAAACAAAATTACTACGCCATGGCTACGTATCCAGGCAGTTATTATTTGAAATGTAGGTATGTATGGGCCCTAACTCACTTGATGTTTAGCAACGTTGCCAATTTACACATTTTCATATTATTTTCTTGGATAGGTACGTCGCCATATGCCAGGGCTTCTAGTGTCATCAAATAAAAAGACTTGTTAATTAGAGGCTTATGTCTACTCATTACTGAATGGAATAAGTATAAGATACTGATTCTATGGTTACACCATTATCCACAAACCCGAAGTTTAAAAAAAAACTACTCGTTTCACTCATAACGTGACGAAGTCGAATCTCAACCGTGCTCTAATTACGTGCAAATCTATGCCTCCCCTAAGACCTAGCTGATCACTAGTTGCTGGAAGGATGAGCGCTCCCGCGGGAGACGTGTGATCGGCCCGAGGGAGCGCCGATTGAAACTTGAAGCGTGACGTCACTTTGATGAGTCGATGCGTGACGCTCGGGGACTGATAGTTTGAGAGCCAAAGGTTTTATTTAGTGCGTATCATAGTATGTTTAGTCTTTTTCACATATTTTGTAATAGTTACACATTTGCGTTCATGATAATGACTGTTTAGTACATTTTATTAGATTGGGTTTTTCTATGATGTATGGTATGTACCTATGTTATGTTAAACATTTGTTTGGAACTTATAGTGCAGCTGCTATTCAGTGCACATATCTGTACAATAAAATTTAGTAACCCATGCATGAGCAATCAGATGATCTTGTAAACTTTTCAACTTTAAACAGGCAATATTAAAATTTCACAACACTGAACACCACCAAGACAATACCATTTTTAATCCAATCTCGCCTTCCTTAAAAATTCACCAAGACCACTCCACAGAAAGGGGTTTGAAGATTTTTGTATGGAGGCTGGCTTACCTTGTGGTACGCCATTTTGATTTTTTTTCAAAATAGCGTTCACTTAAAATTCTATGAAAAATCGATGCCTTACATTAATACAAACATAATATGTTATTAGACAAAAACCTGTAAAGTGTCACATTTTAAAGCTATAAGCAACTAAAGGTTTACTTCTTCATTTTAAGATTTTTTTGTGTCAAGTTATAGTTCACATAAAATTCCTTAAAAAATGGATACCTGACATCAATACAAACATAAAATGTCATTACACAAAAACCCGTGAAGTGTCACGTTTTAAAGATATAAGCAACTAAAGATTTATTTTGAGTTTTTTTTGTCTCAAGTTATTGTTCATATAAAATTCATTTAAAAATGGATACCTGACATCAATATAAACATAAAATGGTATTAGATGAAAACCCGTAAAGTGTCAAGTTTTAAAGATATAATCAACTAAAGTCTTATTTATTATTTTAAGATAAAGGTGTCAAGACGTCATATTTCACATAAAATTCATTCAAAAATGGATACCTGACATCAATACAAACATAAAATGTCATATTAAGATGTCATTATTACAATAACTTGAGAAAAAAACTCAAAATAAAGAAGTAAAACTTAAGTTGCTTATATCTTTAAAACGTGACACTTTACGAGTTTTTGTCTAATAACATTTTATGTTTGTATTGATGTCAGGTACCCATTTTTAAATGAATTTTATGTGAACTATAACTTGAGAAAAAAAAAACTCAAAATAAATCTTTAGTTGCATTATATCTTTAAAACGTGACACTTCACGACTTTTCGTCTAATGACATTTTATGTTTGTATTGATATCAGGTATCTATTTTTGAATGAATTTTATGTGAACTATAACTTGAGAAAAAAAAACTCAAAACAAAGAAATTTTACTTTGGTTGCTTATATCTTTAAAATGTGACACTTTACGGGTTTTTGTCTAATAACATATTATGTTTGTATTAATGTAAGGTATCGATTTTTCTTAGAATTTTAAGTGAACGCTATTTTGAAAAAAAATCAAAATGGCGGACGCGTAGGAAGGCCAAAATCTTCAAACCCCTTTCCATAGTAAAACCAGAAAAAAGAGGTGCAAAACTGCCAACAATAGGGGTCTAATGAAACCGTCTGCGCAAAACCTAAGGGAGGTGCCGAATCGGAATCAATCTGAGGATCCGAGGGCCCACCCTCATAAATAAAACTTTTCAATCGATCCCTGGAACTTTTCACGGGAGAGGTGGGATTTTCCACATCTGGAGTGAATGCGTTGAGTTAGCGGCTCAACCCTTTCGAGGGCACATCTGGAATTTGGTTTTTAATACAACTGACCACAGTAAGAAATGTGCAGCGGATATTATAATAAATAAAATATCTCTGGACTAAATTTCTGGATTACATGGAGCCGTCCAAACTTTGATTACGGTCTAAGCCTATCTAGATCATCCGCAGGAAAAAGCGAATTATGATAGCACATACAAAAAATTTTGCTCAGATGCTGTGTTAACTGAGAGATTTTAAATGTCGTTCCACATAATATTAAAACCTATAGCCGCAAATAGGTATAGTAGATATTTCTACGTGCGTGTTTATCACTAGCTCGGCGGTCCCAAAAATGTTAAAAAATCTTTAGAAACCTACCCATTTGAATAACTGTGTAGCCACGATCCCATTGGTCTAATACATGTTAACCTCAATATAAACTGAACATACACAAAGTTGCCTAGTTATCAGATTCGTGTTATAGATACCAGAGACAGTTGTAACAATGTTAAAAGCTCCCCCTACATTCATAATTAAATAGGCTACGAAGGAATCAAACACTCCCCTGGGAAATGTCAAGGGATGTCGAAAGCCCTATAGTTGTACTTGATGAGATGTCTTCACTGTATCATAGATTTTATGGCTACACAAGTTGCGATAATATAATATCATATTCTAAGAATTCAGCCGCGTAATGTTATATTGTGCAGAGAATTGCGAAAATCATTTAAATTTGAATGTTTTGTTAGTTATTTTTCGATTTACATCTAATAAGTTATTATTAACGCATTTTTCCTTATTTCATTGTTTTATCACAACTTCATTCAACATTGTTTAATCTTCGCTGTTTTATTGATTTATCTTAAACACATTTCACAGAATATAAATATCATTTACGTATTACGAGTAATACGTTGTAATACTAGGCCATGCTGAAGTTATGCGCGCTTGCTGACGTATTAGGAACACATCTGAACAAAGATATTATAATATCTTTCATCTCATCTCAGGTATCAACTAATAATATTTTGTGTTTGAAAATTGCAGAAAACATAAAATCTTGTGTCGATGAAAATCTAAAAACTTAAGTAAAGAAGGTAGAAGTGGACTAACTTACTGCTGACTTATGTACGTACGTATAAAAAACAAAAAAAAACTTAAATAACAGATGTTTCCCCGCATGTTAACAAAAAATAATGCCAGTATAAGTCGACGTGAACAGGTACAAATAGGCCGCATTTACATCAATATTAACGCACAATATCCCGGCCCGTTGTTTTGAGCGATGGGCCCGCATCGCCCCGATCGGGACGAGGTGGGCGCATAAATAATTCACCATTACAGCCCCCGGGGTCGTTGTGTGATACACGCTGATAGTGTCGGAACACCGGGGTCGCTGCAGAAACAGATTAATAGATGTGAGAATCTAAATATAAGAGAAAATGAAACACCTGGACAATGACGTTCAATTAAAAAACTAGACTCCCAATCACGCTCAAATATTTCCGAAGCAAAAGTCTGCCCACCCGACTATTGGGCAGAGTTTTCGTTTCGTTTTATACAATTGACATTAAACACTAACTGCCACGAGATAAGGTGTTAATTTGAACGAATGTGTTAATGTCGTTTGTGTCAACGCCGCTCGGACGTTTTTTGAGGAATTTTTCTTAGAGATTGGGTGTCTAGTTGTATATTGAACGTCATTGCACCTGGAGTAAGGAATGATCTCGAGACTTAGTAGAGAGTGATTGAAAATGCATAAATGTATCATCTGGTATAATGAATGATCTCGAGATGCAAGTGATTGAACAAAGAACGTAGTGAGTGGGTGGCAATGGACTAGACATATCAACTGAAAAGATCTCTTTTTCTCAGCGTGTCGATGGCAAAATGTTTGTGGCCCAGTATCCAGCCACCCGAACACCATTTTGGTAACTGAGCAACAACTTTAGTCTTATGCAAGTATCAGGGCATGCGGGGCAACGCAAGTGGTGGACCATTGTTTGAGCAAAGTGAAGAGATGCAATGATGGATTGCATTCTTTAACAGTGGAATCAAATGAGCAAAGAGAAAGAAGAAGTGTGTGCGAAATAAGCAAAGGACAATCTTCTGCTTTGAAAACCCTTTTTTTTTTAATTGAATCATAATCAGGACTCTTGCGTAAAAAGGTGCAGAAGTATGTATCATGCCTCGAGTGTAACTTTATTTTATTTGACTTTCTAAAGTGAGTCGTCATAAATAGGTGAGCACTACAAACATTTTAGAGGGGTCATCGACCCGCCCCGCGGGTGTAATCTCGTCATCCTCAATCGACCGCGAAACGGTTTGCTGTCCCCTTCTTGTTTTAGGGACGATAGGGACCACGTACACTATAGACTTAGATGCAAATAAAAACCCTAAGTTCTACTAGGTCTATTCAATATTTCACTTCAAAAAGCGATGAAGCTTTTTCACGTGTGATTCAGAGCCGCAGTGATATCAGGTTTGGGCTGCCATAAATAAAATTAAGGCAATAAAAAAATTTATTTTTTATTCACAACAATCAAAGTGTTGTCTTCACAAAAAAATAAAATAAGAATAAATTATGTCGCAGCCGCCGCGACTCTTCATTTTCTTCAACTTTCAATTTCTAAAAAAAGCCCATACATTTCTTAAAAACCTGCAATGCATTTGTGACTATCTTGGCAATGTCTACGTTCAGTCGGCCCACGTGTTCAAAGGGTGTTAAACTCGTTTCATTGTAGTTAGACAAAATAGTTTGATCACGAGGACTCTATCCAAGAAGTTTGACCAACAGGAATTATTTTCCTCATGGTCAAATCAGTTTGACGAAATAGTTTGATCACGGGGACTCTATTCAAGAAGTTTGACCAACAGGAATTTTTTTCCTCGTCGTCAAATCAGTTTGACAAAATAGTTTGACCACCCGGAAGAACCGAGCATAATTATGTACTGTACATGTGTGCAGGCGGCAGTTGCTTATTATGATATAAAAATAAATCCGTCATACAATAAAAATAATTAGAAACTTCAGTAATATGCAAATTAAAATTTCCTTAACTGTGCATAAGTCCACACTCATCGTTGTCGCAACGCATAAATCTAAATCCGGCCGGGCGTCATCGATAGCGGGTTCGATTCCCAGCCGGTGTCGGTTGCGCCGCCGAGGGCAGCGACACCTGGATACACTTTGATGTCTGTATTACGCGCGTAATCCCATGTTCACTGTTTCATTACGCATGCAGGTTAACGGATTGAATAATTATGAGAGTTAATGATCGAGATATTAGTATAGGTAGTCCAGTTAGTATAGTTAGACATTGGGGCAGAAAAGTTCTCCCATGTCAATCGTTGACTGGACAACTAGAATTCCTTGACGTGTAATTTCTTACTACCCATACCAAGTTTGTTTTTCATTACATTTTGTGGGACGAACGGGAATTCTTATTTTTACTTCCCGTTCGTCCCACTGGTGAGACGAATTTGGTGGAACGAACAGGAATGAACCCTTTAATTAGGTAGACTAAAGATTAAGGTGGACCAAGTTCAGTACCATTTTTATAGAGAACCCGGGGGAAAGTGCGCGTCATATGCACTAACATTACTTAATAATATATTTTTTCTTGAAATGTAAATACATACATATTATTATTATAAAAAGACACATACACCAATTGAAACATACATGTCATTAAAGTATGTATGCATAGCACGGTAGAATCTGTGTGAATGTTTCTATCGAGATGTGATCAAGCCCGCGAATCCTGGTGGAACAGCCTTCTCAAGCATACCAAGATGAGCTACATCGTATTTTGATGTTAGCTGTAATAGATGGTTAACTCGCATTTTAATCCCTTCCCTCTTTGATTCCAAAATATAAACAACTAATAAATAAATAAATATCTCTGGACATTATTCACACAGCGCCATCTAGCCCCAAACTAAGCATTAGCTTGTGCTATGGGTGCCAGACAACGGATAAACATTACTTAAATACTTTTTTTTTTTTTGTAAATACATACTTATTATACATAGAAACACCCAGACCGATACAAACAGACATGTTCATGCACACAAATGTTTGTACCGTGCGGGGATCGAACCCGCGACCTCTGGTGTAATAGCCGACTTCTCGACCATTACACCAAATGGCTCGTCGAGACTATAAATAAGACAAGGTTTCGTCAATAAAACTTTTCCACAAACTTGACTCAACTCCTTCCAACAATTTTAATAATAATCACTAAAAGACCTATTTATTCCTCGGCTCGCTTCGTGGGTGAAACATCGTTTTTCTTGCCAGACATCTTTTATTTTTCTCCTCATAAAATAACCATTAAATGTGCCTCTGGCAATATTAATTAAAAGCTTACACATACAGAATTAGAAGCACTAGATATGACCGTAATTTTAATGTTATTTTTTTTTATTGTTCACGAACACTGAATACCTACGATATTTTTTTAATCTGACAGAATAATTATCACTAGCTTATCGCGTGACGCCAATCCTTACCTGTGTAACTAACTATGTATTTTTTTCATAAGATTGTTAAAGAGTATGCGAAGTAAAAATAAAAAAAGAGAAAGAAATAAAAAAAAAGATCCAGAAAAGGTGGTAATAAATCGTGTACGGGCGTAACAGACGCGCTTCAGTATGTTAACTATCATACCAGATAGGTCGTCAATGATGATAACTTTAAGACGACCCCAAATCACAAACAACGACAACCTAGCATAATTTATTAAATTCAGATTTTGAAAACAAAAAAATATTAACCCTAAAATATGCACGACACTTCTTGCACGACTATCGCTCAAACATCGGTTTCGCTTGAGCAACAATTCGCAGGAATGTTTACGACAAGAGTTTTATTGATAACGCGCAACTTTACAAGGAACGCTCGCTTCGGCGGATCCTGTTTTGGCCGCTTTTAAGTTTGTTAGTGAATTGTTTTAAAAGCTGTATTTACGGCCAGTTGGTTCACGAATCTGTTGGAAGTTTTTCGAAATCTTATATTAATTTTTGTGAAAAGTTATGACAAAAAAGAATCTGTGCTTAAATCAAATAAAATATTTATCAAATCAAATCATTAATAGTGACGATCTTCTTTTTGTCAGTCTAAATTTTCAGCCTGTCGTTGCACAGTACATAAAGTTATAATGGTGGTAATGCATCGTGATATTCTATATGAGCCAATCTTTGAGCTAAGCATTAATAATAAGTCCATAAAGATTATACTCTTATTGGGAATACCTATATTGAACGTTAGTAACAAGGCATTTAATAATACATATTTGGTATATCAGAAATAAAAAGGTTGTAGAAACAAAGATTTTAATTGTTGATAACAAAATTCTTAATTAAATATATCTTGCACTTGCAAACAATGAACATCTATGATAGGTACTTTATGGAAAGTTTTTAATTGAATTTCGGTTTCACTAATCTTGTGTCATTTCATGGTTATCAGTGAAAGCGACGTCAAAACCCCATCGGATAGCTGTATTACCCTATCAAATCCACTTCGGAACCAACCCATCCATAAGTCTTTGTTCAACAAAATCACTTCGAACCCTTCAAATCCAAAACACTGAGATAAGAGCCGACTTCATTTCGCCCGGTTAAAAGTATTAAAAATAATTAGCCGCAAGATAAGGCCCGTCCCAGGGACCCTGCCGGCCGCCGAAGGGTTAACAGATAACTCAGGGGAATTAACCGGTGCAGAATTAATTTGTTATTTTTACGTTCGTGGTGGAAATAGGTCAGATATGGCAAGGGACGCTTCTTAAATCATGGTCGAGTGATAAAAATGATTAGAGCACGGAACATTTAATTTGGTGATCAAATAAGGGATGTTCCGTTGTCTTTTGTGTAGGAGGAAGATACTTAAATTTTTTATTTTTAATATAGCAAGTTCTTTATTTTGTTACTTATTACAACGTTCGGTACCTGGGTCGAGCAAAATTTGCGTCGGAATTTTCGATTACAGAAACCCTATCTAATCGACCTGAACAGGTTTAGGTAAGCAATTAAGCATAACACTAACCCTGGGCGGGTTAGTGTTATGGGTGAAGACTTAAACAAAGCTTATGCTTTGTTTAAGTCTTTGGGAGAGCAGTTGATTTCCATAGAGAGGTCCAAAGTTAAAATTTTGCTTTTTTTCAAATTCAGCAGCTTATTGCTTAATTGACTACCTATTTCCTTTTATATTTTTTTCAATAAATCAGAGCATGAAATATCTTTTTAAGAGACTTTAGTCTCTGTCTGATAACAGTGCAAGAAAAATTTCTGTCCTCGTACCCATTACCTGCAAAACATATTTTCCATAGATCAACACAGACAAATATAAATGTGCTAAATTACCGACAATCCATCCCGGCCGGGACATCGGAGCGTCACAAAGCGATGAGCGCAGACGCCGCGTAATCAATTCGCATTTCCTCACCCACTTCTGGGCGGAAAACTTTTTTTATTTACCACTGACGGTGACTTTGACGAAGGGAGTTTAGAATATTTGCGCGAGTGCGATTGATGCAATGGTGTAATGGTTCTGTAGAATATAATATTGATAAAATCATTGGAAACACATTGAAATAGTGTGATTGGGAATAGATGGACTTTTATAACTAGACTAGCGGCTGCCCGCGGTTTCACCCTCGTGGTTCCTTTCTTAGCGGATGCCTACGTCATCATAACATCTAACTACATGCCAAATTTCAGCCCGATCCGTCCACTGGTTTGGGCTGTGCGTTGATAGCTGTCTATGACAGTCAGTCAGTCACCTTTGAGTTTTATATATATAGATTTTTAAGTGTGGTAGAGCCACGTTGCAGACAGGTTCCTTTCTGTCAGTCGTAATTGACCAGCTAGGCCGGGCTAGTACGACCGTCTCATATAAGACGTATAATTAGTAGCTTTGCTTTTGCCATTTTAGCTCGAACAACATCGAAAGGAGAATTCCATTAATGCCAATCGGATTTAAAATTATTTTGGTTTTAGATATTTTTTATTATAACGATTGTAAGCAGAAAAGTCGTGTTTATCTGAAGTTGCTGTTAGTGTTAGGTATAATAAAACCAGAAGTAGACTTCCTGGCACTTTCTGACTTTCTGGCAATCTGTCTCTTGTTAGCAAGTGCATCAGATATCATCGCAAAACTTGTGACTCTTCACGGTGTGTTTTCATTATCAAATAAAGGTATCATCAATATTGCCACTAGTTGAACTGACAGCTGTATCATTATAAATAAGTTTCCCTGTAAAGTTTACCCGTCGAGAAGCGTATCGACATCTCCGCCCTAGTTTGCGCCAGTAATAATACGTACCTATTCCGGTGTGAAACGCGTCGTAAGATATATTAGCTTATTTTGGTTGTACTTAGTTCACAATAAGTTAATTAGTATAAGTCTCTTGATGCTAGTGCATCAAACCAGGTTTCATTGCAAAACCTGCACCTATTCGTAGCTACCAGTACAATCGTTTCACCGCTAGAGTTATGTTTAAGACACTACTAAGACAACTCTCACCTGCATCAGTAAGAGCCTTCAACGGTACCCTGCAAAGTTTTCTCGTCAAACCTCGTCCCGACAGCTTCGCCCCAATTTCGCTCCGGTACTAACACAGATTCCGGTTTGGCTATGCGAAAAGTTATCCACCACACATCATATTAAAAGAGTTGGACGTCGATGACGTACGTGATTTGAAATGTTTGGATTTATCTGAGATTTTAAGAGTTTTGTATTTTTATGTTGTCATTGATGTGAATGAATAATGGGTAAGCTTATTTTTATTTTTTGGATTCTCTACTGGGGATCATCTCCACAATAACTTTTTAAGCTTTTAGTTTTTCAGAACGTTGCCATATTAAATAGATAAATATATTATGTTCTATTAAAATAAGTTTATAAGTAAACAATTTAAGAAGATATTTTATTGTATTATTACTATAAAAAAGATTGACGTGCAAAAGTATTTTTATAAGTCTATTTGCAGAATAAATTATTTCATAGCCTTGAATCAATCACCCTTCTTTTTTTTAACAAAGTGTGTCGTGCAGAAGAAAATACAATAGATAACTCATCTGGATGACAGGTGTTTGTTTATACTAAGCACATTCAATTAAACAACCACACATTATACAGCCAGAAATATTCACATTTAGCTAAAATGTGAATGTTTCTGGCTTTGTGGTTTTACAATAAAACTTTTTAATTTTCAATATTTTATATTAAGGAATACGATTAAACATCTGGCGTGATATCGAAGACGCATTGTCCGGGCGCTAAAGACCGAGTGGCCTAAAGCGACAATTTTTCCATTAAAATTGTTTCCCCAGATAAAAGCCGTAGTATTTAATTATAAAGGTCAACCTTTCGGCCGCTCTAATTTTCCGCCTGTCCGACCTTCAGAAATGATTTATAGATGAACGGTTCCGGCGGAGCACGACTCGGTTTCATTTTACAGTTAGAAGACTTGTTTAAACAACAATTCCTCTTTCAACTTTTTATATTCGTTTGTAAAAAAGTTAATACAGAAGAGTCTGGTACAGGGTCTAAACTACTGTGTTGTTTACTTAAATAAGCAAGTAAAGTAAACCTTTTTTCAAAGATTCAAGGTATGGCAGTGAAACGGTTAATTTGTTTTTTTGTAACAGTAAAATAACAACGTAACGATATAGTTACATGGAAAAATACTAAATTATAGTTTTTACCTACTGAAGAATAAGCCATCGGCTATTTGTTATTAACACACTACGTGGGCAAAGCAGCTATAGATGTAGTATATCTCAAAGATTTAAATCTTTGGTATACCTAACAATTGTTTTATAGAAGTATCCTTTACCTATAAATAAAGAAATTTTGGCATTGTCCAGACAGAGATCCTTCCTAATAAATGTTATTTGGCTGAAACATTATCGCCACGCCCAAATCATTTAAAATAATTACTCCAACACATCAGCACTTGTAGATAATCCGATCCAGTAAATTTGTTCAAATCCATCAAGTACGTTAGAAACAAATTGACCGGCCGGCCGCAATCACGTTCCACCGCCGATGCGCGACGAAAGACCAATTGTAAACGAACAAGAATTAATTAAATAAATCCGAAATCATCAATTCGAATCGCATTCAGCGTAACGAGGATCAGGGCAGATTGGTTTCATTAAACCGTCGTGCTGACACGTTCGTCGTAGGCGGACCGCACGCGCAATGTTCTGACATCATTAACATTTGTTTAAAGTATTTATTTTGTGAAAGAGGGAGGCAAATGGGAAAGTGTGATGCTTGAAGTGATCACTACCGCCCATTAGCACTTGCAACTAATTCTAACGTGCGTTGCACGCCATTGAAAGAATATGGAAAATATTATGGAAAAATGGGGAATAGTTACGGAGAATCACGATATAGAGGAGGGGGAAGTAGGGCGGAGAGATAAATTCCTAATTTATCAAAGAATTTATGAGCCTCATTGGACTATCCCCCAAGTTTGGCACCTGTAGTACAAGTATAACATACGTGCTAGCCATCGTTTTATTGATATTAGAGGAAGTGTTACAACCCGAAATATATTCCATATTCAGTAAATAATTCTAATTAAACAGCTAATAGCAATATCTTATCGTTTACGCATGCTCACGGGCAACAAATAAATGTATACAACAGATAGTTGAAAGCTTGTAAAGCAAACAGTATCCAGTGCTCAACAAAGGCCTCGTACAAACGCATTCCTCAGGATCAGTGCCAGTCGCACCCTCGTCAGCAGAGCTAGCTCAGCACATGCCAACCGGGTCAGTTTAATTATTCACCGTATCAAAGAATACCGGAGACCTCACCAATGAATGACATTCCATTTCCGAAAGTTTTCGTGTTGTGTTTCTGACGTGAAAAAGATGTAAATAGGGTCATGTTGAAGATGGTTACGATATTTTTGGTATGGTTTGGTACGAATTGTATGGTTTTTGGGAAAATGGTATCCGTTTCGTCAAAATTTGACTGGCAGAGAATGCCATTAGGCATGAGGTCCGCCTTATGTACTCTTGATTGTACATTAAAGTTTAAATAAATAAATAAATGGTATGGGTGTTGCAAAACTGATGAGTTTGGGTGTCCTTAAGGACCTTTCGGCTGATGACAACGAAATAGTAACAAGTAAATGTTTAAAAAATGCAAATCTCATACGGGCAATATAATCTTGATTGGTTTTTATGGCAAGGATTATCAAATAAGTCAAACAACTGCAGTGTAATGTTAACTGGCTAAACTTTTGCTCTAGAATTTCTCGTGCCATATTAACATTAGTAATGATTCTCCATGGCGTATAAAATGTATGAGTATAACTATAATAAATAATTATATTTTGATAAACACGGCTCAAATCAGCGTATTGTTTGAATACGTAAGATATTCAAAGTATCGAACCAACACGAAGCAATCCTCACCACGTTAACTCTCAAACACAATCCGAACTACCGAAGCGCATTCCCGCCGCGAACAGCTAAGTTGGAACAATCTTCACGCGCTCTAGTTCTCATTAACGTCGGCCGCGTGAATGACGCAGCGAGCCGCACGCGGGACAAGATATACCTACCGGGCGGTACTGATTTTAAATGCTTTGTACTGGACAAATGTAGGAACCGAAATTTAAACTTCATACATATTTAAACCAATGAAACTTGCCTATCATTATTAATTAATAATGCAAACTTTAATAGAGTGATTTGACCTTAATCGAGGGAAGATTAAGATCAAATAAACGCGTAAAGAATCACCTTGCGGGCTTATAAGGGAGTGCCAATGGATAGAACAACTTGTCATGATATTGTAGCTTCCTTTTGTGCTCGCCATCTGGTTAAGTTGGGCTAATGTCCTGCCCAACTACATAAAAAACTTAGCTTTGTTTGAATTACGTAAGTATAGGGTTGCCATCCGTCCGGGTTTCCCCGGATTTGTCCTAGTTTAGAGGGCATCCGGGGAGCGTCCGGGAAAGGTTTCATTTGTAGACCGAGTTTTAAAAAAAAAAAATAAAAAAAAATTGGGCCGCCCGCGAGTCACGCTCTATGCCCGCACACCACGATGTTTTTATTACATTGAATATGTTTAAAAGATCTTGTTGACATGTCCGGCTTTCGGACTCTAAAATCCGGGGTTTTCACGCGTCGTGTCCTGTTTTCCAAATTTTAGAGATGGCAACCCTACGTAAGAAGAACAATATTTATAATTGAAATGTAAAAACTATTCTCAAATGAACCACAAGGCCACGAAGGAAGTTGCGTGTTTTAGCTACATTTGAGTGTTATTCTATTACTTTCTGTAAGTAAACTGTTTCATGACAGTCGCCATATTAATGATCCTAAATGAAGCAATTTAATAAGTTCTTAAGTATAACGAATGAAAGATTTCTTTGCTTTGTTTGAAAATTCCAACACGTTCCTTGCAAAATGTAACATGTTGTATTATTGCGAGAAAAGTGTGAATAATGAAACCTTTATTATTGTTTTTTACAAGCTAGTGAAGTTTCTTAGAAAATATATTGTCGATACAATCAAATAATATTTACACTTTGGTATAAATGACTATTGACCAT